>NIVC01001531.1:0-66690 GCA_002269645.1 Macrostomum lignano | reverse complement strand
TGAGGAGCACAATAACTAGATGCTAATAAATTTAGTCTAACCCAATTTAAGTTTTAAAATTAAACAAAAAACTTGATTTATTTATTAGTGATTGAAAAAATAAAATAGGCCTATAAAATAGAAAATATTGAGAATTTTTAATATCTAGACTATAATGCACATATAAAAAATTTTTTAATAACAAAAAATCCCTAATCTCAGTTATTTTTCCTTGATTTCTACTTTATTTCATCTTCCCAGGCTGTTGCAGACTATAGACTGTTTGGTTCTATTGTAAAAAATATACTCCTTAGTCTAAAGTCAATAACTAAGGGATTAACGTCTTCAAAAAATTTAAAGCACTCTCGGAAATTATCTAATATAATATATTACAACATAAAAAATATAGCATAATAAATATAATGTGTAACTTACAATGTACTCTGGATATTGAAACATGTATGTCATGTCACATTTGTTGTACTCTACATCAAAAACAAAGCTGTATAGGCTTGCCAAAAGAAAAATCAAAGCAGTTATGATGAGCGCAAAGACAAATAAATATTTTTTCATGATATATAACTTCTATTCAGAGAAGCAAGCAACCTAGCTCGTGACCACAAAAGTAAAAACGACTAAAATAGTGCGACAAGAAAATAAAAACGTGACTGATTTTTTGTGTTAAATTGAAAAGAGCATTTAAAGTTTGTATTAGAAATATTTTGCACTTGTAGCCAAAACATCATATGTTATTATTGCAAATATGCTGTGAAAAAATGTAAACTAGATTTATGTAGCGTAAATTTGTTTTTAATCGCTCTCTAGTCGAAAATTTAAACTTCTTAGTTAAAGTTAAACTTTCTTTAAAAAGTTAAAACGGCTTCCTTTCTGCTCTGTTTGTTATTTATTATTAATATTAGCCTCCCCTTTAATTATTATTCAATACACCTAACTATACTGGCCAAACAGGCTTTTTGCCTGAGCCAAACTTACTACTACTACTACCATATTTATGCTAATAATATGCGGCATATGGCCTAGTACTAGTACAGTAGGCGTAGCTAGTAGGGACTTCAGTTTTGATTTTGAAAGTTATTTTTAGTATTTTTCTTTTTTTGATCAATCGTATTGGCCAGAGTAAAATAAAAGAACACATTGGCTTGGCTTAGGCCCTTTATTAGAAATTGGTCAAAAAAACAAAGAAGGTACAAAATAAGTTTTTGTATTTTTTAAACATTTTGTATGCATTTTGCCATGATACAAATTAGGCCCCTTTTTGTTGCCAAAAGCTTTATTAAAATTTTGATATATAATTATTAATGTCTTTTTTATTATCTCTCTCATTATATCAAATGAGCGCATTTGATAGCAAACTGCAGCAAAGTCATTGGTAGCAAAGTCCATGGCCTAAATTTTTTTAAGATTTCTTAACTTTCAAGCTTTTTTATTGATAAAAATATAATATAGCCAGAATAACCAAAAAATTTGTTCTTTGAAACTGCCTAAAACATTAGTCTTAGGTTTATAATACTTAGTAAGACCACAATTTTTTGACCATTTTGTTATAATTAATGCCTTGGCTTTTGCCTAATTAATTGTTTTCCTCTTATAATTGAGGTGGGGGTGGAGAAGAATTTTCTTGGAAACTCTCGGTTTCGAAATTATGCTGACACTAGTGAGGTGGGGTGGATTCCTCGTTTGAATTGCCGCCAGTGTTGTAGAAACACGAATAAAGCCAGAAAATGCACGAATTGATGCGCTGATTCTTTTCCTAGGTTACTCTGTCTGCTGGGTCCTCAATTCCAGGGTAAGGGTAGTCGTAATTGCAGTCGAGCGGTCTAGTAGCAGCCTGAGTCGTTCAGAATGGGTCCTCAGACACTGTAAACTTATGATTTGTCAAGATTGCTAGTTGTGTTACTCTAAGTAGTAAAGTAGCACTGCCACCACCTTAAATGTCATTTTACAGAACATTGAGGGTCTCAGAGCTTTCTTTGAGTTGAGACTGATTGGTTATTTTACGCCCTGCGGGCAAAGAACTTAATATAAACTAAAGGCTTCGATTAAGACTGACTAGATAAATATTAATTATTTATAAAACTTATTATTATTGCTCGTTATTTATTATTGATTAATTTTACGGTAGTCAGTGATTAAGAAATTGTTATTATTCACAAAGTTAATTGAATAAAAAGACAAGCTAATTGACTAATAAAGAAGTTAGGTGATAGAGTAATTGTTCACACTACAATTAGACAGATGATTATGAGACAGTGCCGTGCAACTATTAGAAAACTAACAAGACAAAGTTAAGTCACGGCCTATAAGATCAAACTAAAACAACCAAGAAGAAAGAAGAAAAGGGGAGAAGGGGTTGACAAACTAAAGCAACGCCAAAGATTAAATACCAAAAGAACGCAAAAAAACGATCAGGGGAACACCAGAAGGAACACAGGGGGGAACACCGGTAAGAAAAGTGGACAAACCTGGGTGGAAAACGGCAAAACAAAGCAGGACCAAGGGAAGGGGCAACCGATGGACCAGAGGTAGGAACAACGGGGGGAAGAAGACAGTTCAAGTGGGGGAGCCAAAATGATGTCAAAGAATTGTCCGCCGGGTAGAGGCGTTCCGCGCATCGCCAACTGTTGCCGAAGCCCCAGTGGTAGACCGGCCTACCACATAATAAATATTAATTTAAAGCCTTAGCATAGGTTAAAGTTTGTTGAGAGAGGGTAGATTCTGAAAGATAAAAACCCAAAAGAGTAAAAGGAGTGCAGCTCTATATTTTGACAACAATTTGCTTGGTTGCCTTTGATTTTTTCTAGTCTATTCAAGAGTGTGAGGCCAATTGTCCCTATCTATACCCCAGGCCCCAGTTATACGCATGTCTAAGGTGGCCATATACCAAAGTAGCTATAGTATCTAGGCATTGTTCTAAATCAGCTTCCTATATCCTAAAAATGAGTTGTTTGTATGTATGTATGTATGTATGTATGTATGTAGCTATGCAATAGATTTCAGAAAAAACGGCTCAACCGATTTTCTTCAAACTTGCACCATTCGATCAGAAATTTTCCTGGGACGGTACATGCATCTTGGCTAAGAAATTGCTCAATGTTAAAGGGATTAAATATTCGAAAAACATGCTTTTCTGCAAAGGTCAAGAAGCTCTTTCGACCTGAAATGCATTGTAAGAATGCTAGAGAAAAAACTGACTGACTGAATTTCAACTCCGATAAAGATTCCGAACAAGTTGAAAACAGTGCCGAAGAAATGCTCACACGACATGATTTAAATTGCGTAACCATATTGCTAACTTGAAGTAAGACTGATACTGGCTAACTGGGAAATTGATTATGTCATAACTTTTTTCTCCAATTGACTTGCTGTAAGAATTGAATTATAAGGGCCACAATTCATGTTCTCCAATTGAAAAGAGATAGCCCTGATGCGAACAGACTGGAATGCCAATATAGCGACCTGGGTTCAAATCTTAGTAGTGCAAAAAAGATTTTTTTATTAAAACACCTTAAAAACACAATAAAACTGCTAAACATCAAAGAAGCGCAATGTCAAACATAGAAGAGCCACCATGTCAAACATAAAAGACCCACCATGTCAAACATTTAAGAGCCACAATGTCAAACATAAAAGAGCCACCATTTCGAACATTAAAGAGCCACCATTTTGAACATTGAAGAGCCACCATGTCAAACAATTAGGAGCCACCATGTCAAACATTAAAGAGCCACCATGTCAAATATAAAAGAGCCACCATTTCAAACATTAAAGAGCCACCATGTCAAACATTAAAAAGCCACCATATAAAACATAAAAGAGTTACCATATAGAACAAAAAAGATTCACCATGTCAAACATAAAGAGCCACCATGTCAAACATTTAGGAGCTACCATGTCAAACATATATGTGACTTTATGTCAAATATTAAAGAGCCACCATTTTGAACATTAAAGAGCCACTATGTTGAACATTAAAGAGCCACCATGTCTACCATAAAAGAGCTATACCATGAAGAACATTAAAGAGCCACCATGTCAAACATAAAAGAGCCACCATGTAGAATATTAAAGAGCCACCATGTCAAACATTTAAGAGCCACCATGTCAAACATTTAAGAGCCACCATGTCAAACATTTAAGAGCCACCATGTCAAACATAAAAGAGCCACAATGTTGAACATTAAAGAGCCACCATGTCAAACATTTAAGAGCCACCATGTCAAACATTTAAGAGCCACCATGTCAAACATATATATGACTTAATGTCAAACATTAAAGAGCCACCATGTCGAACATTAAAGTGCCACCATGTGTAACATAAAAGAGCTACATCATGAAGAACATTAAAGAGCCACCATGTTAAACATTAAAGAGCCACCATGTGAAACATTAAAGAGCTACCATGTCAAACATAGAAGAGCCACCATGTCAACATTAAAGAGCTACCATGCCAAACATAGAAGAGCCACAATGTTAAACATTAAAGAGCTATCATGTCAAACACAAAAGAGCCACCACGTCAAACATTAAAGAGCTATCATGTCAAACACAAAAGAGCTACTATGTCAAACATAGAAGAGCTACCATGTCAAACATTAAAGAGCCACATTTTTAAACAAAAAGAGACACCATTTCAAACATAAAAAGAAGTGCATGCCAAACAAAATGGAACCATTATAAAGCTAAGGAAATTGTTGCACTAGCTACTTGTTCTCTGGTGGATGCTTGCTATTTAAGGATGGATACTTGCTATCAGGGGGATGCTTGCTCTTGGGGGTGGAGAGTACTTGCTATCTGAGAGGGGGTTGCAAGATATCTATAAGGTCTATTTGTATCCAGGTTATGCTTGCTATCAGGGGTTGCTTGCTGTCTGGGGGATGCTTGCGATCTAGGGGGATGCTTGCTATCTGGGGGATGCTTGCTATCTGCGGGATGCTTGCTATCTGGGGGATGCTTGCTATCTGCGGGATGCTTACTATCTGGGGTCTGGGAGAATGCTTGCTATCTGGGGATGCTTGCTATCTAGGGGATGCTTGCGATCTGGGGGATGCTTGCTATCTAGGGGATGCTTGCTATCTGGGAGGGGATGCTTGCTATCTGGGGGATGCTTGTTATCTGGGGGATGCTTGCTATCTGGGGGACACTTACTATCTGGGGTCTGGGGGAATGCTTGTTATCTGGGGATGCTTGCTATCTCGGGGATGCTTGCGATCTGGGGGATGCTTGCTATCTTGGGTTGCTTTCTATTGGGGGGATGCTTGCTATCTGGGGGATGCTTGCAGTCTGGGGGATGCTTGCTATTTGGGGATCAATGCTTGAATGCTGTCTGAGGATGCTTGCTGTCTTGGGATGTTTTGTTTTTAAGAGGGAATGTCTGTTGTTTTTTTATGAAGGCTTTATTTTGCTGTCTATTTGTTATTTGTAAAGAACAAGGATTCTATCCAGATGTCCCCTATCGGGGGGCAAAGATTGCTAGTATATAGGCCTAAAGAGAAACAAATTTTAACCTCTAAATTATTATTGGCTATTCTAGCTACTAGGATATAGAGAGAAGTTAAAGGACCAATGTGATTGTATTGTGTGATTGATTGTGATTGTATAACTTTGACTATAGACCCAATTAATAAATACATACCTAATTATCAATAATATAGTATTTACTATTGGTTATTCAAAAGCTAGGTCTATCTAAAACTAGATAGTTTGGCAAATAAGATATGGACTTATAGAGGTTAAGATAAGAATTGATGAGAAAAAGTTTCCATTTCTATACCTCACCTTATTCTTAGCCTTCCCTTCAAAGCAATAAGAAATAGGTTTGCCTTGTGGCCACATTGGTCTATGGCTACTTTGGTCTGTCACTCCTGGTTGTATCACTGATTATATTGAATTTTTTATGACTTCATGGTAGAACTTACATTTTTTCATTTTTAAGATACAAAATAATCTATTTTTAAGTGTCAAGTTTTCTTTAAAGTTTTTTTATAAAAAATGTAACAGTTCTGTTATAATATTATTTGCATTGCAATGTTACATATTTATTGATTTATAAAAAAACTTTTTTTTATTAAAACTTGTTTTTTACACATATATATTACCAAGTAATAAAACCATTAGAACCTTAGAATTTTTATTAATAGGGCCTACTCAAAATTTGCTTGATTCATAATTATTTTAATATTTCTATGCCATAGCTAATGTATCTAATGTCTGCAATAAAGAGAATTAGTTTCATTTAACTATACATTTATAAACTATCCCATGGCCACCCAGTTTACTAAAATATATATTTGTCTTTTAGATAAATTCATAAGAAACAGTTACTTTAGTTGTGTTTATTCTTCAAAATAAACAAAATATTTTACAGAAATTTTAAACACATAATTTCAAGAGATATTGGAAGAAAAAATAATGTGTCTTATAAAGGCAGATAAGATTTTTGACATTTAATAGATGTTATAATGGTATTACTTTTTTTAAAGAAAAGCCTTGTGAAACATTCTTAAGATATATATTAGAATTATCAAATTCAACAGAGAACTGGCATTCAATAAACCCACGGGAAGACAGGATGACATTAAGAATATAGACTTAGATAAAGAAATGATTTATTGCATTTTTATTATTTAAAACAAGTTTTTTACAAAAAGTATCATAATGTCACAAAAAGTGTCTTTGTAAAAAGCAAAAGGTTTAGATTTTTTTATTGATTGTATATCTTTTATTTATAAGATATAGTCATTATGTTTTATAAAGTTCTGAAGTTAATTACTTTTTTTCAGCCCTAAATCAGGTTCTTTCATTTTCTTTTTAATCTATGCAAAAATGACAGGTAAGTTTTTCAATATCAAATTTTATCCATAAGCAAGATCTAAAATCAGCATTGTTTATATGTTTTAGATTCATCCATGTTTACTCAAGCTGACCATGATGCACTACTCAATCATGTCTTTCCTGAGTTGCTCAGCAATTCTAAGTGAGTTTTTTTAAAATGTATGTCTGAAAAATAATTAAAACAATATTAACTAGCACTTTCCTCAGTGCACTATTGGATTTTAAAATGAAACTATCATTCCAGGTCATCAGAATGGTCCCTGACTAATTTGAGCGAATATATAAAGCAAACTATTTCAGATTCTATTGATGAGGCAAAAATTAACTGTGAGTACTGCTTTTAGGTTTAGTCCTGTTAATTTCTTTTTCTTAGCTGTCTTTCTTGATATTCTCTATCCCTGTGTCTGCAAGATTGCAAGCAAACCCTCAAATCCTATGCTAATAATCCCAAATCCCACAGCTAATAATCCCAAATCCCACAGCTAATAATGCCAAATCCCACAGCTAATAATCCCAAATCCCACAGCTAATAATGCCAAATCCCACAGCTAATAATCCCAAATCGCACAGCTAATAATCCTAAATCCCACAGCTAATAATCCTAAATCCCACAGCTAATAGTCCCAAGTCCTACAGGCCAATAATCTCAAATCCCACAGCTAATAATCCCAAATCCCACACCTAATAATCCATATTCCCATAGATTAAAACCGTTGTAATTCTGATCTAAGATCAAATTTACCTAAATCCTCTACATTCCAGCTGCCCTCAAAGCTTTCAATAGCGGCCGTTTAGGTCCAACAAAAGTACAATTAGACTCCGAGACCAACATCGGCGGCCAGGTGCTATTGGATCAGCGCCGCCAATTAGTTGTTGGGCACAGTTCGTTTAGCACAGCTCGAGCTAATTGTTGCGTCTATAGCGGCAAATGGTGCTACGAGACGCGATTGTGTACAGGCGGGCTGATGCAGATTGGCTGGTGCACCTTGAAGTGTACCTTTTCCAGAGAGGTAATTGGTTCACTATTTGGGCCATAATTATCTTTATGGCGCACATTTTTTATCATATTAGCTTCCATCAGATTCGTTCTTGTCTTCCATGAGATTCGTCTCTTAGCTTCCATGAGATTCGTCTCTTAGCTTCCATCAGATTCGTTTCTTAGCTTCCATTAGATTCGTCTTCTAGCTTCCATGAGATTCGTCTCTTAGAAGTTAGCTTCCATCAGATTCGTTTCTTAGCTTCCATGAGATTCGTCTCTTAGCTTCCATTAGATTCGTCTCTTAGCTTCCATCAGATTCGTTCTTGTCTTCCATGAGATTCGTCTCTTAGCTTCCATCAGATTCGTCTCTTAGCTTCCATCAGATTCGTCTCTTAGCTTCCATGAGATTCGTCTCTTAGCTTCCATTAGATTCGTCTCTTAGCTTCCATCAGATTCGTTCTTGTCTTCCATGAGATTCGTCTCTTAGCTTCCATCAGATTCGTCTCTTAGCTTCCATCAGATTCGTCTCTTAGCTTCCATGAGATTCGTCTCTTAGCTTCCATCAGATTCGTTTCTTAGCTTCCATTAGATTCGTCTTCTAGCTTCCATGAGATTCGTCTCTTAGAAGTTAGCTTCCATCAGATTCGTTTCTTAGCTTCCATGAGATTCGTCTCTTAGCTTCCATTAGATTCGTCTCTTAGCTTCCATCAGATTCGTCTCTTAGCTTCCATCAGATTCGTTTCTTAGCTTCCATTAGATTCGTCTCTTAGCTTCCATCAGATTCGTCTCTTAGCTTCCATCAGATTCGTCTCTTAGCTTCCATCAGATTCGTTTCTTAGCTTCCATGAGATTCGTCTCTTAGCTTCCATTAGATTCGTCTCTTAGCTTCCATCAGATTCGTCTCTTAGCTTCCATCAGATTCGTCTCTTAGCTTCCATCAGATTCGTTTCTTAGCTTCCATGAGATTCGTCTCTTAGCTTCCATCAGATTCGTTTCGTAGCGTCCATTAGATTCGTCTCTTAGCTTCCATCAGATTCGTCTCTTAGCTTCCATCAGATTCGTTTCTTAGCTTCCATGAGATTCGTCTCTTAGCTTCCATCAGATTCGTTTCTTAGCTTCCATTAGATTCGTCTTCTAGCTTCCATGAGATTCGTCTCTTAGAAGTTAGCTTCCATCAGATTCGTTTCTTAGCTTCCATGAGATTCGTCTCTTAGCTTCCATTAGATTCGTCTCTTAGCTTCCATCAGATTCGTTCTTGTCTTCCATGAGATTCGTCTCTTAGCTTCCATCAGATTCGTCTCTTAGCTTCCATCAGATTCGTCTCTTAGCTTCCATGAGATTCGTCTCTTAGCTTCCATCAGATTCGTTTCTTAGCTTCCATTAGATTCGTCTTCTAGCTTCCATGAGATTCGTCTCTTAGAAGTTAGCTTCCATCAGATTCGTTTCTTAGCTTCCATGAGATTCGTCTCTTAGCTTCCATTAGATTCGTCTCTTAGCTTCCATCAGATTCGTCTCTTAGCTTCCATCAGATTCGTTTCTTAGCTTCCATTAGATTCGTCTCTTAGCTTCCATCAGATTCGTCTCTTAGCTTCCATCAGATTCGTCTTCTAGCTTCCATGAGATTCGTCTCTTAGAAGTTAGCTTCCATCAGATTCGTTTCTTAGCTTCCATGAGATTCGTCTCTTAGCTTCCATTAGATTCGTCTCTTAGCTTCCATCAGATTCGTCTCTTAGCTTCCATCAGATTCGTTTCTTAGCTTCCATTAGATTCGTCTCTTAGCTTCCATCAGATTCGTCTCTTAGCTTCCATCAGATTCGTCTCTTAGCTTCCATCAGATTCGTTTCTTAGCTTCCATGAGATTCGTCTCTTAGCTTCCATTAGATTCGTCTCTTAGCTTCCATCAGATTCGTCTCTTAGCTTCCATGAGATTCGTCTCTTAGAAGTTAGCTTCCATCAGATTCGTTTCTTAGCTTCCATGAGATTCGTCTCTTAGCTTCCATTAGATTCGTCTCTTAGCTTCCATCAGATTCGTTCTTGTCTTCCATGAGATTCGTCTCTTAGCTTCCATCAGATTCGTCTCTTAGCTTCCATCAGATTCGTCTCTTAGCTTCCATGAGATTCGTCTCTTAGCTTCCATCAGATTCGTTTCTTAGCTTCCATTAGATTCGTCTTCTAGCTTCCATGAGATTCGTCTCTTAGAAGTTAGCTTCCATCAGATTCGTTTCTTAGCTTCCATGAGATTCGTCTCTTAGCTTCCATTAGATTCGTCTCTTAGCTTCCATCAGATTCGTCTCTTAGCTTCCATCAGATTCGTTTCTTAGCTTCCATTAGATTCGTCTCTTAGCTTCCATCAGATTCGTCTCTTAGCTTCCATCAGATTCGTCTCTTAGCTTCCATCAGATTCGTTTCTTAGCTTCCATGAGATTCGTCTCTTAGCTTCCATTAGATTCGTCTCTTAGCTTCCATCAGATTCGTCTCTTAGCTTCCATCAGATTCGTCTCTTAGCTTCCATCAGATTCGTCTCTTAGCTTCCATCAGATTCGTCTCTTAGCTTCCATCAGATTCGTTTCTTAGCTTCCATGAGATTCGTCTCTTAGCTTCCATCAGATTCGTCTCTTAGCTTCCATCAGATTCGTTTCTTAGCTTCCATGAGATTCGTCTCTTAGCTTCCATCAGATTCGTTTCGTAGCGTCCATTAGATTCGTCTCTTAGCTTCCATCAGATTCGTCTCTTAGCTTCCATCAGATTCGTTTCTTAGCTTCCATGAGATTCGTCTCTTAGCTTCCATCAGATTCGTCTCTTAGCTTCCATCAGATTCGTTTCTTAGCTTCCATGAGATTCGTCTCTTAGCTTCCATCAGATTCGTCTCTTAGCTTCCATCAGATTCGTTTCTTAGCTTTCATTAGATTCGTTTCGTAGCGTCCATGAGATTCGTTTCTTATCTGATCAGATTCGTTTTTCAGCTTCCATGAGATTAGTTTCTTATCTTCCATGAGATTTGTTTGCTACCTTGCATGAGATTCGTTTCTTATCTGATGAGATTCGTTTCTTAGCTTCCATGAGATTTGTTTGATATCTGAAGAGATTTGTTTCTTATCTACAGTAGTACAATCGGTCCTAATTTATATTTAAATCTGTCTTGCAATAGGCTTTATTATTATTGTTATTTAAGCAATACGAGCTAATTGCAATTTTACTTTTTATTTTCAGAACGGCGTCGGTGACACGCCAAATTCGTTTTCCTATGACGGCTCCAGGGTGCGGAAATGGAACGCCAAATTTGGAACTTACGGAGAGGTTTGTACCGGTCCTAGGAGTGGGGATTAGCGAAGAGGGAGTGGGATTTTGGAAGAAACAGTGGGATTTGGGAAAAGAGACTGGGGTTTCGGGAGGAGGGAGTAGGATTTTGGACGGAGGGTCTGGGAATTTGGAGAAGAAAGAGTGAAAGACAGTGGGATTCAGGGAAAAGAGACAGTGGGATTTAAGGCAGAGGTACTGGGATTCGGAGAAGAGGGAGTAGAATATAGGGAAGATTGAGTTGGATTTGGGGAAGAGTGGGTGGGATTTGGAGGTAGAGGGAGTAGGATTCGGGGAAGATTGAGTTGGATTTGGGGAAGAGGGGTGGGATTTAGAGGTAGAGGGAGTGGGATTCGGGGAAGAGGAACTGGGATTTGGAGGAAGAGGGACTGGGATTCGGGGAAGAGGAACTGGGATTTGGAGGAAGAGGGACTGGGATTCGGGGAATAGGGACTGTGATTTGGAGGAAGAGGGAGTGGGATTCGGGGAAGAGGGAGTGGGATTCGGGGAAGAGGGAGTGGGATTCGGGGAATAGGGACTGGGATTTGGAGGAAGAGGGAGTGGGATTCGGGGAAGAGGGAGTGGGATTCGGGGAAGAGGGAGTGGGATTCGGGGAAGATTGAGTTGGATTTGGGGAAGAGGGAGTGGGATTTGGGAAAGAGGAAATCGGATTTGTGGAAGACAGGGAAGAGGGACTGGGATTCGGGGAAGAGGGACTGGGATTTGGAGGAAGAGGGACTGGGATTCGGGAAATAGGGACTGGGATTTGGAGGAAGAGGGACTGGGATTCGGGGAATAGGGACTGGGATTTGGAGGAAGAGGGAGTGGGATTTGGAGGAAGAGGGAGTGGGATTTGGAGGAAGAGGGACTGGGATTCGGGGAAGAGGGAGTGGGATTTGGAGGAAGAGGGACTGGGATTCGGGGAAGAGGGAGTGGGATTTGGAGGAAGAGGGACTGGGATTCGGGGAAGAGGGAGTGGGATTCGGGGAAGAGGGAGTGGGATTCGGGGAAGAGGGAGTGGGATTCGGGGAAGAGGGAGTGGGATTCGGGGAAGATTGAGTTGGATTTGGGGAAGAGGGAGTGGGATTTGGGAAAGAGGAAATCGGATTTGTGGAAGACAGGGAAGAGGGACTGGGATTCGGGGAAGAGGGACTGGGATTTGGAGGAAGAGGGACTGGGATTCGGGGAATAGGGACTGGGATTTGGAGGAAGAGGGACTGGGATTCGGGGAATAGGGACTGGGATTTGGAGGAAGAGGGAGTGGGATTTGGAGGAAGAGGGACTGGGATTCGGGGAAGAGGGAGTGGGATTTGGAGGAAGAGGGACTGGGATTCGGGGAAGAGGGAGTGGGATTTGGAGGAAGAGGGACTGGGATTCAGGGAAGAGGGAGTGGGATTTGGAGGAAGAGGGACTGGGATTGGAGAAGAGGGAGTGGGATTTGGAGGAAGAGGGACTGGGATTGGAGAAGAGGGACTGGGAGTTAAGGAAGAGCGACTGGGATTCGGGGAAGATGGAGTTGGATTAAGGGAAGAGGGAGTGGGAAGAGAGGATGAGGGACTGGGATTTGGCAAAGTGATTGTGGGATTTGGGAAAGAGGAAATCGGATTTGTGGAAGACAAATTAAGATTTCGATAAAATGGGATTTCGAGAAGAGGGACTGGTGTTTAGTCGCAATAAACTGTCAGTTTGTTAAACTTTTGTCTTGGAAACATGAGTTCAAATAATAGAAAAAAACATGCACAGACAAACATGATGAGAATTGTCTCGTTCGTTTGAACGCTGTCCAATACAGTGCAAAATTTGATTTTTATTTATTAAATTTTGCTAACGTCTTGGAATGGCTATTGATATCAAAGCGTATACTCTGATTTGGAATTGATTTGTTGTTAAGATATCTCTAATCCATTAATCCAAAAATAGAGCACTTCATAAACTGTTTAACTGATCACAGTTTTTGTTTATCATTTTTTTCACATCTAAACAGCCCTGGCTACCTCACGACGTCATCACTTGCTGCATCGACTGCGACGAAGGCGTCGTGTCGTTCTATCGCAACGGACGCAGCCTGGGCGTTGCTTTCGATAATGTTCGTCTGGGTCCCGGCGTCGCGTACTTTCCAGCTTTGAGCGTAGCTCGAGGCCAGGCAGCGTTTCTGAATTTTGGCGACGTGCCTTTTGCGTAAGTTTCTTGTTGCAAAATGTCTTAGATCTGGTTCTACTGTTAGTAGGTTTTATCGAGGTTCAGTTTTAGGGTGTTAAACTAACAGAAATCTACGTATCATCTTGCTACTATTATCGGCTACTATGAATATTATAGGTTGAGTATCGGGTATTTAATTACCAGCGATCTAATCATCTTACTACTAACAGTAGATTAAGTATCGGGTATTTAATTACCAGCAATCTAATCTTCTTACTACTAACAGTAGATTGAGTTATCGGGTATTTAATCACCAGAAATCTAATCTTCTTACTACTAACAGTAGTTTGAGTATCGGGTATTTAATTACCAGCAATCTAATCATCTTACTACTAACAGTAGATTGAGTTATCGGGTATTTAATCACCAGCAATCTAATCTTCTTACTACTAACAGTAGTTTGAGTATCGGGTATTTAATCACCAGCAATCTAATCTTCTTACTACTAACAGTAGTTTGAGTATCGGGTATTTAATTACCAGCAATCTAATCTTCTTACTACTAACAGTAGTTTGAGTATCGGGTATTTAATCACCAGCAATCTAATCTTCTTACTACTAACAGTAGTTTGAGTATCGGGTATTTAATCACCAGCAATTTATCATCCTGCTACTAACAGTAGGTTAGCATAGAGTTTTAACTCTATAAAAACTTTACTATTTTTGTCTACTGCAGCTACCCGATTCCGGAGGATTATCAACCGTTGCAAGCGCCGCCGCTACGTTTAGAAACTCGCCTAGTGCCTGTGCTGTCGCATTTAGAGCGGCTGATACCGTTAGCCGCAGACACACGCAACGATGCCTCGGCTGCTACTAAGGTTACTGGAGCCAGTTTACAAGAACCTGTTCAACCAGCTGCGCCAATGCACAGCGGCAATACTGGTTCCGCATCAAATGTCGCGTCAGCTGGTGTTTCGTCTGTTGCTACCACCGCCTCGTCATCAGCTACTACTAGAAGTAGAGATTCAACTTGCTGGTTGATTGCTTCGCATTTGGTGCCACTTATCGAACAGGGATTGGTAAGAATTAGTACCAATATTTTCTCTTTTTGTAAAGCTTCTAGATAAAGCTATGAGATCTAGATAAAGCCTCTAGTCTTTTAACCAATCCGCCACTGAGAGAGTCTCGCCCTACTAATCCGCCCCTGAGAGAATCTCGCCCTACTAATCCGCTCATGAGAGAATCTCGCCCTATTAATCCGCTCATGAGAGAATCTCGCCCTATTAATCCGCTCATGAGAGAATCTCGCCCTACTAATCCGCCCCTGAGAGAATCTCGCCCTATTAATCCGCCCCTGAGAGAATCTCGCCCTACTAATCCACTCATGAGAGAATCTCGCCCTACTAATCCGTTCATGAGAGAATCTCGCCCTACTAATCCGCCACTGAGAGAGTCTCGCCCTATTAATCCGCTCATGAGAGAATCTCGCCCGACTAATCCGCTCATGAGAGAATCTCGCCCTACTAATCCGCCACTGAGAGAGTTTCGCCCTACTAATCCGCTCATGAGAGAATCTCGCCCTACTAATCCGCCCCTGAGAGAGTCTCGGCCCACTAATCCGCCCCTGAGAGAGTCTCGCCCTACTAATCCGCCCCTGAGAGAATCTCGCCCTACTAATCCGCTCATGAGAGAGTCTCGGCCCACTAATCCGCTCATGAGAGAGTCTCGCCCTACTAATCCGCCCCTGAGAGAGTCTCGCCCTACTAATCCGCCACTGAGAGAATCTCGCCCTATTAATCCGCTCATGAGAGAATCTCGCCCTACTAATCTGCTCCTGGGAGAACCACTAATCCGACCCTAATGAACCCCTATGAATCCGATTCATAAAGCCTACATGATGAGAATTGTCTCGTTCGTTTGAAGCTTTTTCAAATATTCGTAGAGATATTAATTGTCTCTTTGTTTATTCGGATTAGCTGTTGATATCAAGCAATTATCTCTGAATATGTTTATGCACATGTTTATTCATTCACTAATATCTGTTTAAGATTTAATTAGAAAAGTACACCGTGTCCTTTTATAATTGCAGACCTGCGACTACACAGTTGCCAAATACATTCTACCGTTGATGGCCAAATTTAGCGATATCGATTGCTTGCCGCAGGCTAGGCAATGCCATTTGGAGGTTATTGTGCAGTACATTTGTACTTTTCTACAGGTAAGCTTTCGTTTTTAACGTAAGCAAAAAAGGCACTGGCTACTATGATATTTTTCCTTCTTCCATTAACTATGAGATTCGTCCCTTAGTTAACTACTTTGAGATTCGTCCTCTAGCCACTATCTACTATGAGATTCGTCTCTTAGCTACTATGAGATTCGTCTCTTAGCTACTATGAGATTCGTCCTTTAGCTACTATGAGATCCGTTTTTCTAGCTACTATGAGATCGTCCTCTAGCCACTATGAGATTCGTCCTCTAGCCACTATGAGATTCGTCCTCTAGCCACTATGAGATTCGTCCTCTAGCCACTATGAGATTCGTCCTCTAGCCACTATGAGATTCGTCCTCTAGCCACTATGAGATTCGTCCTCTAGCCACTATAAGATTCGTCCTCTAGCCACTATGAGATTCGTCCTCTAGCCACTATGAGATTCGTCCTCTAGCCACTATGAGATTCGTCCTCTAGCCACTATGAGATTCGTCCTCTAGCCACTATGAGATTCGTCCTCTAGCCACTATGAGATTCGTCCTCTAGCCACTATAAGATTCGTCCTCTAGCCACTATGAGATTCGTCCTCTAGCCACTATGAGATTCGTCCTCTAGCCACTATGAGATTCGTCCTCTAGCCACTATGAGATTCGTCCTCTAGCCACTATGAGATTCGTCCTCTAGCCACTATGAGATTCGTCCTCTAGCCACTATGAGATTCGTCCTCTAGCCACTATAAGATTCGTCCTCTAGCCACTATGAGATTCGTCCTCTAGCCACTATGAGATTCGTCCTCTAGCCACTATGAGATTCGCCCTCTAGCCACTATGAGATTCGCCTTTACTTTCATTATATTGGGTATATCTGATACCTGACTCCCTTTATTCACAACGGGCAATATTAACTAGTATTATATACTCATATGCTGTTTATTTCCAGCGGGACTCCTGCCAACGCGCCTTAGCCTCCATCGTGTCGGCCCTATTCGCCACCTGTCACAGCCATCCCAGCCGAGATTACGCTCATCAGCGCACCTGCCTGACCATCCTATTGGCTATGCTCAGACACGATTGCGCTAGGCGTTATTTAGTCTCCTCTGTACTGTTTGATACCGTGGAATTGCCAGTGTTCTGCTTTGTTAATCAATTGCCGGAGTTACTGTTCACTAAGGAGCCGCACATTTTTGTAAGTGTATTGGTTAACTTCCTCTCCTATCCATCCCACTTCAGTCTATTCGCCTCTATAAACTGAGGGTCCACCCCAACTGCCAGCCGGAAAACTGCCAGCCGACAACTGCCAGCCGACAATTGCCAGCCGAGAAAACTGCCAGCCGGAAAACTGCCAGCCGAGAAAACTGCCAGCCGAAAAAAGGCCAGCCGAGAAATCTGCCAGCCAACAACTGCCAGCCGACAAGTTCTAGCTAATTGAATCTACTGTAGCCTACTTATTAGCTAAGTAAAAAGCACGAAACTGTTTGGCTAGCAAAAGGCTTGTGGGGTAGCCTTAAATGTCGCCCTTCCCTTCCCTAATTTTTTCAGATTTCCATTAGAAGTATATATGTGAAGGAGAAGGCATTCAAATTTCGTATTTTAGGTAGCCTTTGCTCTTTCTTTGAAAGCTTTATTTCTTGGCACTTATCTAGGATTGCGTCATAAAGCAATCGCAAATTAAATAATAAAGTAAATAAACTTTCAATACAGAAATATTTACAATAGGCATTACAGAATGCCTTCTCCTTCACATATATACTTCTAATGGAAATCTGAAAAAATTAGGAAAGGGAAGGGCGACATTTAAGGCTACCCCACAAGCCTTTTGCTAGCCAAACAGTTTCGTGCTTTTTACTTAGCTAATAAGTAGGCTACATTAGATTCAATTAGCTAGAACTTGTCGGCTGGCAGATTTCTCGGCTGGCAATTGTCGACTGGCAGTTGTCGGCTGGCAGTTTTCCGGCTGGCAGTTGGGGTGCTCCCATAAACTGATGCGCTCTACCACACTTTCCTACTCTACTCTGTCATATTTTGTCTACTCTATCACACCCTACCATAGTCTACCCAACTGTACAACACATTACCCCACTCTATCACACGCGACCTCACTCTACCATGCTCTACCCTAGGTCCATGCTTGGGAGCAACCTAGGGATTCACCCGGCCGTTTCTATTGGAAACACAGACACGTAGGTCGCTACTGGACTGAATAGTAGTCACGTGACTGCTCTCAGCCAATAGCGACTTACATGTGTTGCCAATAGAAACGGCCGGGTGATTCCCAATGTTGCGCATGTATACCTAGGTCTCTACCACTTACCATGCTCTACCCGAGTCTAACATCTTACCACACCTACCCCACTCTACTACACCCTAACCCACTGTATCACACTATATGCCACTCTACCACACCCTACCTTACTCTACCACAGTTTACCATACTCTGTTAATTACCCCACTCTCTATCACAGCAAAACACCCCATATACCCCTATTGCCGCGCAGGAGGACTCGAAACGCGAGAAGTACAGCAACAGTCCGCACGCCACCCCCAGCATAGCCTGGCGCCTCGGCCCCTCAGCCCAATCTCGCCTAGCAGACTATCAGGCCAGCATTAGCAAAGTCGACGATCTTATTCAAGAGATGCTGCGCACTTTAATGAATCACACAGACGGTACATTGTCTATATTTGCTGATAGACTGCACGAGTTTGTACGCGACAACATGTCACCGGATACTGTCAGTATGCAGCCTGCTGTACTGCGCGACTGCTGTCCGCAACACGCTATGCCGGCCTTTTTTCACGCTTTGGTGCGAACTATTCAGTCTAAATGGAATGGCACACCAGAGATGGCTGTTAGTAGTATTATTAAATATTGCTTTTGTATATCCATTTTGATGGTTTTAGATATTGATTTCTAACTGACATCTACTATAGGTCCAAATCTTATTTTCCACAAAACAAGATTCGAACCCCAGACCTTCATAGAGATTCAAACCCCGACCTTCATCGAGATTCGAACCCCAGACCTTCATAGAGATTCGAACCCCAGACCTTCATACAGATTCGAACCCCAGACCTTCATAGAGATTCGAACCCCAACCTTCATAGAGATTCAAACCCCAGACCTTCATAGAGATTCGAACCCCAGACCTTCATACAGATTCGAACCCCAGACCTTCATAGAGATTCGAACCCCAACCTTCATAGAGATTCAAACCCCAGACCTTCATCGAGATTCAAACCCCAACCTTCATAAAGATTCAAACTCCAACCTTCATAGAGATTCAAACCCCAACCTTCATAGAGATTCAAACCCCAACCTTAATAGAGATTCAAACCCCAACCTTCATAGAGATTCAAACCCCTGACCTTCAAAGAGATTCGAACCCCTGACCTTCATAAAGATTTGAACCCTGACATTCATAGAGATTTGAACCCCTGACCTTCATAGAGATTCAAACCCCTGACCTTCTTAGAGATCCGAACCCCTGACCTTCTTAGAGATTCGAACTCCTGACATTCATAGAGATACGAACCCCAGACCTTCATAGAGATTCGAACCCCAGACCTGTATAGAGATTACATTCGAACCCCTGAAGACCATAGTGATTCGATCCCATGAACTTAGTAGACCCTGCGAGACCCTCATCTTAAATTACTAAACATTCGAACTTCGAACCACTGTTCTTTACCGAGATTCGAACCTTCTCTCTAATCGCAGCCATTCGAGCAGCAGCCCTACATACCAGCCGAATATTTCTGCCTAGAAGAGTTGGACTCGTACGATGCCCAACGGCTAGGCGGTTTGCAAGCCTACCTGGCCAAAACTTACAAAGACGAAGTGTCTGCCGTGCTGCGCTCTTCGGCCACCCTGGCTGAGCAGTATCGGCAGCGGGGCGGCTTCGGCGCCGGCCTGAGCTCGCTGGGGGACTCGGCTGCTAGCAGCGGGAAACGGCGCTTTGTTGGAGGTCTGGGCGCCCTGCTGACCTTCACTGGCCGGGGCGGAAGCGGCGGCGGCCATAAAGAGGGTAGCTCGCCCACGGCTGAGCAGCAACAGGTGACTTGCGTCTAATCGTTTTTTATCCTCTAGGAGACTTGCCGCACCTTTCCGGATCAACAGTTGCTGGGCCAGCTCCCCAGATCGTCTAATGCTGGCCCACCAGCCTCCCAGATTCTTAGTTTCTGGGCCAGCCTCTCAGACCCCCAGTTGCTGGGCCAGCCTCCCAGAGTGTCAGTTGCTGGGCCAGTCTTCCAAATCCTCAGTTGCTGGGCCAGCCTTCCAAATCCTCAGTTGCTGGGCCAGCCTTCCAAATCCTCAGTTGCTGGACCAGCCTCCCAGAGTGTCAGTTGCTGGGCCAGCCTCTCAGATCCTCAGTTGCTGGACCAGCCTCCCAGATCCTCAGTTGCTGGACCAGCCTCCCAGAGTGTCAGTTGCTGGGCCAGCCTCTCAGATCCTCAGTTGCTGGACCAGCCTCCCAGAGTGTCAGTTGCTGGGCCAGCCTCTCAGATCCTCAGTTGCTGGACCAGCCTCCCAGAGTGTCAGTTGCTGGACCAGCCTCTCAGATCCTCAGTTGCTGGACCAGCCTCCCAGAGTGTCAGTTGCTGGGCCAGCCTCTCAGATCCTCAGTTGCTGGACCAGCCTCCCAGAGTGTCAGTTGCTGGACCAGCCTCCCAGAGTGTCAGTTGCTGGGCCAGCCTCCCAGAGTGTCAGTTGCTGGACCAGCCTCCCAGAGTGTCAGTTGCTGGGCCAGCCTTCCAAATCCTCAGTTGCTGGGCCAGCCTTCCAAATCCTCAGTTGCTGGACCAGCCTCCCAGAGTGTCAGTTGCTGGGCCAGCCTCTCAGATCCTCAGTTGCTGGACCAGCCTCCCAGAGTGTCAGTTGCTGGACCAGCCTCCCAGATCCTCAGTTGCTGGACCAGCCTCCCAGAGTGTCAGTTGCTGGGCCAGCCTCTCAGATCCTCAGTTGCTGGACCAGCCTCCCAGAGTGTCAGTTGCTGGACCAGCCTCCCAGATCCTCAGTTGCTGGGCCAGCCTCCCAGATCCTCAGTTGCTGGGCCAGCCTCCCAGATCCCCAGTTCCTGATCCAGCCTCCCAGATCCCTATCCCAATCAAACTGAAACCGCTGTAGGCCTCGGCAACTCCGCCTTCGCCATCGACGCCGGCCCATCCGCAGCAGCCGCTTGGACCAGCAATGCTGGCCGAGTTTGGTTGCCGCCACCTGCTGCCACCCTCCTCCAGTCCTGCCGGCACTTCAGCTGGCTCGTCGCCAACTGCCACATTCCTAGACGAGCGACAGCAGCTGCTGTTGCAGATGCACTCGCTCAGCAGTCAGCACCACCGTCGGCATAGTCGCAAACAGCAGCAGCAGCAGCAGCAATTGCAGCATAGTCTAATTCTGCCCCTAATCCGTCTATTGGACTGCACTATAGCTTTATTCTATCTGAGCGTCTACCGCCAGCTAGTGCTGGCTAGCAAGCGGCTGCTAGACTATGCGTCTTATTGCGACGCGCTGGACCAGACTAGAGCTAATCTGGCCCGCTGTCCGCCGGATCGGCTGGCCGACATCGGGCAGCGGATTGAAGCCGCCGAACGGGTGCTGCGCGATCATCTGATTGGTCGAGAGGCGGCGCTGGCGCATCTGCTAGCCGGACCATTGTCGCCCGAAATGCGCGCCTCTGTTCGTTGGCTGTGCTCGGTGTTATCCGCGACCTTTGCTAAAGCGGCTGGAGCTGGCGGAGAGGCGGACAATAATAATTTGTTCCGATTCTTGCCCGAGTATTTTGTTTCCACTGCGGCTAATGCGTTCTACACTCTGAAGGATGTGTGCGGCCTGCTGGTGCCGTTCCAGACCGCTGAGGGTGAGTCTTTCTGTCTGTCTGTCTGTCTATCTATCTGTCTGTCACTGTCTGTCTGTCTGTCTCTCTGTCTGTCTGTCTGTCTGTCTGTCTGTGTCTGTCTGTCTGTTCGTCTGTCTGTCTGTCCTTCTCTCTGTCTGTCTGTCTATCTGTCTGTCTGTGTCTGTCTGTCTGTGGATCCATCCATCTCTGAAACGAGAAGTAGAACTTGTTTACGATGACTATAAGTGTAATTTATGTAATCCTACAGCTAAATTATCATCTTATCTAACTAAGGAATAAAAGTTATCTATCTCAACCGCCTACAGATAGCGCAGAAATCCTGCTCAGCTTCGCCCGCTTCATCACAGCCTATTTCGACGATCCTCGTATAGTGAGCTCGGAGACTCGCGAACTGTTCCTGTCTAATCTGGTTGTGCTCACCTGCGAGCCTGACTTCATCGAGGCGCTACAAAGATTCAGCCAGGATGAAGCGGCTTCCCTAGTAAAGTCTTTGTTGCTACCGGCTTCGTCAGATTCCGGCTATAGCAGGCGCTGGTTTCTCACTAATCGAGTCCTGGTTCGATTCTGGAAAGGCGACGGGTTCGCGTTTCGGTACGCCGAAGAGCCAGACGACTTGGCTGACGCTTCCGGCGAGGCTGGCAGCGCCGGCGGCAGCGGCGGTGGTGGCGACCTGATGAAGCAGCTGGCTGCCAATCGGTTGTTTAATACGACTCCGACTCCGAAGAGCTTTGATTTGGGTGAGTTTTTGGTTTCTAGTGGGAGCCCAGGGATCCTTCATTTATTTTCTAGATGCTCAAACTGGTCCCAATTCTTCCCATTCCCAGATCTTCAGCTTGCTCCCATTTATTCCCATTCCGTGATCTTCAAACTGGTCCTAAATTCTTCTCATTGTCTGACCCTCTAACTAGTCTTCTAAACTCCCGAGACTCATCCTATTCCTAGATTCCTACTGATCCTATTCCCAGATTCCCAGTAGACTGATCCTATTCCCAGATCCCCAAACTGATCCTATTCCCAGATTCCCAGTAGACTGATCCTATTCCCAGATCCCCAAACTGATCCTATTCCCAGATCCTCAAACTGATCCTATTCCCAGATCCTCAAACTGATCCTATTCCTAGATTCCCTAGGACTCATCCTATTCCCAGATCCCTAGACTGATCTTATTCCCACATCCCAAATCTGATCCTATTCCCAGATTCTCGAACTGATCCTATTCCTAGATCCCTAATATGATCCTATTCCCAGTTACCCAAACTGATCCTATTCCCAGACCCCAATTTGATCCTATTCCCAGATCCCTAATATGATCCTATTCCCAGATCCCCTAACTGATCCTATTCCCAGATTCCCGAACTGATCCTATGTTTAAATCCCTTCACCATTCTAAGATCTTTAGGTTTGCTAATTTTTCTTTCCACCTCCAAGTTATTAGGTTGAGTCGTTTCTCCCATTGCAGACCCGTATCCTTCGGCATTTTATCAGCGCCAAATCCGCGCCCTCCTGGTCTCCGACCCGGCATTGCAACGTCAAATTGTCGATTTCCTGCTTAACAAGCTCAATCTGAGCTTCTCAGACTACCTGTCTGTGTCGCAGGACAGCCGGAATGCCGCCTCAGCCGCCGGAGCCGCCATCAGCAGTCGGCGAGCCAAAGTGCTGTCTGGCTTCCTCGACATGACAGTCGTGCTGGTCCGGGCGCTCGAGATGGTGGCGCATTTAACGCCTGAGTTCTTTGTGCAACCAACTTCTAGCTTGTTTTTGAGCCGGCTGAGCCAGGTAGCTTACTGGAAGCTTTCGCTATGTTGCTATGGAAGGTGCAATCTGTGCTGCTATGGGAGATGGGATCTGTGTTTCTGTGGGAACAGAAGATGGAATTCGTGTTGTTATGGGAGATGGGATCTGTGTTGCCATGGGAGATGGGATCTGTGCTGCTATGGGAGATGGGATCTGTGTTGCCATGGGAGATGGGATCTGTGTTGCCATGGGAGATGGGATCTGTGTTGCCATGGAAACGGAATATGGGATATGTGTTGCTATGGGAACGGGAGATGGGCTGTGTTGCTATGGGAACGGGAGATGGGCTGTGTTGCTATGGGAACGGGAGATGGGATCTGTGTTGCTACGGGAATGGGGGATGGAATCTCTGTTGCTATGGGAGATGGGAACTGTGTTGCTATGGTAATGGAAGATGGGATCTGTGTTGCTGTAGGAACGGGAGATGGGATTTGTGTTGCTATGGGAACGGGGGATGGAATCTGTTTTTATGGTAGATGAAATCTTGTTGCTACGGGAACAGGAGATGGGATCTGTTGCTATGGGAGATTAGAAATTTAGTCTATTACTAAGTTTTCAAGTCCCAAGGTAAAATTAGGTGATTGGGGTCTGTTGCTATGGTGTGAGAATGGGATCTGTTGCTAGGCTTTTAGAAAGAAATCGGCTGCTAGATAATGCGGCAAATAAATAAGAGTTTACTTGATTTGGCAAGTCTCATTCATTCGCACACAACTAAGCAATGGAAATCCCCCCTACACAACCGCAGGTTGCTGGCCAGATCATGCTCCGATTGCCAAGCATCTGTGGCGCCACTGGCCTGTTCCCCCTGCTAGCGGGCGTCTGCGGCCTTCTCCGCGAGCTCACGGCCGGTTCAGGGTCAGCCTCATCAGCGGCAACCCGCCGACAGACTGTATTGAGCAGTTTAAAAAGCGAAGCGTGTTTAAATTCGCGCACACTGACTAAAGTGTACGAAGTTTTAGCCGCCTATGCTACTAAGGGTGACGAAGAAGGTCTGGTCACCTCAGCGGAGCTGGAATTTGTCAAACAACTCGGCGAAGATCTGGACAGCCTAGTTGAAGACTCAGAGTTGACCGGCTGCTCAGAGGACGATCTGTGTCCAATCTGCTACGCGCACAAGCTCAGCGTAGTGTTCAAACCGTGCGGCCACCGCTCCTGCGGCTCCTGCATCGCGTTGCAGCTTAGCAACAAACGAGAATGCTTCTTCTGTAAGGCGGCCGTGAAAAAAGTTGAAGATTTCTCTGGCAATCAGATTAAAATGTAGATTGATTGAGTTGGCTTTTGTAAGTGTCTGATATCGATTTTTTGACTCTTGTTGACTGCCTCTTTTGATTGTATTTTATAATAGCTTGTACAAGGGCTGATTGTTGGGATAGTGGCTCTGAGGCGACTGTTGAGTCACGTCAGTTGTAAAATCTTTCATCCAGAAGTCGTGTTGACGCTTAACTTCCAACTAACTCAAGTAATCATGACGTATAATAATGTAGCCTAGTGCTTAGAGCTTCGGACTCACAACTTGAAGGTCGGGGGTTCGATTCCCGATATCACCACCGGAAAAATTTTTGTCTTTAAGAAAGACACTTAAAACTTAAAATGGGTGCCAGCGTTAGCTGGGGTAGTTGAGGGTGTGTGGCGCCCCCCCCCCCCCCAGTCCATGGACTGAACAGCCGTACGCAGCCTTCAGATGCGCCGCGCAATAGCTGCGGCTGAGCTGTCGGTTGCACATCTGGCCCAATTGGAGCAGGTGTAATCGGTTACTAACTGAAGTAGACTAAAAAGAGTTCTTACTGAACTGTTAATGCGAAATGCGATTCTGAATTCATTAAGTGACGCAGATGCAACTCAGTGACTCTACAATGACTCCAGCACGCCTCGGATACGACTCTACGGCCCCTACGGTTTAGTAGGCCACAATTTGCTACATTTAGATACAGCTGTAACCAGGGTAGGCCTCTCTATAACTATCCCATCACTTAGCAGCCGCTGTACGAGCTTATTATAGTTGCTATTGATGATATTATCATTATGAATAGTTTCTTAGCCAACCATTTGATGTTTTTTGACTATCTTGACCACTTCTCATGGATAATCGTGTGTGTGTGTGTGTGTCTTTACTTTGATTGTGGCCTACTAAACATTTGTTATAATCAGTGTTGTTTAAATGTATTTTCCATTTTTTATTGCACACTTTTCATATGCAATCCCAGAAGATGTACAGAGCACCCTCTTTCGTGTAATCATAATATCCAGATCTGCCTGTCAGCTATAGGAGCTATCGACTTGTTTGAATTCTCTAATTGAGCTAAGTATTTTTGTGATTTTCAATTTTTTGTATCTGTAATTTTTATGACCCAGTTTTATTCCTCTTCTGTCTGTTACCAGCTAAGCTGAGTCTGTGTGTTATATGTGGTTTAAAAATGTCTGTCCGACTGACTGACTGACTGACTGACTGACTGACTGACTGACTGACTGACTGACTGACTGACTGACTGACTGACTGACTGACTGACTGACTGACTGACTGACTGACTGACTGACTGACTGACTGACTGACTGACTGACTGACTGACTGACTGACTGACTGACTGACTGACTGACTGACTGACTGACTGACTGACTGACTGACTGACTGACTGACTGACTGACTGACTGACTGACTGACTGACTGACTGACTGACTGACTGACTGACTGATCCGTTACAATTGGCGCCTTTCCGTACTACTTACTATTTACGATTATTAAGAATAATAATGATAGCTTTGTAAATTTTCTCTTATTATATTATCCTGTGTAGTGTGTATATTAGTTGAACTAATTGTGTTTTCATCTTAAACTAAAAAAAACAAATCAGGATTAAAAGGCTTATATAGATTTTCTTGGTCTTTGATGTTGATTATCTGTCCTCGCGTACACCACCAGTCATGATACATTTTTCATGCGCTATAAAGAATCTTGATTAGCTGTAGCTTTTTACTGTTGCTATTCCGTATATACTTGTACTAAATGCTTTTTACTCTAGAGCACTCAAGCTGAATTAGATGTACGTACAATAAGCTAATATTGCCACCATATTTCCTTTCTTTCTCTGCGATAAATATATCGTGTGCATAAGAGCATAAAATCTATTTAATAATCAGCACCCGCTATGCACGGTGTAGTTGGTGTTCAGTTTTACTACTAGTTTTACTAATATCAAACATTTCGGGTTGTTTTTGTTGATCTATTCCTTTAATTAGTAGCTATAGCAAAAATACAGGTCTGATTTGAATAACTGCACAGTAGCTATCTAGAACGTTGATCGATATCTAATTGTAGGAGCAATGCCTTGAATGATTCCCACAGGCCGAGGTTTTTTGCTGGTGCCTAATCTTCTGCAGATCCCTGTTCCTTGGTGTCCATGCGCCTAGTTCAGGACGCAATTTATAGAGCTGCTGGGGGTCCGATGAATATTGCTCTTTCCAAGCCACCCTATTCGAGCGTTGCCGCCGTGCCCTAGACGACAAGAAGAACGAATAGCAGAATAACTAATAATAGTGAAGCTGAAAAAAGAGCAACTGAAGAGATTTCACGCATCGAACAGAAGATGGAAGCAACAATACGAGCACTTTTGGCGGAGACTGAAGCTTCATAATTAATTCCTGTCCGGGAGCTGCGCAAATAGTCTCGGAAAAAATGAACAGAGCAAGCTGAACTAAGCTTAGCTGAGCTGATCTTACTTTTCGTGCTCTTACAACTACACAAAACTTTTAACTATTTTAAAAGCGTTAAACAAGAGTGTTTTTTAACATGTGCTGATCGTCACGAAGTCCAATTGTTAGTTTTTTATATGAAAATGAGAAATTATATATATAACTGAAAACTGTTAATCTAACCTGAAAATAGTCTAGACGCAACACGAAAAAAATTCTTGAAAACCTGGAAATCGAAACTAAATACATGGCGCGGACACCCTGACTCCCTGAGACTGCGGCCTGTGTAATCAATCGTCCAGTCGATCGATCGATCGTACATAAATATACATGTACGAGCTCGTAGTTAAAATACATACGAACAGTCGGGGTGTTGTTGATTTTTATTGTACTCTTGAGTTTCAATTTGAAGATTTTTTGTATGATGATTTTGCTGTGTTTTTGAGTTCAATGCTTATTTGAACTAAAATATTCCTAAACTAATGGTGTCTTTCGTTTATGAGTTTTGTCACCTTTTGTTATAGTGAATATTGTTTCGTAAGTTTAAAAACAGCACAGGTCTACACCGAGAATTATCGCGTCGTCATCATCGCGCCAAGCATATACATCGTAGCTTTTTTTTAAAAAAACAGCAGAATTAGACAGTACAAACATCGCACCAGTTTTAGTATTAAGATGCAAGTATATAATTCAAAAGGCCTATAGAATATAAAATATACGAAGTCTTAATATACTGGTCAGGATACAAAACAAAACATGTGGCAAGTAATGCAAATGCAGATCGTTAAACTATGAATATTTTTTATTCATAGTTTTTAACTATGGATATAATATTTTGTATAATTTTATCATAAATTTAGTCCTTTATCCAATACTAAACCTAGTAGGGCCTACTTGAATCTATGTAGTAACTCTATAATTGATAATAATAAAATTGAAGTGGCTGCAATAATAACAATGTCAATTTTAATCATTTTTATTAAGCCTAGATATATTAGCTATTCATTAATTATATTACTACCAGGCCAGGTTGTGGGGTAGGCTCTAGAGGAAGTACTGTTATTGCTATTGTATCTATGTCTACTATATTATTGGTTAAATTGCAATTTGTCTTAGTAATAAGTAGGCCTGCCGCCTACGGCCTTAGCCTTAGGGCTAGGCCTAATCTATTATAATTTATAAGGCTAAAATCAAAGAATATAGGACCTATACTATAATATAGTAAAGTTATATTATTTGAAACTTTTTAATTTAATTTTAAATTTAGCTTTATACCATTGTGCTTTATTTTTCTAGCCTAGTATTTAATTGTAAATATCAGTGTTGGGCACTTCCGTTACCGAGTAACTTGCAAATGGTAACGCAAGTTACTTTTTCGTAAAGCGTTCCTTACGCAAGTTACTTTTTTATTTTAGTAACGGAGTAACGGTAAGTTACTCAAATTTCAGAAGTCCGTTACAGTTACTTTGCAACAATCGCAATATTTAAATTTAAAACTGAAATGCTTAGCTATTACGCCGGTTGTCACATTTTTTTGCATTTTTCATTCCTAATTCAAAATTAAGTGAATAGTATCATTTGGTATTGCGCTTTAATTAATGAAGAAATACTTAAAACATGTTTTGCTTAGTTATAATTTCAGTAAAATATTTTCGCCTTTCATTTTATTTTTCAATTTTTATTTCTCATTTTCAATTTACTAAAAATTTTCAAGTTTGATTCAAACAAACAACCAAAGAAAGAAATTCGTCTGTAGCCTCCACAAGTCCCTCCACTGGCACTGCAGTACACTACACTATTTTATACAGTTCTATTTATTTTACTCTATTGAATTATTGATATTCGTTTATTTTATCATTTATAATTTTAATTATTGATTGCCATTGCCCATCGGTCCTTCTACTTGCCTCACATCGTGTCGCCAATTGCTGTCTCTGTCTGTTAATCGGTTAATCCCAATGCCCAATGGCAAATTTCGGTAACAACAATGTAAAAAAATGCAATGTGAAAAAAGCAGAAAATTTTGTTAATAACATGGGTAACGGAAGTGAGTAACGGACAGTAACTTAAAAGTTACCGGGTTTTTGTCTAAAGTTACTAGGCTAACGTAAGTTACTTTTTAAAAATTGGTAACTTAAGTTACAGTAACGCAAGTTACTTTTTTTGAGTAACTTGCCCAACACTGAGGGTGACTACATACTGGACAAGCAGAATGCTGAATGTGGTATTACTGATAATAAGGAATCTCTAAAGACAGTGTCCACCAACGAAAACAAGGCAAACTAAGCAAATGGTGTTATTTAGCATGATGACTCACTCATCAGTCATCCTCTCTGTCTGTCTCTGTGCACAACTGTTGCTATTTAAATATATTGTAATATTGCCAACCAATGTTATGTATTGTTGTATTATATTGCAATATAATAGTGTCATATTAATTGCAATGAACAAAACGTTTTATAGGGCCTAATAATGGTCATTGATTGTAATAAAAACTCTCTAACACAAACAACAGGTTAAACTGCTCCGGATTGCGAATGCTTCGTTAAAGCGTAAACAAAAAAGAACATGACGTCCTATTTTTTTCTTTGAAAGTAATTAACTCGAATACTTACTTTTTTACTTGCAAGCATTCAAACAAATTAAATATAGAATGCTTAAAAAGCCTTGGTCACATACTTACTTTCTAAGCTGAGACGAACTCTAGTTTAAATTTAGTAAAAAGAGCATATACAGTAAGACTTAAATTTAATCTTCTTGTATTCTCTTTGTATGTGTAACTATTGCAGAATGTACCCTGTGAAAAATGAGCTGGCGAAGCGAAACACTTACTTTGGTAACAGACATAGCGAAATGGAAAATGTGTGTAAAATACCTAAAATAACTAGTATAAAATGCGTAAAAAGCAACAAACATAATTGTATGGTACAAAATTATTTCTGTAATCCGCAAATGTCATCAACTGTCATCAACTCTCATCAACTCAAATACATACACTCAAATACTCTCAAATTCATCAACTCATCAACTCAAATGTCATCAACTCTGAAAATGTCATTATAGCAACCATTATAGCAACCGTTATAGCAAACCAGTACTCTTCTTGATGCTCTGCAGGGGGATTCTACGGCGATTTTATCGAAAGGTCAGACGCCTGAATGTCGTAAAGGAATTTGAGCAAACGCATCGGCAGGATGCATGTTACAGTGCATGTACATCGCAAGTTAATGAGCAATTGAGAATATATACATGCATGTTAGTTACCCCCCCCCCCTATTTTTTACTTGGGCTGGTTATGCACTTCTGCATACCAAATTCAACTCTGCTTTTAAAAAAGACTAAAGCCCCAAACTGAGCTTCTGCGCATTCGGCAGATTCTGCGCTGAGTTTCCATGGGTCTCGAACGCTTTGGCTCGGCTCGAGCACGTACATGTAGGGAGTGTCCTCACCCATGCAGGCTGAACCGCTCCAAGCTGACGTTCTCCGTCTACCCTTTCCTTTCTCCCCTCTACTTTTCCTCTCTCTACTCTTAATTGGTAGCAAAATCGTGGCGTAATTTCGCCAAAGGAAAAGGCATAAAAGTTTTGAGATAAATCCAGGTTTTTAACGTTGAATTTGCTTTGGTCCTTTAATTTGCTCCTTGCTCGTCTTACACGCGCAGTTTTGCTAAAATTGTTGAGTGAACCATCAATTAGTATAGTGTATTTGATCCATAGCCTAAGGTTCATCTCGGTTCGCGACCGTAGTAGCTATTGTTGTATGCATACCGACTTAAAGAAAATAAAGTAGACACGCAGAACTACCCAATCCAAGGGCCGGGCCCCTATTCGTGTTTTCAATATTAAATTTTGTACCTGATCGAATATCATACAATACATGCATGTATTCATGTGTAGTATGTGCATGCAAATGTTAATGCGGGTGCAGAGTTCATAGTACACACTTGTAGGGTACATTTTAACGCTACTACACAGCATCGCATATGTACAATGTACAGTATATGTTACATATACCAACTATACATTTACCGTACCACCCAATTGTAGCCACAACAGGGCAACACATATATGATTATAGATCCACTAAAAAGCAGAGATCAAGGTTTGACCTAGAATGTTTTTTAACCCCTTTAATTAGTACGAGTAGGCAGAATTGAATGAACGAATTTATATAGTGCGAACACTCAATAAAGACGCATTCAAGAAAAATTTCCACTTGGAATTTTTCCGATAACTCACAAATTACACACGTCACGATGTCATGCTCACCCACTGCAATTGCAATTACAGTGCGCTTATCATATCGTATTGGCACGTCTTTTCTTATATACTTACGTGTTAGTACGGCGTTGTTTAAGGGCTAGAAAACTGCTTATAAAAAATTCAATCGCGTGACCTATAGGGCACTTACTATATAGCTTTATAGCCACTCTAGTACCAACCGGTTTTTTACTCTCTCTCTCTCTCTCTCTCTCTCTCTCTCTTCTCTCTCTCTCTCTCTCTCTCTCTCTCTCTCTCTCTTTCTCTCTCTCTTTCTCTCTCTCTCTCTCTCTCTCTCTCTCTTCTCTCTCTCTCTCTCTCTCTCTCTCTCTCTCTCTCTCTTTCTCTCACTTAGCGTAACAGCTCTCTCGCAGTCAATTAAATGTACACCGCATCAACTAGAGATAACCGGTTTCAATCTTAATAACTGTACGGTGGACTCTCGCAGCACGCGCACTATATAAACAAAGTGCACCGCGAGGGTCTTTGACTATACAGCTCTAAACATTAATTAACGGTGAATGTAATTTTACCAACACCGTAGTACGTCATGCTTGCGTCTAAATCAGGCATTATAATTACCTTTTTCCTCGTTATTCTAGCGGCTCAAAGTATGATGGTCACGTCAACAACAACTACGGGTGGTACTACAGTCGAAGAGGAGCTGTTCCAGACAATCGACGAGACAGAACCGATCACGGTGACATTCTCGCAGACTGACGTAGCTATCGAAGTTGGAGAACAGGCCCATCTATTCTTCCAATTATCTGGCCAATTCAGCAACTCAACCAAGGACGACTATCTGTACTTCACCTATCAGATGGAGGCCGGCGACGCGATCACCAGCAAGCAGCGAGTGCCAGTGATTGGCGATCTGGCTCGCGTCTGGCTTCCATCGACCAACGAAACCTATCACGCCATGCCATTCGTGATAGTCGGTCTGACGCCAGGTCACCTGATCATCGGTCTGAACTGCACCAATCCCGAGTTCGAGAATCGTCCCGACCGATTCGTTCGAATCCAAGTTATTCGCAGTCGATGGATCAACGTTATAAACTTCACTGTCGGTCTGTTGTACGTCTTCTGCTGGTCGGCGTCCTACTACCCGCAGACTTGGCTGAACTACACCAGAAAGTCTGTGGTCGGTTTAAATTTCGACTTTGTCGGCTTCAACATCATGGGCTTTATTGTCTACAGCATCTTCAATGTCGGCCTGTACTGGGTGCCGCCATTGCAGGTGATGTATCACCAGCAGCATCCCCGAGGCGTCATCCCAGTGCAGCTGGCTGACTGCATCTTCGCCTTGCACTGCTTCGGCATCACCATATTCCAGGGCATTCAATGCTTTATTTATGAACGCGGCGGACAGAAACTCTCCATAATTGGCAGTCTGTTACTAGGCGGTATGGCGTCATTCCTATTAATCTGTCTGATACTAACCGCCGCCTGTGGAGCTACCTGCGGTCTCACCTGGCTACAGTTTATCTATTTTGCGTCCTACCTAAAACTCTTGATTACACTGGTTAAATACGTGCCGCAGGCTTATATGAACTACAGTCGAAAGTCCACCTGGGGTTGGTCCATTGGCCAGGTTTACCTGGATTTTTCTGGCGGCTTTCTCAGCATTGCCCAGATGCTTTTGCTGGCATATAACTATAATGACTGGGACTCGCTGCTAGGCGACCCAACCAAACTCGGTCTCGGCATTGTCTCCATTTTCTATAACATTCTGTTCTTCATGCAGCACTACTGCTTTTATGGGCCAAGCACTGGAGGCATTATAGTCATCGATGGCGGCAGCGTGACCCACTCGGATGCCCGTGTCAACAGCAACAGCAACGCCTACCAAATGGAAAAATCCACCGACGAGAAGACAAGACTGCTGTGAGGGAAAAATAGCAGACCGACTAGTTTCTAACTTTGTTTCCCCGTCATCTTTTGGAGCATTTTTATACTGTTATTGAGAGAGCAATAAACCCGTAGTAAAAGGCCGTATAGTAATAGAAATAGTATAGAAGAAAAGAAATGACTAGTTTTCACAAACCTTAACCGCTAGCATCCTCGACTCCATTCAATCCTTCATTGGCTACAGAGAGTTCACCATTCCATCGCGTACTCTCTACCCCTTCTCGCTCGTTCATTGGCTACAGAGAGTTCACTATTCCATCGCGTACTCTCTACTCCTTCTCGCTCGTTCATTGGCTACAGAGAGTTCACCATTCCATCGCGTACTCTCTACCCTTTCTCGCTAGTTCATTGGCTAAAGAGAGTTCACCATTCCATCGCGTACTCTCTACCCCTTCTTGCTCGTTCATCGGCTACAGAGAGTTCACCATTCCATCCATCTTTCACTCTCCACTTCAGCTCGCTCTCTGATTGGCTAAAAAGACTCGATCAGTTTTTTTTCTCAAATATTTCTCATGTCCTTACTTTCTCGCTGATTAGCTGTTGAAATTTGACCGTTTCTAAACTCGAAAATAATATTTTTACTGCTTAGAAGAAAACAAAAAATATTTCGCAGTCTATCAAATTTCATTATTAAAAAAAGCATCAATAAAGATGATATTCTACTTTTTTGTTAGTTCGGTTCGTTTAGAAACCAAAATATATAGTATTTTTTGTTATATTTTTGTCCCGAATTGGCTGGAAATTGTGTTTTACCGTTTTTTGTTTACTTGCAAAGAAGATACATGTACTCCTTTTAGTTGTAGCTAGTAATTTTTATGATCAAGCAGATGTAATAAAATAGTTAGCAGCATCGAACGCTAGTCATGATTAGCTACACTCTGATAAAATGCGGCACCATATCCAGTTTGGCCGGGTGGTCCTTCAGCACCAGCGGTCCATCAACCAGTCGGCCGCTGTAGCCGTCCTTCCATCGCCCCGACGGCAGCAAGATGTCCCTAGCAACTGTGCTTTGTCGAATTACCGGAGCCACTAGCAGCGAGTCGCCAACAAGGAACTGATCGTCCACTGTCCAAAGTCTGACGTCATCGACTGTACCGTCCGAAGCCCACCACAGCGGTCTGGTGACAGGCTCTCCCGTGCTGAACAACTGGGTCAAAGCCGCTTCCAACGCGGGGATGTACACTTCCGCTCTGAGCTTCAGCGTCTTCAGAGCAATGTCCGTCACTTCTTGGTCATAGTCCCAGGGTGCGATTGAAAACTGCACGATTGGTAGAAAACTGCTGAGCTGCATCCAGCGGATGTACAGCTCACGTTCCGGCCTGGCGCCTTCCATGGAGTCCTCGGAGTACGCGTTTCCTGGAAATTGGATGCAATGTTGTTGACTCTGGAGCCCCAGAAAGACAGACAGACAGACAGACAGACAGACAGACAGACAGACAGACAGACAGACAGACAGACAGACAGACAGACAGACAGACAGACAGTAAGACAGACAGACAGACAGACAGACAGACAGACAGACAGACAGACAGACAGACAGACAGACAGACAGACAGACAGACAGACAGACTCACCGCCAATCATGTCGGGCATCACAAAGTGGTACCCCGCCATGGACAGCATCAGCGCATTGGGCACAATGGATCGCAGTCCGTTCCTCCCGCCCCAGTGGCTGTCCTTGTCAAACATCCGCGTCGCAACCGGTACTGACTGAGTTCGATAGCCGGCTCGAACTTCGACAGCTCCGCCGAACTTTGCCGCCACCTGCTGAACGTAGGCCGTCGTGAACTGCATCGGCGCCTCCAGCGGGGCCTGAGTTCGAGCCCCCCTCAGATAGTACACCTCGCCAGCGTCGAATTTAAACGATTCGATGCCAAATTGCTGACGAAATCTGGCCAGCCGGTTCGCGAACCAGCTGACGGCGCTGGGGTTGGTCGGGTCCAGCTGACCTCCGACTCCCTGCCACCAGAGAATATCGGCTGATCTGTTGTTGTTGTCGTTAACGCTTTCAATCAAAAGATATCCAGCAGCCGCAGCTTCATCATAGGCCGAAGTGTTCTTATTAAAAAATGGCACAATCCAAGTCGTGACCCGGTGCCCGATGTACTTTAGTTTGGCCGTCATCTCGGCAGGATTAGGAAACTTAATCGGATCCCATGCCAAATCGCCGTAGTTAATCGTGTACCGATCGTCAATTTCAATCTGACTGGCGGGAAAGCCAAGCCTAGTGACGTCATTAGCCAGAGATTCCACATCAGATTGAGCCACCGCCGTCTTGTGCCTGGCCCACGTGCACCAGATTGGTTCGCGAAGGATGCGACGGTCGGGAGACGATGTTGGACGAGTGTACAGCCTGTTGCGAGGAAAGATTGTTTGATTGCTTCGCATTGCATGTGTCGCATGGAAGGATAGTGGAATACATTGGGGCCATTGGAGGACATTCAAGGTTAGTCGACATTTAAAATTAGTGAATAACATTAAACGTTGTAGTGACGAAGCTAATAGTAGAGAACATTAAAGACCAGTGGAGGACACCAGAAGGTCATTGGACGATATTGAAGGTTAGTGGAGAGCATTGAAGGTCATTTGAGGACATTGAACGTTAGTAGAGCATTGAAGGGCATTTGAGGACATTGAAGGTTAGTGGAGGACACTGAAGATTACTGTATGACACTGAAGGTTATTGTAGGACACTGAAGGTTAGTGGAGGACACTGAAGATTACTGTAGGACAATGAAGGTTAGTGTAGGATAGTGAAGGTTAGTGGAGGACACTGAAGGTTAGTGGAGGACACTGAAGATTACTGTAGGACAATGAAGGTTAGTGTAGGATAGTGAAGGTTAGTGGAGGACACTGAAGATTACTGTAGGACAATGAAGGTTAGTGTAGGATAGTGAAGGTTAGTGGAGGACACTGAAGGTTAGTGGAGGACACTGAAGATTACTGTAGGACAATGAAGGTTAGTGTAGGATAGTGAAGGTTAGTGTAGGACACTGAAGGTTAGTGGAGGACACTGAAGATTACTGTAGGACAATGAAGGTTAGTGTAGGATAGTGAAGGTTAGTGGAGGACACTGAAGGTTAGTGGAGGACACTGAAGATTACTGTAGGACAATGAAGGTTAGTGTAGGATAGTGAAGGTTAGTGGAGGACACTGAAGGTTAGTGGAGGACACTGAAGATTACTGTAGGACAATGAAGGTTAGTGTAGGATAGTGAAGGTTAGTGGAGGACACTGAAGATTACAGTAGGACACTGAAGGTTATTGTAGGACACTGAAGATTACTGTAGGACACTGAAAGTTAGTGGAGGACACACTGAAGGCTAGTGGAGGACACTGAAGGCTAGTGGAGGACACTGAAGGCTAGTGGAGGACACTGAAGGTTATTGTAGGACACTGAAGATTACTGTAGGACACTGAAAGTTAGTGGAGGACACACTGAAGGCTAGTGGAGGACACTGAAGGCTAGTGGAGGACACTGAAGGCTAGTGGAGGACACTGAAGGCTAGTGGAGGACACTGAAGGCTAGTGGAGGACACTGAAGGCTAGTGGAGGACACTGAAGGCTAGTGGAGGACACTGAAGGCTATTGGAGGACACTGAAGGCTAGTGGAGGACACTGAAGGCTAGTGGAGGACACTGAAGGCTAGTGGAGGACACTGAAGGCTAGTGGAGGACACTGAAGGCTAGTGGAGGACACTGAAGGCTAGTGGAGGACACTGAAGGCTAGTGGAGGACACTGAAGGCTATTGGAGGACACTGAAGGCTAGTGGAGGACACTGAAGGCTAGTGGAGGACACTGAAGGCTAGTGGAGGACACTGAAGGCTAGTGGAGGACACTGAAGGCTAGTGGAGGACACTGAAGGCTAGTGGAGGACACTGAAGGCTAGTGGAGGACACTGAAGGCTAGTGGAGGACACTGAAGGCTAGTGGAGGACACTGAAGGCTAGTGGAGGACACTGAAGGCTAGTGGAGGACACTGAAGGCTAGTGGAGGACACTGAAGGCTAGTGGAGGACACTGAAGGCTAGTGGAGGACACTGAAGGCTAGTGGAGGACACTGAAGGCTAGTGGAGGACACTGAAGGCTAGTGGAGGACACTGAAGGCTAGTGGAGGACACTGAAGGCTATTGGAGGACACTGAAGGCTAGTGGAGGACACTGAAGGCTAGTGGAGGACATTGAAGGCTAGTGGAGGACACTGAAGGCTAGTGGAGGACACTGAAGGCTAGTGGAGGACACTGAAGGCTAGTGGAGGACACTGAAGGCTAGTGGAGGACACTGAAGGCTAGTGGAGGACACTGAAGGCTAGTGGAGGACACTGAAGGCTATTGGAGGACACTGAAGGCTAGTGGAGGACACTGAAGGCTAGTGGAGGACACTGAAGGCTAGTGGAGGACACTGAAGGCTAGTGGAGGACACTGAAGGTTAGTGGAGGACACTGAAGGCTAGTGGAGGACACTGAAGGCTAGTGGAGGACACTGAAGGCTAGTGGAGGACACTGAAGGCTAGTGGAGGACACTGAAGGCTAGTGGAGGACACTGAAGGCTAGTGGAGGACACTGAAGGCTAGTGGAGGACACTGAAGGCTAGTGGAGGACACTGAGGGCTAGTGGAGGACACGGAATGAAAGCCTATAAGTTTTTGCAGACAGGCAAGCAGTCATGCCCGATCCCTGATCCCAGAGCGGACAGACACCGGCACAGGGGGTGTACAGTCGCCCTGACTTACAAGTGGGCATTAGGTAAGAGTTAGTATCGCCCATAGATACGTGTAAAAGCCAGAGAGCTCTCACCAGCTGTGCGCAGCCAAGTAAGCCTCCTTGGCGCTGTCAGCCGCACAGATTGTGACATTCAAATAATCCCTAGGATTCGATCGCCAAAGATAAGCCTCGTCATCGGGTGTGGCAGTCAAGCATAGCCTACGATCGGCTTCTTGACCAACCGACAGCGGTGTGGCATCGTCCACATGCACCAGCAGGCCCCGAGACGTTAGCCAGAGTCGTTCAACGAATCCGCCCCAGAGATCGGATCGTTTAGCACCGGTGAGTTCCGCGAAATCGTTGCTGACGTAGGCTTGACTTGGCATCGACTGGCTGTTGATTGGCCAGCGCTGGTCGAACGCGGCCCCGCCGCCGTAGACTGAGGCTGCCGGCAGCTCGAGGCAGAGACTGGCAGACTCTTTTGCTGCCGTTGTCAGGACGGCGCGGTGGCAGCTCAAGAATCGAGAATTAATAAACGACTGGGGTAGCGTGGTGACAGTAAGACTGCTGCCTCCGTTGCTCCAGGTGATTGACAGGTCACGTGCATCTGTAGGACGAGAACTGCTGGGTTGCTGGTCGGACTGGAATGTGACAGTAATTTTTGTTGATTTGCAAATAATTTAAATGGTATTTTCTAAGAATCAGTGCTAGACACTTCAAAAATCAGAGTGAAACATTTTACGAAGCAGAGGGACACATTCTAAGAGTCAGAGAGACAAATTCTAAGAATCAGAGTGACAAATTTTAATAATCAGTGACAAATTTTAAGAATCAGAGTGACAAATTCTAAGAATCAGAGAGACAAATTCTAAGAATCAGAGAGACAAATTCTAAGAATCAGAGAGACAAATTCTAAGAATCAGAGAGATAAATTCTAAGAATCAGAGTGACACATTCTAAGAATCATATAGAGACACACCCAAAGAATTTATATCAAAAATCCTTAGAGTCAATATGATCTATTTTGGAAGCGGATCAACTTTCTAAAAAAGAGAGCTTCGCTTTTCAAGAAACAGAGCTCTACATCTTAGGAAATATAGCTTCTATTACCAAAATATTCAGAAATAAAGCTCCAAATTCTAAGAAATACAGCTCCACATTCCAAGAAATGCAGCTCCACATTCCAAGAAATACAGCTCCACATTCCAGGAAATGCAGCTCCACATTCCAAGAAATACAGCTCCACATTCTAAGAAATACAGCTCCACGTTTTAAAAATAAAGCTTTACATTCTAAGAAATGCAGCTCCACATTATAAGAAATATGCTTTCACATTCTGGGAAGCAGATCGAGCTTCATATTCTAAGAAATAAAACTTCAAATGCTAACATAGAGCGTCACATTCCAAGAAATAGTTTTACACTTACATGCAGTTACATGTAAATTGATTCCAAGAAACAGAGATAATGTACACTTGAAAATTAGCTACGAATAATACTACATGTACTTGCATAAGTATACTAAGAATGAGCCGACACTTTCCAAGAATCGTAGCAAAATTTCTTAGAATTCCAAGAAAATCAAGTAATATAACAAAACAAACCTTGGATTGAACGGACAATTTCTCTCCACTCCATGCCAGACTGAATTCGCCAATAAGCTCAGATTTTTTCTTTATTTTTCCACTGTTCGAAGATACAGTCCGATAGACTTTAAGTCGATCATTTTCGAATGCTACAGCGCTGGTAACTAATGATACTTGGTCTTCTTTTAAGCTTCCTGATTCATCAGGTGCGATACTGTCAGTACTTGCAGGAAAGTAGGCCGACAACAAGCTGTAGACAATGAAACTAATTATCAACACAAGAATTGCTCGTCCAATGAAACCTGATGATGAGCTTTGATTGACAGGTACCTGTCGGGTAGTAGCAGATCCTGTCATGGTTTGCTTTTTTGTTTTGATTCAGAAATTTTTTTCTATGAAGCTTTACAAACTTGTGACACAAAGTCTGAAGCACCGCAATGTATAAATAGGGGTGGATTGGAATGGGGCTCAGTCGGCAGCGAGTGTACATTGGGGTAGATTGGAATGGGGCTTAGTCGGGAGCGAGTGTACATTGGGGTGGGGTTGGAATGGGGCTCAGTCGGCAGCGAGTGTACATTGGGTGGGGTTGGAATGGGGCTTAGTCGGGAGCGAGTGTACATTGGGGTGGGGTTGGAATGGGGCTTAGTCGGGAGCGAGTGTACATTGGGTGGGGTTGGAATGGGGCTTAGTCGGGAGCGAGTGTACATTGGGGTGGGGTTGGAATGGGGCTCAGTCGGGAGCGAGTGTACATTGGGGTGGGGTTGGAATGGGGCTCAGTCGGGAGCGAGTGTACATTGGGGTGGGGTTGGAATGGGGCTCAGTCGGGAGCGAGTGTACATTGGGTGGGGTTGGAATGGGGCTCAGTCGGGAGCGAGTGTACATTGGGTGGGGTTGGAATGGGGCTCAGAAGGGAGCGAGTGTACATTAAAGTGAATCGCCAACACATTTTACCAGTGTTTTTCTATACAAAATAATTTGATTTAATTTCGGAAACGAGTATGATAATTTGCAAAATCATTTACAATTTTATCATATCAATCACTTGAGTTCGCCAGGCACCCATTCAATTTAATAAAATGATCAAGTCAGATAGAAGCAAATTAATCAATTATAAATTAGTTTTAGTCTCTACTGAAAATAAGTTTTTGACGTACAAAAATTAACAATTTTCAACGTTCAGAGGTGTTTTAAATTGCTTTTCATTAGATTATACATCAATTTTTATTTTTTCGCTGAAAAAATGTTTTTTTTCTCTAGGGTGTATTTTTTGTTTTTACAGATCATAAAATAGGCTGAAGTGAGTTCGAATTTCTTGTGTTGTAGCTTAGCAATGAAAGAGAATGAAAAGGAAATGATGGAAGGGAGATAGAGAGAGGGTAAAGAGGGTGAAATATGGTAAAGAGAGCGGAGGGGAGAAGGAGAGAAGAGAGGGTAAAGAGGGGAGAGAAGAGGGTAGAGAGGGGCGAGGAGAGGGTAAAGAGGGGCGAGGAGAGGGTAAAGAGGGGAGAGAAGAGGTTAGAGAGGGGCGAGGAGAGGGTAAAGAGGGGAGAGAAGAGGGTAGAGAGGGGAGAGAAGAGGGTAGAGAGGGGCGAGGAGAGGGTAAAGAGGGGCGAGGAGAGGGTAAAGACGGGCGAGGAGAGGGTAAAGAGGGGAGAGAAGAGGTTAGAGAGGGGCGAGGAGAGGGTAAAGAGGGGAGACAAGAGGGTAGAGAGGGGAGAGAAGAGGGTAGAGAGGGGAGAGAAGAGGGTAGAGAGGGGCGAGGAGAGGGTAAAGAGGGGCGAGGAGAGGGTAAAGAGGGGAGAGAAGAGGGTAGAGAGGGGCGAGGAGAGGGTAAAGAGGGGTGAGGAGAGGGTAGAGAGAGGAAAGAAGAGGGTAAAGGAAGATGGAAAGCCTAACAAGACAACAAGCTAAAAAATGCCAATCAAAACAACACTAGCATAGAACAATATTCAAATACAACGAAGCAAATTTCAGTCATTGAATAATTGTCAGGAACTAACCAAGGCAAATTCTGCTTAACCTCAAGGCTCTTCCCTATACTTAGGGAACACATTATTCCTTCTCTTATTTCTATACTTGAGCGAATTGTAATTATTCAGCTGAATAATGGACCGCCTAGTGGGCATAAACTCCTTCATATACTCGTCTTGCACCGATAGGCGCCGGAAATTTCTCAGAAACTCGCTGCCCCGACTCAGCCGAGTGTAATTGGGCCCGACGTAGAGATCTTTCGGCGTGACCTCGCCCTCGCCCAGTATGTCAATGTAGTCGTTCTGACCAAACAGAGCCTGCTTCGGGTGCCAGTCATCAATAGGCTGATACGGCGGCATCACCACCGGCGCCTCGTGTCTGGGATCCTTTAGCCGCGGCAGCAGGCCGCCGTTCTGCATCGGCCGGGCTTTCCTAGCGAGATCTCTCGACTCAGGCAGCAGGTATGAGTCAGCTGTGGTGGCCTGTTTACCACTAGCTGAAGGCTCTGTTGTCAAGGCATTGGCCTCTGTTGCTAGGCGATCGAGAAATCCGCGCCAATAGCTGTACCGTTCGCTGCTCAGGTGTCTCAGCTGTAGTAGCGGTCTAATACGCTGCATAGTACTCATCATACTACTGCTAGTAAGTAGGGTTGGCATTGCTGCTGAACAGCAATTGGGAACATAGACTTAAGGCTATTGCATTGTATTTGTGATGCAATGGCTCATAATCTCATGTCGGTGCTCACAATCTCACCAGTAGTTTAATATCATGTCTGAGCTCACACTCCCACCTGTAGCTTAATCTCATGTCTGTGCTCATAATCTCACCTTTAGCTCAATCTCATGTCTGTGCTAACAATCTCACCTGTAGTTTAATCTCATGTCTGTGTTTACAATCTCACCTGTAGCTTAGTCTCATGACTGTGCTCACAAACTCTCCTGTAGCTTAGTCTCATGTCTGTGCTTACAATCTCATATGTAGGCTAATCTCATCTCTATATACTCATTTCACCTATAGCCTAACCTCATCTCTATATCAACTGTATAAAAATTATGAAATAAAAAAGCATAATGTGCATTTAGCATGAAATTAGGAAATTCAACGAGTTTTTACTTGAGTTAGTTTCGCTTTCTACAAAATGGTAAGATCAACATACTTATGCTCGTACTGTACTTTTCAATTTTCAGCATAAATGATTTTACACAGGCTACTAAAAGTAAGTAATTCAAAACTAAGATTATTTTAACTAAAAAACAATGAACTTTAACTAACCGTATCATGACGACTTGATTTGGGATTATTGTGACGATTCTAAAATTTGGGATTTCTGGGGCGATTTTCGAATTTGGGATTTTTGAAGCGATTTCCGATTTTGGGATTTTAAGCACGATTTTCGAATTTGGGATCTTTCGGTCTCAAAGTTGGGACTTTTGGGCGATTCTTGAGAGGCGATTCTTGAGAGGATTTTTGAGGGGCGATACTTAATTTCTGTGTCTTCAACCAACCAAACACATCCCCAAAAGCGCAGCACACAACTGTCTGGGTAGCAGTGGGACCGGGAGCTCACTCAGACTTGTCATCCTCATCAAACAGCCGGCGGTACACAGACTCCGGCAGAATCAGTCGCTGTTTATCTTTGAAATTAATAAACCATCTTTCTCTCCAACTTAGCGACTCCATTCTTTGCAATTCGGCTCTAGATTGGGCGGTTAAAAATCGATAACGGTCCTCTGACAGGTAGATGGCCGACCCACTTAAACCAAGCATTGTGGCGAGCGACAGAAACGGGTGCTGAACTGTGAACACGCGCGCCTCCCAGAAACATCGACGTAAAAATAGTAGCATAGTAACCGGGGAACCTCAGGATTTGCACGAAGGAATACCTGTAATTAGTAAGGCAGTTTAATAATTAATTAGGGATTAAAATCATTTCACGTTGGCTGCCCCGATCCAGTGTTTACGGTCAGTCATTCACCCCAATTATCCAGGGTCCATTTACACAACCACCTACTAATCCACGGCCCGACAATCACCCCTAATTATATAGGGTGCGCAAAAACCAACCCTGATTATCCAGGGCCCGCAAACAACCACCCCGGATTATCCAGGGCCCACCACTACTCCTGATTATCCAGGGCCCGCAAACAACCACCCCGGATTATCCAGGGCCCACCACCACCCCTGATTATCCAGGGCCCGCAAACAACCACCCCTGATTATCCAGGGCCCACCACCACCCTTGATTATCCAGGGCCCACCACCACCCCTGATTATTCAGGGCTCGCCAACCACCCCTGATTATCCAGGGCTCGCCAACCACCCCTGATTATCCAAGGCTCACCAACCACCCCTGATTATCCAAGGCTCACCAACCACTCCTGATTATCCAGGGCTCACCAACCACTCCTGATTATCCAGGGCTCGCCAACCACCCCTAATTATCCAGGGCTCGCCAACCACCCCTAATTATCCAGGGCTCGCCAACCCCTGATTATCTAGGGCTCGCCAACCACCCCAGATTATCTAGGGCTCACCAACCACCCCTGATTATCCAAGGCTCGCAAACCACCCCTGATTATCCAGGGCCCGCCAACCACCCCTGATTATCTAGGGCCCGCCAACCACCCCTGATTATCTAGGGGTCGTCACAAGCTCACGCAACTAACCTAATCACGCTTAGGCGTTTCAGCAACTGTGCTACTTTTGCTGCTGCTGCTATTGCTCGAATTTCCCGCGAATAATTCAAATCGCTTCGTCAACGAACGGTCAAATTCTTCAATCCGTTGCTTGGAAGTCGGATGCACTATTTTGTCGTTGTGCTGCAACAGGTACCAGGAATAAAATGCCAAAGATATGCCACCAAGCACTGCAACGGATCCAAAGTATGCTGCTTTCATTTAATGCTTTGTGGTGCGCTATCTTTAATTTATACGCAGAAATGTTTCCACGCAAATATTTTATAAAACTTTCAACTATATTTTTGCAATGAGATAGATAAGAGTTCTCAACAGAGAAAGATGAGAGATCTCAACTGAGATAGATAAGAGATCTCTACTGAGATAGATGAGAGATCTCAATTGAGATAGATGAGAGATCTCTACTGAGATAGATGAGGGATCTCTACTGAGATAGATGAGAGATCTCAATTGAGGTAGATGAGAGATCTCTACTGAGATAGATGAGAGATCTCAATTGAGATAGATGAGGGATCTCTACTGAGATAGATGAGAGATCTCTACTGAGAGAGATGAGAGATCTCTACTGAGATAGATGAGAGATCTCTACTGAGATAGATGAAAGATCTCAATTGAGATAGATGAGAGATCTCTACTGAGATAGATGAGAGATCTCTACTGATATAGATGAGAGATCTCAATTGAGATAGATGAGAGATCTCTACTGAGATAGATGAGAGATCTCAATTGAGATAGATTAGAGATCTCTACTGATATAGATGAGGGATCTCTACTGAGATAGATGAGAGATCTCTACTGAGATAGATGAGGGATCTCTACTGAGATAGATGAGAGATCTCAATTGAGATAGATGAGAGATCTCAATTGAGGTAGATGAGAGATCTCTACTGAGATAGATGAGAGATCTCAATTGAGATAGATGAGAGATCTCTACTGAGATAGATGAGAGATCTCAATTGAGATAGATGAGAGATCTCTACTGATATAGATGAGAGATCTTAATTGAGATAGATGAGAGATCTCTACTGAGATAGATGAGAGATCTCAATTGAGATAGATGAGAGATCTCTACTGAGATAGATGAGAGATCTCTACTGAGATAGATGAGGGATCTCTACTGAGATAGATGAGAGATCTCAATTGAGGTAGATGAGAGATCTCTACTGAGATAGATGAGAGATCTCAATTGAGATAGATGAGGGATCTCTACTGAGATAGATGAGAGATCTCTACTGAGAGAGATGAGAGATCTCTACTGAGATAGATGAGAGATCTCTACTGAGATAGATGAGAGATCTCAATTGAGATAGATGAGAGATCTCTACTGATATAGATGAGAGATCTCAATTGAGATAGATGAGAGATCTCTACTGAGATAGATGAGAGATCTCAATTGAGATAGATGAGAGATCTCTACTGATATAGATGAGAGATCTCTACTGAGATAGATGAGAGATCTCTACTGAGATAGATGAGGGATCTCTACTGAGATAGATGAGAGATCTCAATTGAGGTAGATGAGAGATCTCAATTGAGATAGATGAGGGATCTCTACTGAGATAGATGAGAGATCTCTACTGAGATAGATAAGAGATCTCTACTGAGATAGATAAGAGATCTCTACTGAGAATTTAGAAATAGAACAGCACAAGAACAGGCATTAATGAACAGGGTAACAAAATATAATCTAACGGAGCCACCAATACTGGCACAGTGTATTTCACTATTTAAAATTGAGTTTCACAACACTGCTCAAAAAGCACGTCTAAGAACTCGTTCTTTTCAAAAAAAACAAAAATAGTTTAAACATCGTCAGTAAGCGTTGCGGGCACTTTAAAACGGCAAAATTGAAATACGAGCGTACAAGTAAGACTTCTGTTTTTTAAAAAAATATGCGCAAAACAGTTCGAGAATCAGCTTGAAAGTTTTACTACTAAGGTCTGAAAATTCTGGCAAACATTTTTGGCATGGCTTGAAGTAACATAATAAGGCAAGAATTATGTGTAATTGTTACTCAAAGCTGGAATTAGTAGGTAAGGTTTGGGAGTGTACATTGGGGTAAAGGGTTGGGGAGTGTACATTGGGGTAAAGGGTTGGGGAGTGTACATTGGGGTAAAGGGTTGGGGAGTGTACATTGGGGTAAAGGGTTGGGGAGTGTACATTGGGGTAAAGGGTTGGGGAGCGTACATTGGGGTAAAGGGTTAAGAAGTGTGCATTGGGGCAGGGGGTAAGGGTTGGGGAGTGAATGGTTAGGGGGTCAGGGTTGAGGAGTCTGCATTAGGCTTCAGTTGTCGTAAATTTTCGTTTCTTAATCAGAATCTCTAAACACGATAAAGGCGATATGAGTAAAAACAAAAAATATTGTTACTTGCTAATTTTCTTGTAAATAGCAATTCACCAGAGCGTACAATAAACATTTTTATTAATATCGGTGTTTGCCAGTGGCTTAAAACAATTAATAAAATTAATTAAATTAATTAACTTAGTCACAGAATTTTAGACACCAACAGCTGCAAGAACTTTGTTTACTGAGTTGCATTCAGCGCATAAAACACCGCCTCGAAACGTACTTTTATACCAAAAAATGACAGAAAAACTGCCGTTATAATGGGATAGGATAGTCAATAAATATCGCGGCAGAAAGCTGAAAGTGAGAAAAATAACATAAACCACAAATTTATTTAATTTCCTGAGTATCATAGATATTTAGTCAAGTGTTCGGGGTTCCGGCCTATTAATTCTTTTTGGTGTGAAATATTGTTTTTCCTTAAGTATTTAAAGTATAAAATATAAAGCAGCTGCGCTAGAAGGAAAATCTCATAAACCATAAATCAAGCAAAGCAACCGGTTAATTTTATTAGCAGGAATTTATTTCTATAATAAAATAAAACAATAAAACTATTTTAAGTTTTTTTCTAATAGTTGTTAAGAGTTTAATGCGAATATATACGAATTGTACATTCTGGCGGGTGAAAAGCGAGGGACGGGGGAGAGAATGTACATTAGTCGGCTAGCTGGCGGACGGGGGAGAGAATGTACATTAGTCGGCTAGTTGGGAGACGGGGGAGAGAACATTAGCCGGCTAGCTGGGGGACGGGGAGGGAGTGTACATTAGTCAGCTAATTGGGGGGGACGGGAGAGAGAGTGTAAATTAGTCAGATAATTGGGGGGACGGGAGAGAGAGTGTAAATTAGTCAGCTAATTGGGGGGGACGGGAGAGAGAGTGTACATTAGTCAGCTAATTGGGGGGGACGGGAGAGAGAGTGTACATTAGTCAGCTAATTGGGGGGACGGGAGAGAGAGTGTAAATTAGTCAGCTAATTGGGGGGACGGGAGAGAGAGTGTACATTAGTCAGCTAATTGGGGGGACGGGAGAGAGAGTGTAAATTAGTCAGCTAATTGGGGGGACGGGAGAGAGAGTGTAAATTAGTCAGCTAATTGGGGGGGACGGGAGAGAGAGTGTACATTAGTCAGCTAATTGGGGGGACGGGAGAGTGTACATTAGTCAGCTAGCTGGGGGACGGGGAGCGAGTTGTCCCTGATAGAAACATTTACGCCGTGATAGATAATCTATTAATAAATAGCCTATTTGACGAATAACTTTGCCATTTAGTTATCACGCTTCAAAGCCGACTGGTCATGATTAACGGCGGCCAAGCTGACTCCACTGGCTGTGGGCACAGATTTTATTAATTTCTTTTTAGCCGCTAAGCGCGGCCGGTGAGCCACCCAGGACAGGTAGGTGTTCCACACTATGGTGACGCAGTTCACCACAAGCAGCCTAGGTGGCAAGTAATTAATATGCATTTATTTAGCCTGGCATTTATTGAGCATCATTTTATGTGAAAAGCCAAAAAAATCGTTTTAAAAATTTACCTTAAATGACTCGGTGCAAAGGTGAAGTTTAACACCTGAACTGCTGGCCACAACTGAAAGAAAGATAAATCAACACCTTGTAAAGAGAAAGGAAGAAAATACTGACTGACTGACAGACAGACAGACAGACAGATAGACAGACAGACAGACATACAGACATACAAACAGACAGACAGACAGACAGACAGCCCCCCGCCCCGCCAACCTTATAATTAGTGGCCATTATCTCGGGAAAGTGGTCAAACTGCCTGGCAACGCCGGCAAGGCTGCCCGAGTTCAGAGCGGACACAGCGGACACGTACAGTGCCACGGACACGGGGGCCATGATTAGCTGATCGGCGGCAACCATCTTCAATACTCGGTGACTTTGATTAGCGAACCTGTGCGACAGGAAATGATACCACTTGTTCAGCATTGGGCCCTGCAATTGGTTTAAAAAGCTTGAATTCAAACAGTGATTGAAAAATAATGTTAAAGAATTTGCATCAATGAGGCTTTTAGGTCTAGTATCTAGATCCGGAATCATTATTCTGAACATTATGTGGCTTATGACCTACGGGTCATAGAGTCAGATAAGTCATGAATACAAGGTGGGTGATGACCTGTGGGACATAGAAATCAGATAAGTCATAGACACATGGTGGGTCATGACCTGTGGGTCATAGAAATCAGATAAGTCATAGACACATGGTGGGTCATGACCTGTGGGTCATAGAAATCAGATAAGTCATAGACACACGGTGGGTCATGACCTGTGGGACATAGAAATCAGATAAGTCATAGACACACGGTGGGTCATGACCTGTGGGACATAGAAACCAGACAAGTCATAGACACATAGTGGGTCATGACCTGTGGATCATAGAAATCAGATAAGTCATAGACACACGGTGGGTCATGACCTGTGGGACATAGAAATCAGATAAGTCATAGACACACGGTGGGTCATGACCTGTGGGACATAGAAACCAGACAAGTCATAGACACATAGTGGGTCATGACCTGTGGATCATAGAAATCAGATAAGTCATAGACACACGGTGGGTCATGACCTGTGGGACATAGAAATCAGATAAGTCATAGACACACGGTGGGTCATGACCTGTGGGACATAGAAACCAGACAAGTCATAGACACATAGTGGGTCATGACCTGTGGATCATAGAAATCAGAAGATAAGTCATGAACAGTAGGTGGGTCATAGAAATCAGATAAGTCATGAACATTAGATGGGTCATGACTTGTGGGTCAAAATGTTAATTTATCACTAGACATGAAGTTACTAACGCATTAAAATAAAAAATTTCTGCTTATTTTTCAACACTGGAACTAACTATACTACTAACAAATCTATAAAGCGCGCATGTACCTTCAAAAAGAAGCTTCTGTTGATAAGTCAGGAAAACTGTTTACGGAAATGTGCGCCATTAAAAATTATTAAAAGCAATTAAAAGTAGGCAATGTTTCCGTTTTATTAATCGGAAATACTTTCTTTTCAGTAAGCATAGCACAGAGAGACCGATATATCTAAATACGGTATGAACATTTCATAAATTTTATCTTCTTGCCCTCTGTGTAATTTTTCATACTAACTTGTACAATAAAAGCGATTCTCGGAGTGGTAATTCGGGGCGATTATTGGGGCGGATTAGGGGCGATTCTTGAGGTGAATTAGCGATTCTTGAGGTGGATTGTAGGCGATTCTTCGGGTGGATTAGAGACGATCCTTGGGCTGGATTAGGGGCGATTCTTGAGGTAGATTAGGGGCGATTCTTGGGGTGGATTAGGGGCGATTCTTGGGGTGGATTAGGGAGGATTCTTTGGACGGATTAGGGGCGATTCTTGGGGTGGATTAGGGAGGATTCTTTGGACGGATTAGGGGCGATTATTGGGGTGGATTAGGGAGGATTCTTTGGACGGATTAGGGGCGATTCTTGGGGTGGATTAGGGAGGATTCTTTGGACGGATTAGGGGCGATTCTTGGGGTGGATTAGGGAGGATTCTTTGGACGGATTAGGGGCGATTATTGGGGTGGATTAGGGAGGATTCTTTGGACGGATTAGGGGCGATTCTTGGGGTGGATTAGGGAGGATTCTTTGGACGGATTAGGGGCGATTATTGGGGTGGATTAGGGAGGATTCTTTGGACGGATTAGGGGCGATTCTTGGGTGGATTAGGAAGGATTCTTTGGACGGATTAGGGACGATTCCTTAAACCGATATATTATCCCATACTGGGTGATAGAACAGTTGAAGAACCAATCTTTTAATCTATTGCTAAGCCATGCAAAAGCAAACTCACATAAGCGCAGGCACCCAACAAGAAAACCTTGGATGTTCTGCGAAAACTCATTCTCCGATAGCCGTACCCCTCCAGACTCTGGGCAGCCACATCTCCGACGCCCATCAGCACTCCGGTTGTCAGGGCGGGCGTAACAACAGGATGCGTCCTTAGCAACCGATCGTAACCAATCCATGCTCGTTTCAACAGTGCCATCTTGTTTATGTCATCCAAAGTCCAGTTGAATTATATCCGCCGTAGTGCCCAATCATTCGCGCAGGGAAAAAATCGCAATAAGTGGTGTGTATTATTTTCATTAAAAAAATTGCCACGGCCTAAACTAACGATATGTATCGTAAAACAGTTTTATAACATACAACATAAGTGTTACGAGCTAGCAGAAAGTGAATAATGGAATGGGAGACTTTATTGCTTAGAAACTTTTGAAGGCTGGTTTTGTGTCATTAAATTAAAAGTACAAGCAAAACGCACAAAAGCAATTCTGTAACGCACTGGGCCCAGGCCTAACTATAATATTTTTTAAATCTTAAATTACACTTGCGCTCTGTGCCAACATTATGGTGGTATTTGGTCATTTCTAAAAATACACGACAGCTAATGAGACATAAAGCTTATCAACACAAAAACAAACAAACAGATTAACAAGTTAGTCTATAATTTTGAAATGAAACTTCTTTTAAAAGAGTGGTGCATTGCATTTGCCACTTTATGTTATTAATATATTTATATAACTATTTGATGTACAACACCCAAAGCAAAGATTGCCGTTTTGATTTCAAATTAAAACGGGCATTAACAAGCTGCAAAGCAATAACAGAGAGTCTCGGCAGAGCGAAGAGATATATGTAGAATTGTAGATTATAGAAGAAACTGAGGGGTAGAACAGATTGCTAGCATGTCTTTTTTTCTATAAGTCTTTTCTCTCGCTTTGTTGCCTGGCCTATGCAAAAGCAGACTAAACAAAAAAGAGATAGGTAATAACGGGATCATAAATCAATAAGTTCTACTATGGTAGATGTCTACTTTTAAGAAATAAAGCACATAGAAGACTTATTTAAAGAAGAAAACAAAATCCGTACAGTACACGCAGTTCATGAGAATTGAGAACAATCAAAACTGTCCGTACTGTTTGTTAATTTTATTTCATTTTTGCACGGATTAAAGAATTTGAAATAAAAGAACGGCCAATAGAAACGATTTGATCTGCAAGTCTGAACTCAATATTACAGGTTTTCTCTTTTGATGTATTCAGGGCGATGTTTTAGATGGGTTCGAGGCGATTCGTGGGCTGGATTAGGGGCGATTCTTGGGCTGGATTGGGGGCGATTCCTGAGGTGGATTGGGGGCGATTCTTGGGCTGGATTGGGGGCGATTCTTGAGGTGGATTGGGGCGATTCTTGGGCTGGATTAGGGGCGATTCTTGAGGTGGATTGGGGCGATTCCTGAGGTGGATTGGGGGCGATTCTTGGGCTGGATTGGGGGCGATTCTTGAGGTGGATTGGGGCGATTCTTGGGCTGGATTAGGGGCGATTCTTGGGGTGGACTAGGGGCGATTCTTGAGGTGGATTAGGGGCGATTCTTGGGGTGGACTAGGGGCGATTCTTGGGGTGGATTAGTGACGCTTCTTGGGACGTATTAGGGGTGATTATTGGGTTGGATTAGAGACGCTTCTTGGGACGGATTAGGGGTGATTATTGGGGTGGATTAGGGGCGATTCTTGGGGTGGACTAGGGGCGATTCTTGGGGTGGACTAGGGGCGATTCTTGAGGTGGATTAGGGGCGATTCTTGGGGTGGACTAGGGGCGATTCTTGAGGTGGATTAGGGGCGATTTTTGGGGGGGACTAGGGGCGATTCTTGGGCTGGATTAGAAGGCGATTCTTGGGGTGGATTAGAGACGCTTCTTGGGACGGATTAGGGGTGATTATTGGGTTGGATTAGAGACGCTTCTTGGGACGGATTAGGGGTGATTATTGGGGTGGATTAGGGACGCTTCTTGAGACGGATTAGGGGCGATTCTTAGGGTAGATTAGGGGCGATTCTTGAGGTGGATTAGGAGCGAATTTATCAAAATTAAACATAGGCAATTTAAACAAAACATAAAACTGCTAATTAAGTGTGCACGGATTAAATTATAGACTCAGAGAAACAGGCAACAGAAGAGGCAAAGCAAGAAAGCAATCGATTCAATGTTTCGGTAGTAAAATCGCATAAACCCACCAAGTGCGTGAATCTTCAGTTAGCATACATTAGAAATAAAATGAATAAGTATTGCCAGGTTCAAGCAGCCGGAGCTTGCACTTATGTAAGTAGGAGCTTAAAAAATGGGAATAAAATACATTAAAAAAGAATCAATCAATAAAACATTATACTACTTACGAAACGATACATACTAGTATTTATACAGGTAGTAATCTGTGCCAAATAAAAATATAAAGAAGCATTATATATAGACTTCTATTACTCCTAACTACAAAGATTGTACAGGCATAGAAGAATGACAGCATTGAGAATTGAAAATTATTTCATACTATAGATAAAAACAGAACTCAAGAGAAGCGATAGAAATCTGTGTTTTGTTCGATGGCATACATGCGCAACACCCCTCCCCCCCATTTTACACATTCGACCGGCTTTTTGACCAAAAATGCGACTAACCTAAGAAAGAAGAAACGTAATTTAGGGTAAACGGCAGGAGTAACTATGACTGTATTTTATAGGCTAAATGCCTCGTCATCTAATTAGTACTACAGCTGAGTGTTGCGCTTGTATTTATAGTTTTTATAGGCAATTCTTGGAACATCTCCAATTAATAAAAAATTACTAACAACCCTTAGACCCTTGTAAATTGTTTATATTGCAAGAGCGCTGGGAACTCTTTACTCAAAGTTAAAGAAAAAAGTACCAATGCTCGCAGTTCTGATATTGGATGTTTTGCAATTTTTTTGCTTAAAAACAATTTTTTACTGATAAAAAGTGCCATTCTGTCTGTCTGTCTGCCTGTCAATTTTCAAGCGCGCAGAAACGATGTCAGTGATGCAATGGCCAGCCCAGCGCCGGCTACTGTCAGTAGTCTAGTTAGCACACCGCTATCGTTGTTATTATTATTTGGCCCATTGCCAAGGCCACCAGATTCGCCGTCGTTATAGAAGCGGATCAGGCCAAGCTGCAGGAGAATAAAAAATATTTATACTCATTTTGTTTTACTAAATAAAGTAATTTCTGTCAGAGAACCCAAGCTGGTTTCACTCAATGCGCACCCACATTCATTTGGGGTTTGTTCGGAGGCGATTTCATATCTCCGACACTTCGCATCTCCGACACGTCATATCTACGACATTTCATATCTCCGACACTTCGCATCTCCGACACTTCATATCTCCGACACTTCGCATCTCCGACACTTCGCATCTCCGACACTTCGCATCTCCGACACTTCATATCTCCGACACTTCATATCTCCGACACTCCATATCTCCGACACTTCGCATCTCCGACACTTCATATCTCCGACACTTCATATCTCCGACACTCCATATCTCCGACACTTCATATCTCCGACACTCCATATCTCCGACACTTCATATCTCCGACACTTCATATCTCCGACACTTCATATCTCCGACACTCCATATCTCCGACACTTCATATCTCCGACACTTCATATCTCCGACACTTCGCATCTCCGACACTTCATATCTCCGACACTTCATATCTCCGACACTCCATATCTCCGACATGTCATACCTCCGACAAGCCTAACCCTAAGCCTAATTCTAACGGAGATATAAAGTTCCAAGGATATGAAAGACCACTTGTGCACTTCGTGCATCTAAGAAACAATAGGATTGAAGCCACTCACCCAGCCGCCATTCTGATTGATCCACTGCAGCACTCGCTTATCAACGTACTCCACTGACCAGTCGCAGACTTCAGCAGCCGTCACCCCGCTGATCCCCTGGCGTTGGCACTGGCTGAGGAACATAGAGCCGAACACAAAGATAGTAACAACCCGACCCCAATTGCAATTATCAACGAAGACATTGTCTAGCACTTGTCTGAAACTGTCTCTGGGACAATTGGCGTCGATAACCCAATTGGATCTGAGGTCGTTTAGCTTCTCTCGATATCTCAACTCGTAGTCGCTTGTGAGGCCAATCACTGCCGAAGACAACTCTTGCATCAGGGGACTGTTGCTGCTTTTGCCGTTTTGCTGCTTCTGCTGGGCATGCCGATAATAACTGCCGTTTGAGGCTGCTTGGAATCGAACATTGCTGCTGGCACTTTTCTGCAGGTAGACAGTCATTAATTCGCGAAAGATTTCCCGATCTCCATCGTTGGAAGCTCCTCCATTGCTGCCGCCGCCGCTGCTACTAGAAGAGGAAGCCTGACCAGCCATGGGCTGCAAGCGGTTAGTTGGCCTGCAATGCGAGCGAGTCCGGCAAGATTAATATCAAAATAATGTATAATGATTTATGCATTAAATGAGCAAGGTAAACAGGCTGCAGTGTACACTGCTATCAGCTATGTGGGTTTCTGGTCCACTTACCCAGTCTGACCCAGGGTAGACGACAGAACTACTGTCATAGCTTCAAATCGGCTTAGATAGGTAAAGATTTGACTCAAAGTTAGGCGAAGAGAAAAAGTAGAACATTACGTAGCAATACTTGGGGCCTTTTATATGCAACAGTGAGGGGTCAGAGTCCAACGGGTCAATCTCTTTCTAGATCGCTATCTTGCCAGCCAATGACGAGTGATCTAATAATAAAAGAACAAAATTAAATACAAATATTTAATTTAATATTTTACTCTCAAAAAGCTGCGCTTATCTACTCATTATTTAGTAGCAAAGTTAGCGTTTTTTGCACTTTTGCACTTTACAATCTACAAGAACTAAAGATGGTTGAAAAACTGGAAAAAGCCTAATATCTTTTGTAAAAGCGCGTTCTGTTACTTTAGCTCGTATAAAGCCAGACCAATAAACAGGTTTCTTCTCACCTGCATATGTTTAACATTGACCTCTTTCCTTACTGCTTTTTTATTAGCTAAGCTAGATTGGGCCTGCCGCCTAGGTTGACTTTATCCTTTTTGCATTCACTTGTGTATACCACTCTCATTATAGAACTTCATTTCTATTAAGTGATTGTAAGCTTATAAGATGAAGTGAGGGGGTGCGTGCATGTTTTGAGCTACCTGAACATATTAACTAAGCCTTATATTACATAATATATTACATATTACAATACAATATACAATACAAATACAATTACTATATATGACCTTTTTTGAATAAAGTACATTGCCTTTTTCATTTTCAATGGGGATTGTAAAATGAAACTAAATAAAATTGGGGATTGCAAGATGAAAGAATGCCAGTTCACCTTGCTGAAAAGTGTGGATATTTTTTCAATTAAGCATAGAGTGCAAGGTTATAAAAGATGCAATCTGTCTTATGTAGATTTTCTTGAATTTAAGGTACACTAGAAACTACATTGACACTATTAATCATGTCCATTGCATATATACATAGACAAAGGCTACAGAACCCCTGTCAATAGGCCACTAATATAAATCTAGATTGCATTGCCATTTTCAACCATAGACCTGCCCTTGCACCTGACAGACTACTTTTGATAGTTTTTTAATAGCAATATTCAACAAAGGAATATTGTACTGGTCATTCTATGCCAACCTTGATGTCTATTAGTAGGCTAGCAAGGACATTTGTAACATATGCCCTGCTCAACTTTGTATTGCAGAATTGTAACACTAGTAAATGACCTATCTACTATAGCTTATTAGATTAGATTGTATTTATAAAAATTAATATATTCTGTTACTTTATAAAAACTATTGTTGAAAGCTTCTTCTATGTTTCAATGCAAGCACAACAATAAAAAATGGCTAGACAAATAAGATTGCAACATTGATCAAAGCTTTGAGCTTTGTTGACTATTGCTACTAATTAGGCCTAGAGACAATGCTCCCAAAGAATTTCTAAATAAAGCAGCCAAGCTCTTTTGCAAGAGACCTAAGCTGCAGAATTTAGCCAAATTAGAGCCTTTTATTTGCTAATAGTATTAGAAGAAATAGGCCTTTTTGAACTTAGTAAAGCATACTTAATAAAATACTAGCAAAGTGCACTAAGGTCTCATATCCTATTTTTCGAATACAAGAAATAATTATACAAAAAGTAAATTTAATCTTAGATATATAGTTGTAATTTAACTATTATTAAGGGGGGCCGTAGCCCAGCGGTAGCGCAGCTGCTCTGGTGTGCCAGCGACCCAGGCTCGATTCCAAGTGCAGCCACATTAATTTGGGGCTGAATTGGAATTTCGGCTTGGCTCTGCTCGTACAATTAACAGCCTTGAGAGCCAACCCCCCCCCCAAGGCGCAGTGAAGTGTACATGCCTAACAATTGATAAAGTTAGGGCCACTGTACACTCCTGTGTGAGTGTGTGCCTGCGTATGTATCCCCGCGCTTGTATGCCTGCTCAGGGGAGTCGGCAGAATGGGCAGTAATGCCTCTCACCGGTTGTGTGCCTATGTCGCTTAAAGTGCGCCAGGGTGCACACAACCCCCTGCCTCTCATAAAAAAATTAAAAAATTTAACCATTATAACTTTTTTCATAAGTAAAAGGAAGTCAATGACCAATATTCAATAATTGACCAATCATAATATGTTTTGCCTTTGCAACAATATATTGGAACTGTATCATTGGACAAACTTCTCTGTGGCACACAATGCAGTTGTTCCTCATTATAGTATCCATATAAAACTAGTAAACTTATAACAAAGACCCAGGAATCATACAAAAGCCTATATTAGAATAGACAGATAAACCTATAATAATGTGGATGTCTATGACTTCCTTTTCTTTCTATATATCCAGCTAAGTGAATTAGTGTAGACATATTCCTTTGCAGTGACAAAAGTAATTGAAATGCATAAAAAATTGCATAGAACATACTCAGTCTCCAGTGCCAAAGCTCTATCACCAAGATAATTTTCAGAGTTTTAAAATAAAAAACAAATTAAAAGTATATACAAATAGATTCTGCTGCCATTTGTATCAGAAGTAAATAATATATTAAATGAATACCCATACTAGTTAGACAAGACAACTTAAGAGATTTCTATACATGTGCAAACTAAACATTAGCATTTATTGTTCTTATGCACAAGGCCTAATTATATTATATACATGTAAATGTAGATTTGTATGATATTGATATTGATCACTATAACTAAGATAAAAACAAAATGATTGCCCCTAAATTGCATACCCAACAATTATTATTAATAGCTATTTATAGTCACTGTGCAATTGTGGTAGGGCAATCTACCATTTGGCTAAGATAATGACTCATGCAGTGATGATGCCCTACCAGTGGTTTTCCTCATTCTTCTGCTGCCCCATCCTTTGCCCCATTGGTTGGCCTTTAATTTTTGTGTTTTTCGTTTTGTTCAAGTTTCTATAGCCCCATCTGTCACCCCATTCCTTGCCTTTATAGCAGTGTTACCACTTAGCAACCTTCATTTTTTGTGCCAAGCCTTTCATTTTTGCACCATGGATTTTTTTGCGCCATTATCACTTTTTACCTCTAAGGCTCTAATGCAGTGTAATTCCCATTGAATATTAAAAAAACTCAAATACCAAATATCCAGGGACCTCAATCATAAATCATCCAAATTTGGATGAGATAAAACACTACAACCTGGCAAAAAATTGGTAAAAATGGCAATAACAGCATGGGCATCAGACTATTAATTTCTCTAAATCAATACTACAATTATAAAACATAATAGTTTCTTTCCAACACCATCAGGGTTGGCTTTGTTATTCTATTGGTACATAAAAGTGGTCTGTTTTGTTACAAACAATACCTAATATGAAAAGCAAACAAAAAAGAGCATCAAAAAAATGCAGAAAAGGGTTACAATTTAGGCGCAAATTTTCCACATTTTTAGATTCATGCCGAACCTTATTAATTGCATATTTGTGCCATATTGCCTCATTTTTGGGCATGGCACAAATTTGTGGCAGAATGGGAACACTGTCCTACAGTTGCCCTATCCTTTGCCTTATTGGTTGCCCTACATGTTGTTTAATTTATTATCCCATTATTTATATACCCAGATTGGGCTGCACTATATGCATGCTTTTGCTCTTTTGTTCCTTTGCTCTTCCTCCCTGCTTTGGTTTACTTGTTGTAGTTTTAGTTTATTTTTTATTACTTATTTTAATTTTGCCTATGTGATACTACTTTCAATAGCTTAAACTACTTGGTTACCTTTCAATAATATCTAATTCAGCACTTTGGCACCACTGGAAATCTCATCTGTTAAATATTAATAATAATCAGTCTATTCATTTAAAAAACTAATAAATATTAATACCTATTTCTTTGCACTAATTAATCAAAGCCCCTGATAGTTTATCTTGAGTTGTTTGCCCACAAGGTATAAAACAACTAAATTAATCTCAACTCTGAATGAGCTCTGAGATCTCAATGTTCTATAATACAAAATTACAGTGATGGCAATGCTATTCTATTAAAAGTAATCAGTTAAGCAAAATGGCGAACATTGAAATTTAGTGTCAAGATCTTGGTGTCTACTTTCTAAATGACTATGCCTACTAAAGACTGCTCAACTGCGGTAACTATTATCCTCCCCCCAGAATTAAGTACCTAGCAGATGCAGATAGAGTATCTAGAAAGAAAATTGACCCCAACAATCTGTGAAACTTTATAGATTTACGAGTGCCAAGTTACAGATAGTGGCAACACAATTTAAAGTTGAAATTTTATGAAATTGGCCAAGACTGTCCAATTCCAAATCTTTCTTTTCTTTGCCCCTACCTTACAATTTTAGATTTCAAAGAAAATACTAAGTCTATAAAAATTACTTTAACAAAATAAATATTACCTTGTCTTGACTTGGCTTTAGTTAGTTAAATATATATTATTTATTATTCAGATTTTTAAGGCCTTACTAAATATAACTATAAATTAATGACTTAGCATCATAAAAAATAAAAACAATTCATAGGCCCTATTCAAATTTATAATTTAAGCACCAAAAAGCAAACTAGGTGGGATATTGAAATGCTAACAACTAAGCACTAAAAAGTATAGGTATAAAAAAGCATAGAAATCATGATTTGATTTTAGCCTATCTATATAGGGCCTAGTGAAAGATAGGCCTAGCTGATGCAACTTGCAACTCGAGCTAGCTAGACTGTAGGCCTAAACTAGACATTAAACCAAAAAACAGTTGTAAAAAGCATCTCTCTGGCCTTGGGTCTATAAAAGCAATCTGGCTACTGACCAGCTTCCAGTCAATTTGGCACTAAGCCAATTTGGCAACAATCAAAATTGTCAATAAGTCAGTTTGGTAACAGCCAATTTGGCAAATGCTAAAGGCTAAAGCATTAGGCTATTACAACTTGTTGAATTTTAAATAAGTATGCATAGGCCTATACAGTATACACTACTATTTGCCCCTGCCATTCAATAGGCTGCATAGGCCTATACTCCTATAGAAAAATTGTTTTAATTATGTCATATTGCATGTTTTCAAAAGTGTGTAACATTTTATGCTTTCCACAGAGACATAGGCACTGGCCTATGCTAGGGGATACATGGCCATACATGGCCATCATTTTTCCACCTGATCCAACATACTGCCGTACTGGGCCTAAATAGGGCCTACTTTGATGGTTTTTTGGGATTATTACAGGTTGGTCTCTTCTTAACGATTGGGGGCCCCGCCCTGCGGCCCTACCCTTATTTTTCTCAATTCTCCCCTCTATCGCTTTATCCCCTCTTTCCTCTTAGCTCCCTCCATTTATCTGTTTTATTTCGCTTTCCTCTGAAGTCTTCATTTATCCACTACCCTCTACTTTTCTCTCCAACACATCTTCCTGTTCCTCTTCTCTCATCTATTCTCTCCTATTCTCTCCCGCAGTCATTGCGCTAGATTATAGGCCTATATCTAACCAAGTAAGCAAAAGAGCGAATTAAACTTTCCGTGTCAAATTAGGCCAGCAAAGCTCATATACTAAGCGTGCGAACTGCGAAGAGGCCATGCCTTTGGTCTTGGATAAATTTGCAAAACTATTTTTCCAGGAACTTCAAAATTAGGCCTAAATTAGGAATTTTTTTACCATTTTAATTACGTCCGTCAAAAAATTAACGTTGAATTCACAAGGCTAAATCATAAAAGGCGGAAGTCCAAAAAAATATTGATCCAATTTTAAACAGAAGCATGGTAACAAGGATCGTTTTTCAGTCAGCTAGACTAAATGAGATCTTGAGTACTCGTTGTTTTTATGTAATTCTTTTGTCGGTGCCTTAATCAACGATCATATAAATCTTTAGTGATTTTTGTTCTGAAAAACTAACTATGGTCTTTATATAATTATACACTTTAATTATTGTCGATATGATACATCTATATCGTATCCTGTATATATATTGTATACAGGACTATGTAGAACTATAACTTTAGCTAAGCGGTACCGGTATTTTACGGTTTCTAAGCGGTAAAATAAAATCTATGCATGGAAGTTTCTTTTCAATGTAAAAGAAGCAAGATCTTTATTCTGTACGCAAATCTTTGTTAGTTGTATTTATAATTACTTTGTGTAAAAGAAATGAAAGTAAAAAAAAGCATTGTTTCCTCTTTTAATTCAAGAATTCTGTTTATTATTGTAAAAGCTAGCTGAGTTCATAAGAATGACTGATTATTTTTACACATACTGTTGTCTGTAGGAGTAGGACTAATGTGTTTTCAGGGATTTTATTGAGAGTGGAACTCTTCTTTTTAGTTTTATTTATGTTCTTATATAGTTTTTATTATAAATGAGTTTTTATGTTGTAAAATCAAACCTTCATAGTTCCGTTAATAGTAGTGTACTATCTATTAGTACATACCATTCCGGCAGGCTCAAAGAATCTCATGCCACGTTTGCATTTGCATTCGCAAATTTACATGTCCATGACATGTCTATGGCCATAGTAGATAAGTATTGGCTTTAACTAAAATGTATAGTCCTAACGACCTAAGTTATGAGGCTATAGTCCAATATACTAAAAATGAGTTGTCTGTATGTATGTATGTGGGTAGGTATGCGATAGATTTCAGAAAAAATGGCTCAACCGATTTTCTTCAAACTTGCACCATTTGATCAGAAATTTTCCTGGGACGGTACATGCATCTTGGCTAAGAAATTGCTCAATTTTAAAGGGATTAAATATTCGAAAAACATGCTTTTTTGCAAAGGTCAAGCAGCTCTTTCGACCTGAAATGCATTGTAAGAATGCTAGAGAAAAAACTGACTGACTGAATTCCAATTGTGATAAGGATTACATCACAACCAGTTGAAAACAGTGCCGAAGAAATGCACACAAAACTTGATTTAAATTGCATAACAATATTGCTAACTTAAATTAGGACTGATACTGGCTGACTGAGAAATTGATTATGTCATAACTTTCTACTCCAATTGACTTGCTGTAAGAATTAAATTATAATGGCCACAATTCATGTTCTCCAATTGAAAAGAGATAGCCCCAATGCGAACAGACTAGAATGCTAATGTAGCGACCTGGGTTCGAATCTTAGAAGCGCAAAATAATTTTTTTATTAAAACACCTTAAAAACAAAAAAAACTGCTAAACATAAAAAAGCGCAATAGAAGAGCCACCATGTCAAACCTAAAGGAGCCACCATGTCAAACATTAAAGAACCACCATGTCAAATATAAAAGAGCCACCATATCGAACATAAAAGAGTTACCATGTCAAGCATAAAAGAGCCACCATGTCAAGCATAAAAGAGCCACCATGTCGAACATTAAAGAGCCACCATGTCAAACATTAAAGAGCCACCATGTCAAACATATACGTGACTCCATGTCAAGCATAAAAGAGCCACCATGTCAAACATTAAAGAGCCACCATGTCAAAAATTAAAGAGCCAACATGTCAACATTAAAGAGCCACCATGTAAAGCATATATGTGACTCCATGCCAAATATATACATGACTCCATGTCTAACACATACGTGACTCCATGTCAAACATCAAAGAGCCATCATGTCAAACAATAAAGAGCCACAATGTAGAACATTAAAGAGCCACCATGTAGAACATTAAAGAGATACAATGTAGAACATTAAAGAGCCACAATGTAGAACATTAAAGAGCCACAATGTCAAACATTAAAGAGCCAAAATATGTAGAACATTAAAGAGCCACAATGTCAAGCATTAAAGAGCCACAATGTAGAACATTAAAGAGCCATGATGTCAAACATTATAAAGCCATCATGTCAAACAATAAAGAGCCACAATGTAGAACATTAACAAGCCACCACGTCAAACATTAAAGAGTCATCATGTCAAACAATAAAGAGCCACCATGTCGAAGATTAAAGAGCCACAATATGTAGAACATAAAAGAGCCACAATGTCAGGCATTAAAGAGCCACCATGTAAAACATTAAAGAGCCACAATGTAGAGCATTAAAGAGCCACCATGTAGAACATTAAAGAGCTGCAATGTAGAACATTAAAGAGCCACAATGTAGAACATTAAAAAGCCACCACATCCAACATTAAAGAGTCATCATGTCAAACAATAAAGAGCCACCATGTTGAAGATTAAAGAGCCACAATATGTAGAACATTAAAGAGCCACAATGTCAGGCATTAAAGAGCTACCATGTAGAACATTAAAGAGCCACAATGTAGAGCATTAAAGAGCCACAATTTCGAACAATAAAGAGCCACCATGTCGAACATTAAAGAGCCACCATGTCAAACATTAAAGAGCCATTATGTCTAACATATACGTGACTCCATGTCAAACATTAAAGAGCCACCATGTCAAAAATTAAAAGCCACCATGTCAAACATTAAAGAGCCACCATGTCAAACATTAAAGAGCCATTATGTCTAACACATACGTGACTCCATGTCAAACATTAAAGAGCCACCATGTCAAAAATTAAGAGCCACTATGTCAAACATTAAAGAGCCACCATATCGAACACTAAAGAGCCACCATGTCAAACATATATGTGACTCCATGCCAAATATATACGTGACTCCATGTCAAACATTAAAGAGCCACCCTGTCGAACGTTAAAGAGCCACAATATGTAGAACATTAAAGAGCCACAATGTAGAACATTATAGAGCCACCATGTCAAACACTAAAGAGCCACCATGTAGAACATTAACGAGCCACGATGTCAAACATAAAAGAGCTACCAAGTTAGACATAGAAGAGCCACCATGTGAAACATATATGTGACTCCATGTCAAACATTAAAGAGCCACCGTTTCTAACAGTAAGGAGCCACCATGACAGACATAAAACTGGCAAGATGTCAAACATTAAAGAGCCACCATGTAGAACATTAAAGAGTCACCATGCCAAACATTAAAAAGCCACGAATTCAAAAATAAAATAGCCACCATTTCAAACACAGGAGAGACATTTTCAAACGTAATAAGAAGTGTCATGCCAATCATAAAGGAGCCCCTAGAAAGCTAAGGAAATGTTGCACTATATACTTTTTGTCTGGTGAATGCTTGCTATTTAAGGATACTTGCTATCAATTGGATGCTTGCTATCTGGTGGTTTTTTCTATCTGGGGTGCTTGCTATCTAAGGGATGCTTGCTATCTGGGGTGCTTGCTATCTGGGGGTGCTTGCTATCTGGGGGTGCTTGCTATCTGGGGGTGCTTGCTATCTGGGGGTGCTTGCTATGTGGGGTGCTTGCTATCTGGGGGGGGGGAGGGGGGATGCTTGCTGTCTTGGGATGTTTTCTTTTTGCATTGCGCTTCATTTGAGCAGTTTTTCTGCTGTCTTTGTGAAGACTCTATTTGGCTGTCTTTTTGTTACTTGTAGAGAACAGAAGTTCTATCCAGATGTCCCCCATCGGGGGGCGAAGATTGCTAGTCTATATTATTACTATATCTATATTAGAATTCAGTTAGGCCCTACTTCAATAAATTTCAGTTTGCTAACAGTCACTTTTGACACTTTGTTGACATTCATTTTAGTGACAGGTTAATTCTGTGCCTAATGTGTATGGAGCATTCAGTGTCCAATATGTGGCAATGGCTAGAGTTCCGGCACTGGAACCCATTTTCTAGCAGCTAGGGATCCGGCAGTGCCGTATAGAAGCATATAAAGACTGCTAAGAACATATCTTAAGAAGTCTGAATATTAGAAGCATCTTGTCCCAAATCTTATCATATCGTCTTAAATTTTAATCTAGAACAAAATCTCAATATCAGCCACCTGTAGAAAGAAAAATATAATGTTCCATCTATAATATAATGGCACTGCCAGATCCATAGCTGTTAGAGAATGGGTTCCGGTGCCGGAACTCTAGCCATTGCCCCAATATGTAGTAGTTTTTATTTGTTTTAAAGCCTAAAGGTTATGCTATTAAGTATTAAAAATATATGCACTGTTCTTAAAAAATTAATCTAGCTATAATTATAGTTAAAGGCAAGGCTGCACAGGCCTGTGTACATTTTTGTTAGCTTTATTTTTTGCATTTTAAAGGTAAAGTGTCGCATAATTAGCAAAAGGTATTATTGTCTATTTTATCAAATCTTTTAAACTTATAAATAAGTCTATAGATTAGATATATACAGTGTTGGGCACAAATTCACCATAAATGAAAATCTTAACTTCCATTAATGGCAAAAGCATTAGCATTAAAATGAAAAAATCTAAACTTGTTTATTTCTAATTTGGTTAAGTTAACTGAAAATGAAATAATATTCATTAATAATTATTCCATTAAAGTTAATATAGAAAATATAGACATCTTGCACTTTTTTATCCAAAACTAGACAGTTTTTGCCCAGACTTCATAATGCACTATTTTTGCTTTTCCATCTTTTTAGCAAAACATAGAAGTCATCTAAAAGACTACTAAAATACTACTAAAAGAAAGCATATGATAAAATGAGTAACTTATTTATTTGCTACTTGAAAGCTAATTAGTTAATAATAAAATACAAATGGAGGCAGTGGGATAGCCAAAGGAGGCTGTGGAGAAAAGCTGTTTCAGTAGCACTAGCAATTGCAATAGAAAGTTGCAAAAGATTGGCAAAGAAGTAAATCAGATTGATGCTCACATGCAAGCAAAAAAGTTCATAATTTTTATTCAATACTAAAGTTTATTAGTAAAGAAGTTGTTATATATGCATGATCATTGTCATAAACAGAGATTAATTACCCTATTGAAATAAGTTTCAAAAACCCGTAGACACGCAACAGGGGTGCCAAAATTGTGCCTTCAAAAGTGCAACCCGACACCAAATTTTGTTATTTAATTAGGCATTTAGGTAAATTCAAATACATTTGCAATGTTGTAAATTCTTGTCAGACTTGTATTTTTGTTCTTTCTTTGTATCATTGGTCATTGACATTGTCATTAACATTAATGATGAATTTATTGTTAACTCACAAAGTTAATGATGCAAATTCATTAATGCATTAGAGCAAAAAAATATTAATGGCAGTCCATTAATGTTAATAAAAAATCTTAATGCCTATTAATGTTTATTAATAGATTAATTCTTATAAACACTTATTAATGGATTAACATTTATAAATAGATGGGTGCCAAACACTGGATATATACATTGTTATATATGGGCATGTATATAGAATTAGGAATATATAATTATAACAATCCTAACTTTATTGGTTAATAGGAATATAAACCTCAATGCATCTTATAGGTTGGCTTATACTGTGTTATTGCACAAGCACCAAAGTTGGAAATATAGCTATATATATAAGATTTTACCTTGTATACTGTATATAAATTACATTATATTTATACCCTTTGTGCAATAGACTAGGCCTAGGAGAGTCTAATAGAAAGACTGGGGGAGAGGGGTAGCATAATGGTCTTAATAGTAGTACATAATACATGGTGGCCTCATTTTTTATAATGCAGTATATTTATATACCCTAAGGCAGAGCCATTTAAAATGAATTTTGTTGCAATTTTTTTGCTATCTTTAACATAGATTTCAGCCTGAACAAATGTAGTCAGAGTTTGAATTCAATGGCAGAAACAAAAGGGTTCAAGGGATTGGCTGATCCCTTTCCTAAACAAATCCTGGATCTACCACTGCCTTTTGCTGTTATACTGAAAATATCTAGATGAGGGTCTCTATGACCTGTAAAATCAGCTAAAGCTAGAAAAACCTAGAAAAGAATAGTTTCTTGCTTACTATGCTTTCCACTTGTTTACATTGATTAATGTCTTCTATGAGTTATATTTTGTACTGAATGCTATCTATGAAAAAGTATTTCAATTTCAATTTTTTCAATTTTCCAATTTCAGCTTTAAGAAATAGTAACAGAAAACAGTCAAGGAAAATGCCTCCTAAGGTAAGTTCTTATTGTTATTTATTTAATATAATTTGTCCAAATTTTGATTAAATTTGTATTTTTCCTTTATACAGGCCAAGCCGCCATCAGATGAGACAGTGAAAGTGCTGATCAGATGTCGGCCGATGAACAAAAATGAATTACAAGCCAAATATCCTCGCTGCGTCG
>NIVC01001530.1:127500-273419 GCA_002269645.1 Macrostomum lignano | reverse complement strand
CTCTCATCTCCTCTCTCTCTCTTTTCTTCTCTCTCCCTCTTCGTTCCCGCGTTACTCCCCTCTTCTCTCCCATCATGTCATGTCTAATCTGTCCTCTCTCATCTCTTCTCTCTTCTCTTTTCACTCTTCTCTTTACTCTCTTTACTGACTGACTGAAGATACCAAATCCATCAAAATCCCTCCGTGAAACAGAAATCCTTCTGCGAAACGAAATCCTCTCCGCGAAACAGAAATCCTCTCCGCGAAACAGAAACCCTCTCCGTGAAACTGGACTCCTTTTGAAATCCAATCCGCGAAACAGAAATCCCCTCCGTGAAACTGGGCTCCATGGAAATCCTCTGATGTGAAACTGACATCCATCAAAATCGTCTCCGTAAAACAGAAATACATCTAGATTCTCTCCACGAAAAGAAATCCTCTCCGTGAAACCGAAAACCATCAGAATACTCCGTGAAAACTGCGACTCAATCGAAATTTTCTCTGTCAAAAAGAACTTAACTTTCAGAATTCATTGGTTAGGGTTAGGGTTAGAGCTGCACAGAGCTGCGTGTTGAATTAATTGAATCAATTAATTGCGCAAACCATTTCTCAGTCAGACAGTATCAGTCTTATTTAAAGTTAAATAAACGGTTGCGCAATCTAAATCAACCCTCCAATACGCAGCGGCAGACCCCTTCCAATACGCCCAACTTTATCTATTACGTCTCGCAAAACTGATTACAGTTTTTGCAGAAAGTTAAAAGTATGGAAATAGTTTTTTTAAATGCTGTGCTTTTTCTTTTCATATTTAAAGCATACAACTTATATTCCCGAACTCAGCGTTGCAAGATCTTTCCAGCAATATAAGTCTCTCCTCTCAAAGTTTAAAACTCGAGGAACAGTTAGCGTTTGAAATTTACCGATTTCCCGACTGCTTGCTAGAGAAGCTCGCAATTCATTGAATTTCACTGCCAAACTAATACACAGGGCTGCCTATGGAGAAAAAAGGCGCCAATAATAAAACCAAATGAATCTCGACACAGTCCTATCTATCTGTTTACACTGTACAACTGCTATGTACAAACAGCCCAAGCCCAACCCCCCGTTCTGGGGGAAGCATTAAATTTAACTGAACCCCCCAACACGCGGGGGGTTTTATTTGCATTGAACCCAGAACACGCGCACCCACCACCCCTCAATACACACCGGCCCGCGGGCGGAGGTTGGGGTGGCTATTTTTACAAACTGGCTTCAGCCCCAGGCAGAGTAGCCAAAGAAGGTTATTGGGGGTTAGTAGTATATAAAAAGACGCTTCTAGACCCAGAGCACTTTTTTAATGACCGTTTTAAGGGTCTAGAGGGGGGACACGGGGGGTAAATAAAAAAACACATCTAAACACCCTTAACACATCTAATCACCCATAATCACCCCTAACAATAAAAATCATTCCCAACACTTCCAAACACTCCCCAACACTCCCCTCGCGTCCCCCCTCTTAAGACCATAAAAACGGTCATTAAAATAAGGTCTGATCTAGAAGCGTCTTTTTCTATACTACTACTCTATAACCCCTTGCCCGCGCCGCAGGCGCGAAGGGTCGGAAAGAATAGAAGCTATTTATAGTCAGCTCACCTACCCACCCAACATTCCATTTAGACCAGATTTTAGACCAAACAAAACTAGACTATCGTTTTGGTTTTCGTTTTCAAAAATTTGGTCTAAAATCTGGTCTAAATGGAATGCAGACAATCTTTTTCTGTTACTAAAAATAGAACAAAAAATGACACACGTTACACATATGCAAAATCTGAATGAATGCAGGTAGGAGACCCAGTTGAATACCGAGGTGAGGGGCTTTTGATGTGGTTGGAACAGCAGCAAATTTTGTTAAAGACAATATGGGGCTTATAGGGCAAGCTGGCTCTGCAGCAGGCTCTATAACAAATGCTGTAAAAGGAGGAATTGAAGCAGCTAGAGCGGCAGAAGAACTAAAGAAATTGAGAGATTTTAACGACACCCTCTCACAAATAAATGCAATAAAAGATTTAAAGCTGGCACAAGCCGCACAACCAACAGAAACCCCCACGAAAAGCGCACCAATAAGTAATAAAGATATTCAGGATTTTAATAAAATGTTAAATACTATTAAAGGTGGAAAAGGATTAAAGAAATTTTAACAATATAAAAATGGACACAGATAACGACCGCTTATATTTTATAGGAGAAATTGTAGATACTTTAGATCTAGATGATAATAAACATAGCCACACAATGTTAAAAAGATTGGATCGATTAGGTAAAAAGTTTGACTACGACATCGATACATTTAAACTCGCAGCAAAATATGCACAAGAAGGAAGGCCAATATCCTTTAAGAATCGCGGCAGAAATTATAGGTTGACAGACTCCGATGTGAAATTTTTAATGGAGACTCACACTAAAAAGGACGGCGGATTACTACCCATTCTACCGCTTCTTTTAGGACTTGGCGCAGCTGGAGCAGTCGGTTTAGCCGGAAAAAGAATTCATGATAATGTAAAACAGCTAGGAGAGTTAAGAGCGAAACAGGGGGAATCTTGCCCCTTGCAGCTTTGCTCCCAATAATTTTTGCAGGAATTGGAGCAGCTGGAGGAGTTGCTGGCGGAGCAGCTGGAATTGCAAAAGCAGTAAATGACAAAAAAGCTGCGGACGAAAAAGCTAAAAGAGAGGCCGAATTTCAAAGACAGCAAATAACGCAGGACGCACAATTCAAACAGAAACTTATTGATACCATTAATAGTAGTTCAGCAACAGCAGAGCAAAAAAGAAATGCAGAAGCTAGGTTAGCAGCCGGAAAAGGTTTACTCTTGCAAGGAACAAATCACGGAATGGTTTGGTACTAAAAGGAACAACCCAAGGAAGTGGAGTTGTCGCAGATAAACTACATGAATTTGGTCAAACTTTAGAAAAAACGGGTGAGAAAGCTAAAGGATTTTTTGACAATATTGGATCCAATTTTAGACCAGCTGTTCAGAAATTTTTAATAAATTAGGAAAAGATTTTAATATCATTGAAAAACACGACGGAAGCGGATTATATCTCGAAATGCGACCAAAAGCAGGTTCAGGAATTTTCTTAAATTCAAACGTTATGGGCAATGGATTGCTATTACCAAAAGCAGATCTCGAATAGGCTCCTGGGGGAGGGTCTGGACACCAAAAACACAAAATTAAAAAATCAATAATTCAAACATTATATAAATTTTATTCTATAAAATGGAAGCAATTTTAGCTCAAATCGACAACCCTGAACTTAGAGCGCAATTAATAGCTCAAATCGATGCACAACGAATTGCCGATAGGGCTGAAATAGAAGCAAGAATTAGGGCAGAAAATGAGATACGTTTAGAAAGACAATTAAATGATATTAATAACCCCCAACCACAAGGACAAAATGGAGCTGAAGTAATATATATAGATATAGATATAAATACAAATTATAAAGAATATTTTAAACAAATGAAAGATAAATTAAAGACATATTAAACAATTATACTATAAGGCCAAATAACAAACGACAGCCAATTAAGTATAAAATAGAAGTTGAAACAGAATTTAAAAAACCAAATATTCTTAATGCAAATTCAGAAATTGAAGTAATAAATAACTTTTCACAAGAATCATATAAAACATTATTATCAATGGGAAATTACAACAATCAATTCGATCAAATAGAAGCTGAGTTTGATGAATGGATAGATAAGATGACAGAAAACGGATCTGGGTTTATATTTGTATCCTGTAATTCAGCAATAGTAAAGATTGCACCATAGAAATTCTTAAAGGACGATCACATATGAAGCTCAAATTTAAATCACCTATGATTATAAATCCAGACAATAAAGATAATAAATGTTTATTATGGTGTTTATTAATTCATAAATATCACAATCAAGTAGAATCACACATTAATAAAATATATAATTATAGACAATATGAGGATGAAATAATAATGAAAAACATATCATACCCAGTAGCAATAGATGATATATATAAGATTGAAAAAATGAATGGTTTAAATATTAATGTGTTTACAATTGAAGAACCAAAAGATCTAGAAGAAATTTTAACCGATCCAGAATGGTATAAGAAAAGGTGTTATCTTGTTAAGCCAGCAACTGATATAACAGCACCAGATCAAATCGATCTTTTGTACATGCAGCGCGAAAATGAAACACATTATATATACATAAAAGATATTAGTTCTTTTTTAAGAGAAAATAGAAATAGATATCCACTATGTAGAAATTGTTTTACATTTAAAAAGGATGAAACAGCTCTTAAAAACCACCAACGATTTTGTTTAGATCACAAATTTACTAATGCTATAATGCCAGCATCTGAAGATGCAACCCTAAAGTTCCAACAACATTATATGGCAGTTAAAAAACCAATAGTAATATATGCTGATTTTGAAGCAACAAATGTTCCCTTAAAAGAATCACAGACGGTATCTGATGACGGTGAATGCACAAAAAAATTGGCACAACAGTTTCCGAATAGTTATTGTATATATGTACACTCTGTAGCTGATCATATATTTAAATCAAGGATGATTACTTACCACGGTAATGATGCAGCTAAGCACATGGCAGAATCATTAGTAAATGTATTTGAATATATTCAAAATCAATATGATAAATTATCAAAAAATATTAATATGACAAATAAGGATAGAGACAATTATAAAAATGCAACAAATTGTTTTATGTGCAAAAGACATTTAAGTAAGAATAATAAGATACGAGAACATTGTCATCTAACAGGAAATTATCGAGGGGCAGCATGTAGATCATGTAATGCAAAAGAAGGAAAAGGATGTAAGGAAATACCAGTATTTTTTCATAATGGTTCCGGATATGATTTTCATTTCTTAGTTCGAGAATTGCTTCATTTAGGAAAGGATGAATATGAAATAAATATATTACCTAAAACATCAGAAAATTACATATCAATAACATATGGTAAGAAATACTCCCATCTAGTTTTTCTAGATTCCTTGAGATTCTTATCAACATCTTTAGCAAATGTTGTTTCATCATTAGTTCCAAAACCATGGGATTTAGAAATAGTAAAGAAAAACTTTCCAATACTATTGAATCGTTTCAAAAAGAAAAACTATCCGAGGAAGAACTAATGCTATTAACTCGTAAGGGCATCTATCCATATGAATATGTAACATCTGAAGACGTATTTTTTCATACCGAATTACCCCCAATTGAAAAGTTTTATTCAACATTATCACAAACAAACATAAGTGAATCGGATTATGAACACGCTCAAAAAGTATGGAAATACTTTAATTGTAAAACATTTAAAGATTATCATAATCTATATCTTAAAGCAGATGTTCTCCTATTAGCTGATGCATTTGAAAACTTTAGGAATCATACATATGAGAATTTTAAAATTGATCCCGCATATTGTTTCAGTGCACCGGGATTAACATGGGCTTGTGGTTTGAAACATACAGATGTTAAGATTGATTTACTAACTGATCATGATATGTTGTTAATGATTGAGAGAGGAATTCGCGGTGGATTCTCGGGTGTACTAGGAGATAGATATACTAAAGTAAATAATAAATATCTACCAAATTATAATAAAAAAGAAAAATCATCATATGTATTATATCTAGATGCAAACAATTTATACGGTGGTTGTATGAAACAAAAATTACCAATAGCTGATTTCCAATGGGAAGATGACCCCGATTATTACAAAAATATTCCCGAAGGAAGGGGCTGTATCGTAGAAGTGGATTTGCAATATACTCGGGAAGCAAAAGCAAAAACATATAAATATCCTTTAGCTCCAGAGCATTGTTCAGTTAATGAAGATGATTTATCACAAACACAAAAAGATTATCTTAAAGTAGATAATGCAAAACATCTAGCAACAAAAAAATTAATATTAAATTTACATGATAAGAAAAACTATGTAGTGCATTATAAGCTTCTACAATTTTATGAAAAGCAGGGATTAAAAGTGTCTAAAGTACATCGAACAATATCGTTTATTGAGGAAGATTGGTTAGCTAAATATATTGACTTTAATTCAAATCAGAGACAGATGTCAAAAACAAATTTTGAGAAAGATTATTGGAAATTAATGAATAATGCTTTTTATGGAAAAACGGTTGAAAATATTAGAGATAGAACCCAATTCCATTTAGAAAAGGATATTGATAAAGCAAAGAAATATTTCTCAAAACCTAACTTTAAAGACTTTATAAAATTTGATGATAACTTTATGGGTATTCATATGAGAAATAAAACAACAAAATTTCTTAAACCAATATTTATTGGAATGGTTGTTTTAGATTTGCAAAGCTAGTAATGTATGAATACTATTATGATGTTATAAATAAAACATGGCCAGATAACTATCCAATATATGCAGACACCGACAGTTTGGTATTTAAGGTTGAAACAGATGACCGGACGGAGTCCGCGAACCAAAGGTTCGATGTCTATAAAGATATGGAAAAAATTAAGGATACATTGGATACCTCCGACTATCCGGATAACCATCCTTTAAAATCAGATCAAAATAAAAAAGTTGTACTTAAAATGAAAGATGAATTAAATAGCAAAATCATAACCGAGTTTATAGCAATAAGATCAAAATGCTATGCATTTAAGGTTTTAGGACAGGAGGGAGAGGTAAAAAAAATAAAAGGGGTATCAAGAGCAGCAGTAAAAAAGATAACATTTGATGATTATAAAAACGTACTTTTAGATTACCTTAATACAATTGAAAATTATCATGCTCCACAATATCGATTAAATTCAGATAAGCATCAGATGTTTGTCATCGAGACAGATAAAAAAACATTAAGTCCATTTGATGATAAAAGATATTTAGATGATAAAATTAAAACATATCCATATGGTTTAAAAGAAGAGATAAAAAATATGATAAAAGATAAAAAACAAAAAGAAGATATAATAAGTAAATATAATGAATACAAAGCGGCAATAAATAATTATTATTACGATTGTGATTGTGAATCCGAATGTGATTGTGAATATAATACATTTCTAGAATATGAAAAAGATATAGATAATTATTATTCAACATTTCCAAAAGAACTTAAAAAATTAAATAAGGAAAAAGTCTTGAATAACTGGAAGAGATTAACAGAAAAATTACTTATCGGGTCTGTAAAAAACTAAAGCATGTAATTGTTTGAGCAAATCATTAACTTCAATTTCATATATTATTGAGCACCAATTATCCTCACAGTCGGCAGGGTAACTTAAACAATCCTTTATTTTTTTCCTAAGTTTTTTTATTTTTCTAACCAATCTATCTATTTCAATTTCAATTACTATTTCAGCATAAACAATATCTTGTCTTAAAAAACGTTTTCTTTTATCTATCTCATATCGGATGGGAAACATATCGTCCCCATACTCATGATATTTCTGAGATATAATTATATTTATTTTTTTATTAATATCATTAAGTTCACGCTCTTTAGTGATAAGGATTTTTATCGTATCCATTTTCTTATAAAAAATTTAGTCTTCGTCGTCATCCTCCCAAACAGCCGCCAATTTTACAGTCCTATCACTCTTTTTATTATTTGTTTGTTTTAGTTTAAATTGCAATCCACCCTCGTTGCAGTATTTCATAACAAACGCTTTAGGTTTATTAATAACTAAAACAGGAAAATTTTTAACATCATCTCCGCTTAGACATAAAATTTTTTGCCCATCTAATTGTAAAAATATTGATTGAAGCCCAATAAATTTAACCTGTCTCAAACATATAATATTATATTCTTTATTCTCCAACATATTGGGTGTGAGATAATTAATCACATTAGAATCGGTTTTGAACCAGCTCTCCATTTTTAATCTAAAAAAATAACAAAAAAATGAAAGACATTTATGTTTGTAATAAATGTAATGTGACTATGCACAGAGGGCAAACAGCAAACGGAGATATATATCATATGTGTTATTCATGTTCTAAAATATATCAATTTGAAAAAACAAAAAAGATTGAAAACTCATATTACTATTTTAAAAACACAATTTTAAGAAATCTTACAAGAGACATTTCTGATCCAATTTTAATTCCCGGAAATAATGTTTATTTATATAATAACTTTTTCCATTTAAATAAAGGAAAGGGATTAAGTTCGAAAGACTCTGAAAGGATTTTAATTTTAGTTGGATATTATTTCAATTTTCTTATTCGAGAGAATACAAAGTTTATAAGGATAGGTAACATACCTAACGAAATGTTATTGAAAAAGTCATTGGAATTTTTATGTATTGATAAAAAATTTAAACCTAGATCAGAAGAGAGTTACCACTTTGGGAAGAATATATAACATATGCATTAGAAAAACTAAACAACCTGAAGTTCTACGCACTTCCTGACCGCGGGCTTTGTGCCCCAGTAGCAATAGTTTCAGGTTCGTAAATGCCTAATGTTTCTATCGGTGGAGCTTTGGGTTTATCGAGTCTCAACTCTTTTAATTCCATATCGGTAAAAGTTTCAACATCTAAAATTCTATTTCTATCTTTTAAATATTTTTCATATAATTCAACCGCGGTTGATAATTCATGAATCGTTATCTCTCCGTCATCCAATATTTTTTGCACATATAAATATAATTGATTTTTATATTGTTTTGCAACATCTCTTAAAGATTTATATTTTTCCTTTCTTTTTTTAAGATATAATTTAATTGCTAAAAGTATTGATAAGTTCCTGATCAATTCAAAACCTGATATTGAGCCAATTGAAATACCTAAAAATAATTGAGATAAATTAAGAGTTGGAATAGATTGTAAAATACCTAAAACGATTACACATAACATTGATAAGCTTCCAAATCCAATATTGAAAAAGTCCATATTTCTTATATGGTTTGAAACTCTTCTTACTTTTTTAGCATATAAATCATAATCATAGTTAATACGATCAACATTACTTAACATCTGACCTTTACGTTGGTTGAACCGGTCGCGTTCCCATTTATCTGCTTCAGATACCGACATTCTCGTCTATTTTTAATAGCACCAAAATGAATTCCCCGCGCTCTTTGGGATTTGTCCCGAGCTCAATAGGTATTGTATTGGAGTTATTCTTTCTTTTTTCTCCCATTTAAATCCTATTTTCCAAAACTCTTGAAGTATAATATGATTTTTTAATAACTTAATTAATTCTTGAAGCTTCTTATTATCCTGAACATTTACAGTACTAAATAAAAATTTGGTATGAGATTTGAATGTTTTTATATTTGATTCTTGTTTAGGAATAGGAATAATAACATTATTTTGCCGCATCGATGGAGTTCTACTAAAAGCCATTTTATATAGAAATATTTTATATATAAATATTTTATATTTGAGTAGGAGGTTTTTCCAAATAAGCAGTAGAGGGAAAAACATAACCAAACGACGTACTACCACATACAACTGCACCACGAATAAAATGTGCAGCATCCGCTCCACCAGTTCGAGCACCAAAACCCATAAGGGTTCCAGATTTATCTAAAGTTCCCCAAGTTCCACTATCATATGTGAAAACGTTCTGTCCAATGAGGGTAAAAGAATCACCAGCAACATTGTATGACTGTAATCGGTACCAAACCCTTTGATTTAAAATATTAACTTCAAATAAATGCCAATGCCGTTATCAATATTAGCATAGGCTACAGTTTGATCGCGCAGTATTAACATCGCGGCTTGATCCGTCTGATTTTTTATTACTCCAAACAACTCCAAACCTATCATCCACTCACTAGCAAAACTATCATCCGGCGTCGGTTGATAATCCAGTTCCAAATTCCGATGTTGGACGTTGGTGACAGTATGCATAAAACCAAACCGCATCTGCACCATCTCCTGTAGAATTAGCAACTCGGAAAAAGAAAGACGCAGATATATTTTGAAAATGTGTGAAATTGAATTGTAAAGCACCACTTACTCCAGAGTTTCACGAGTAATTCTAGCGCCGTTTTGATAATCGATATAAGAAGCGTCACCAATTAAAGAACCGACTGGATATATATCTCCGGCGGTTGTTGGATTTTGATATCCAGACCAATTGCAAATTACTGGTTCGAACAAGGCCGCATCAATAGCAGGTATTCCATCCAATTTATTTTTATCGCTTCCAGACATTCTACCATTTGATGTTGGAGTAGCTAGCTGATCTACGTACGCTCGCGGAACTGCAGAAAGTATTTGAGTTGGCCAATTAAGATCTTGAATTTCAACACGGTGTTCAAATAATTGTATTTGACGAACCTCGATAGGTTGTGTACCGGTACCACCAGTTGGGAAGAATACGCTATAATATTTCCAAAAATTAGTCGTTAAATTAGATAGAGCAAATGATGTTGCTTGAACTGGTGATCCCGACGTAGTTAATGTCGTCCATGAATCGGTAGCAACATTTTTTGCGCGAACCGACCACCCCGAGGGTATCTCAATTGTTTCACTGCCTGTAATTCTTAATTCAAATATTCTTCTATTATAACCTAAAAATTCAAATTGAATTTCCATATTGGTTGTGGTTCCGGTATTTGGTGACCATTGTGTCGCAAGGCTTCCATCTCCAACTCGAAAAGCTGTGTTGCCATTTTCAGATGCTGTAAGAACAACATCAGGATTTGAAGTATTTGATGTAAGCGGCGTGGTAAAAATATCGGCGTCGGTTGCATTAGCTCGCTCGTTTACTTGGCCTAGAGTTATCGAGTCTGCGTTCTCTGTTCCAAATAATAAATTTGTTAATTTAAAATTATTCATATTAATATTACCACTACGAGTGGCAACTTGATTATCGACATAGTTCTTATCAACCACTGAATCACTAGTTGTAATTGAAACATTTATAATTCGGTTGTTGCTCATATCTAGGTTTCCGGTTGCGGTGGTTTGAACATAACGTGAATCAGAATCAGTTCGAGAATAAGAATCAGTTACATCTCTTTTTAAATTTAATCCATTATCAACTTCGGTTTTGGTATAAGAATCGGCTACGTTCCGTTTCAAATTTAATGAATTATCAACTTCGGTTTTGGTATAAGAATCGGCTGTATTGCGTTTTAAATTTAATGAATTATCAACTTCGGTTTTGGTATAGGAATCGGCTACGTTCCGTTTCAGATTTAGTGAATCATCGATTTGAGTTTTAGTATAGGAATCTGCAACATTTCTTTTTAAATTTAGTTTAGTATCAACTTCACTTTTTTTATAACCTTCATCCCTCATTAATATATCGATTATCTCCAAATGTAACACTTATTCCACCAGATGTGCCACCACCACCACTACTTGTTGTTCCGTTCCATGAGGGTGTTCCAGAAAATAACATTTTTTACTGTCTATTTTATAGAGTCTAAAATCGCCCCGTAGGGTCGCATGCTTTGCATGATATTCTTAAATACTTCGGGGGTTTCCTTCGAGTTATTAATTTTATATAAAAAATACAACGCCGCTTGCCCGCAATAACTTTTATCAAAGGTTTGAAATTGTTCGTGATGATCTCCACATAAACGATTTTTAGTATGATTAAATTTGTCTTTTATTTCCTGTAACGGAGGAAGCGCGTATGAATCAAAAAAATAAACAAGTTTAGGTTTGAATAAACTGCCGACCAATGAACACCATTTTCTTTTGTTGTTTCAATATTAACAATGAAAGATCCATATTTGGTAAGTCTTTGATCTCATCTCGCATAACACATCTGAATGGTTTTATTTTTAACTGCCTCGCCCAATTTGTTAATTCGATATTGCTTGTTGTGTCCGTTCCATATCTTTGTTTAAAATCATCCCACGTCATGGTCATTTTATGTTCCTGAAAAACTCTTGGTTTTAGTTAGTTTCGTAGGTGTGGGTTTTAACAATTCCTTTCTTATTTTATCAGCTTGTAACTGCCTTAATTTTGCTAGTTCTAGTTCGTAATTATCTTCAGCTTTTTTTAACTTTTTCTGATTGTTTTTTTAGTAAATTATTATTATTACCCATTTTTACTATAGGAAACGGACAAAGTCCGCGAACCAAAGGTTCGATCAAACCTGTTTTATACGTAAAATTATTGTTATTGACTGCCCACCAAAACTTATTAATCTATCGCTTTCATCTACAATCCTAATATAAATTGATTGAACATTATATTGATTTAATGGGTAATATATTGGGGTTTGAGGTGCAACAATCATTTTCTCTCCAATTGGAACAGCAAGAAATGGGATTGAATAAATAATTCCACGTTGAACCAAAACTCCATTATTATCTGTTATATAACCGCCGTTTGATATGTCGGTTGTTATATTAATTGTATTACTCCACCCTCAATATTTCCACTGTATCACCGGTGCTTGATGTGGTAACTATTCGGGAATTAAATCCAAGTATGGTTCTGAGTGAATTTGCAATTGTGAAATCAACCTGATATCCGGATCCTAGTGATAGTGTGAATCTGCCAGACGGTAAATCAACACCTATAACAATTGCTCCTGCTACCCAATCACCATTAGTTGTTAATTCTCCTTCTATATAAGCATTCAAATCAGTATAGCTATACGCTCCTGGGTTAACGCTAAATGTTGTCCAATTGGCTCCGGAATCTTTAGAATATCTAAATTGATTATTTGTTGCATTAATTAATTGAGGCATGTTGAAAACCGAAAATAGAATTAAACCTATTTGATAACTTAGGCTTTGATCAAGTTGTAATGGATCGCGCAATTGAATCCGTTGCTCGCTGGTTGTCATTATAAACTGTAATGTTGTACTAAATTTTGAATTAGTTCGATCTACCAATTGTTTTATAGTATTTAAATTTGTAGTCATTTTTATAGTGGGAAATTAATCGGACGAAGTCCGCGTGCTATGTCTCTCTTCCTCATTATCTTCTTTTATCAAATTTGTTAAAATTCTATGTTTCCTTTCTAACCTCGGATTGATATAAATATGTTTGTATTGGCTATCATCCCAAATTTTTTTACACATACTTTTAAATGGTTTTGCATCCAATCCGGGATTAAATCTAGCGTGAATATTTTGTAGATCATAGTTATCTAAATCAAACATTACACAACAGCTAGCATTCTTTTTTATAATCGATTCTAATTCTCTAAAGGATTGAGTAAGATAAAAAGCTCCAATTCCATCTCCTCTACCACTAACAAAAATTTCCTTTTGCAATTCTTGATCACCGTCATTAATACAATCATCAAAATAATTAGTGTTTTATCATTTTTGGAATTTGATCATAGGCTAATCGGGTTGATACTCTAACAGTTGGGGCGCGATCGGACGAAGTCCGCGACCCTTCGGGGCGATCGGTGATGTTTTCTGGCTGTTGTGCCATTGTTTTACATAAATCCTCAATGTCTGCTAGATTAAATCGCGGTTCGTCATCATCCTCATATTGCTCATATGCTCTTAACATTCTAAACAAGACATCTTTTTTTAATTTGTTTTTTAATCCATGTTTAAGAAATTCATAATATTTTATTCTAGGTTTATTAGTATAAATTATTAAATTATTATAGTCTAACATTCCATCTGTTGTTAATAAATCGTAAACAAAGTGTGTTTTTCCTTTACCTGATCCTCCGATTACTAAACAAAGAAAAGGATCATTTGGAAATATTTTATTGTGTTTTGCCTTTACCATTTTTAAAGAAATAATTTAAATAGGCGCGACGGTCGGAGACCTGCGACACTAAAGTGGTGCGACGTGCTTTGCACTGCACTCATTTTACAATGGTGCGTCCCGAACAATCGTGCCATCAGCTTTAGCAATTGACATATATTCCTCTAGAAACAATACGTGGGCGTCAAGTGCCTGATTACCGGTTTTATTAATCTCTAACATATAATTAAGTCCAATATTGGCTACGTTTTCTTTCTGTGCCGTTAGATCATAAACAACCACTGGATGAATGTTTAGAAACTCTGTGGGTGTGTACTGAGGGACGGCATACGCTTCATTTTTAGCATAATCTTGATAATATTTTATAAAATCATTAACATTATTATTTGCTATATTTAAATTTAGGGGGTCTTTAACCGGATAATATTGATCATCAACCTGCAGGCGGATATTCTGAACATTAAACTCGTTAATAGCTGCAGCCGCATTGTCTGTTGCGGTGGCTGCTTGTTCTGCTATGGCACCGGATTGAAGCCAATATAAATCCCCATTTGCTCTTTTACTCCTTCTATTTGTTATCTTAAACCAAACAAAAATATATCTCACCCGACGTTTTGATGTCAGTATTTGCCACTGGAATGAATCCTGGTTATTATTAATGGTTCGCATAAAATGTCGACGATTCAAATAAAATATTTCCTGATCATGCGTTAACTGATTATCGATGTGTTTTAAAAGTGGGGCTGTTACCTCAATAGTTGGTACGACTAATTGAATTGAATCTATACGAACTGCTATATCGGTTGAAATTGAGGTTCCATAAAGTATCCTAGGCTGATATCCACCAGATATTTGCAACTGTATCCCAAATTTTAATCCTTTCCATACCCGATTTGGTGAGAAAAACCCAAATAGTGGAAAGATTGAAAAGTCCTGCTCATATGCTGTTGCTGTGGTTAAAACCGCGACTGGGAATTTATTCTGACGATCTATAAAACCAGTATTAATATCTTTTGTATTAGTCATAGTGGTTACAACTGGAACTATGTTTGTATTAAGGTAAACAATTAGCGCTGCAGTATCTGCACCGGCTGCGTTTTGTACATTAGGGAAAACTACTGCTTGCCCGTTACCTTTATCCGGCATCCACCCAACATTATCACCAACTTGTTTTGATAAATAAGTATAATTTAAATGTTTCAAAACTCCATTAATCTCTGCGGGGTTTGATGATGTCTCAACCTCAGCACCATTAACAGTTAGTTGAGCTTGGGAAAAACATTTATAAAACCAATCATTTTCTATTATTATTCTGGATCGATCTGCGATATCTCCGGCTGCAAGAGCAGTTCCATCATTTCTAGTATACAACCATCTAACGCGGAAAAACGCATTTTTCATATCCAATATAGTGTTGGTTGCGCCGATGTCAAAAGTTACCGTTCCAGTAGTAAAGTTATTTGAATTATCACTTGTTGGTAGGGTATAATTTAAATCTCTTGCTCTGACCTCATTAATATACTGTCGGTGCTTTTTGAAATGAAATTTATCACTCCACATAGTTTTTGTTTCAGCCATTTTTTTAAGTTAAAAAAGTTTTTTATGTTAAAAAATGAGTCAATTTATGGACGTTGATGGAGAGTTAGCGATTTATAAAGAGAAGCAAAGATATTCTGATTTTGTTAGAAATTTACAAAAAAGAAAGTTAGGAATACAATTAGCGGGTGAAAGATTTGCTGCTCCTTTTGTTAATCCTATTACTGGGAAAATTAGTGAACTAGAAAAAACAGATAAAGATCTTCTGGAAAAAATTGCTAAAAATACTGAGCCAAAAGAGGATGAAATTTTGGATGAGCCGCCTGCTTATGATGTTGATCAAGCACAATTGAGAATTGCAGAGATTAGACGTGCAGAGCGGGGCGATCGGGAACAATATCCAAGAGTACCAGCTAGTATTGCTGCGACAGATTTAGGTAATAATAATTATCGAATTGGTGGAGTTGATAAAAATCGAAATGAACTATATAGAGAATTGGGTGGAGCATATAATATTGTTATGAACCCTAGGGTAAAGTTTAACCCTGATTTATATACTAGGGATGAATTAATAAGTGCTAGAATTTTTTATGATGAGTTAGGAGGAGCTGTTAAAAATACCAGCTTGTATAAAAGGATTGTTAATTCTATAAATAACAAACCAGCTGTTGGTGATGGATTTAAAACACCACGAAAACTTGTTTTAGCTGCTGCGAAAGCTGCTGGACATACTGGTGTTTAATTAATTGTTAAATTTATTTTTTATAAAATGGAAACTAATAAGATTTGTACTAAGTGTAAACAAGAAAAACCGATGACGAAAGAATTTTATTTTTGGAGAAATGATTCAAAAAAATTTAGAAATGATTGTCGATCTTGTCATAATACCTCATCTGCTATTTGGATAAAAAACAATAAAGATAAATGGAATGAATATAGAAAAAATAAGTATCACACTGATGATAATTACAAACATATTGTTTTAATTAGAAATAGAATAAATTGGGCGTTGAAAAATTTTAATGACAAGGACTATATCTCATATCTTGGTTGCACAAAAGAATTCTTTTTTGATTGGTTAAATTTCACAAGAAATTATTATGTATCAAAAGATTATACTGGAAAGTTAGATATTGATCATTTCATCCCGCTTCTTCATTTAGTTACAAAGACGATGATCAGATTAAAAAGTCTGAAAATTGGAGAAATAAAAGATACTTAACTAGCGTAGATAATAACTATAAAAAAGTTAAACAACCAACAATTGAAGAATTTGCGAAACAATTGGTGCTTTCATGTATTTTTAAGGCTATTAAAAATGAACCAAATAGTGTTTGAAGGAGGATTTTTAGACTTACAAAAAGGATTAACGAGCTTACCACCAATCTTTACTACTGGTAAATATACAGGGGAACTACACCTACCATCAATGAACTTCACAGGTTAACCCGCGGCCTGAGTGAGGAAGGCAATGTCCTTGCTAGTCACTATTTGTGGCGACATCTCCAAATTGCGTGAAACCCATCATACAGCTTCAAGTACCACTTCAATTGAGAAATCTTTTGAAGGAACAGAGGTAACTCCTCTTCCCAATCGTGCTTTGCACGCGAACCTATGGTTCGATGGTAACAAGCTTGAAGACACGGTGGCAATGCGCAGCCAAGCTCCTAAGTATTTTAAATATAAGGAGAAGGTTCAGAGAGCAGACGGAGATGGGCGGTAATTTAACCGCTTAAGGTGTGCTCCAGCCTCTTTCGAAAGATTGAGGGTAAACTGCCGGGGACTCGCTTAGATTTGAGATTAAATCCTGATGACACCCCAAAATCTGATTCAATTCCAATAAATGGGATTGATTGGTTAGCATACTATCACGACTTAGCATATAGAGATGCTGACAAGAACCCGCCCGAGGAAGCATTAAGATTAAAACATGAAGCCGATCAAAAAATGATTCAAGGATTAGATAACTTGCAGGGATTATCGGTAGGGCAAAGATTAACTAGGTGGATGGTTAAAAAATTCTACAATCTAAAGTTAAATTTGGTTTAGGAATTAATTACAACCAACATGGTAATAATTGTGTCGAATGTTTGTTATTAAGTGGTAGTGGGCTAAGTTATGATAAGGCTAAGGTTCTTCATAAAGAATATCGAAAACCTAAATTTTATAGAAAAATCATGAACTTCAAAAAGAATGAAATTTGGTATGCTGATTTAATGTCGATGCCGAACGAAAGAGGATATAAATATATCTTAACCATATTAGATGGTTTTACTCGATACGCGTGGGCTGTTCCTTTGAAATCCAAAAAAGGAGAGGATGTTGCTGCTGCTTTTAGAAGTCTTGGAGAAAAAAGCGAACGTTTGTGTGTTGACGAAGGAAAAGAATTTTACAATCCTCATATGTATAAATTATATCATTTTGAAAAAGGACAAGAAAGGAAAAAAGACGCGAATGGGGAGTATATTAATAAAATTTATTCTATTTATGGAGAGAGTAAAAACGCATTAATAGAAAGATTTAATAGAACTTTAGGTAAGAAATTATGGTTTCAGTTTAGTCTTAATGGTAACCAAAAATGGGTAAAAATATTACCAGACGTAGTGAAAGATTATAACAATTCATATCATTCAGCTATAAAGATGACTCCTCAACAAGCTTATAACAATCCTGAAAATGTTAGGGTTACTTTTGGAAAATTTGAAAAAAATAAAAAGAAATCTTTTAAGGTTGGTGATTCTGTTTATATCTATAAATGGAAAGATAAGTTTGAAAAAGGAAGAAAAGGATATTGGAAGATAAGTGAGAAATTTACTATCAGTAAAGTTTTAAATACCAATCCTACAACCTATATAATTGCTGATAAGGACGGTGAAGAAATATTGGGTTCGTTTTATGAGAATCAGATATTATCTGCAAACTAAGTTCGATCAGTTACTTAAGACAACATGGTAGTAAATTTTTTATAACAAACAAAAACAATATTATTACAATAATTGTTACTAATATTATTATTGACATTTGTTCAACAGTGATTAGACTTAAATTTTCATTAAGTTCATTAATTGGAACATTTCCGATATAGGAATAGTTTACCTTCATTTTTTTATATATATTTTTCATAATAAAAGTCGTTTCTGTTATAGAATAATAATTCATTTTTTAAATATTTTTTTCAAATAAAAATTTCACTTTCATTCTCTGAATCGCTGGTTTCATATGAACTATTTGTTGATTCGGAATCTGTTGATCTAACCTCCCAATCATCCGAATTTAAATAATCTCCAAGTTGAAATATTAACTCACCCTCTTGTTCTAAATCATACATCTCATCTAGCTCTAATGGATAAAGTTTTAGGTCGTGCTTGTCGTCATATTTTAAATAAACTTCATCAATTATTCCATTCAAAATATGTTGTTTTATTATCTCTGCATTTTTAGCAACAGTCTCAAAAGTATCACTAACAGAAAAGGTGTAAACTCGGGTCATTTTTAGTAACAGAAAAAGAGGGCAAGGGGTTATAGAGTAGTAGTATAGAAAAAGACGCTTCTAGATCAGACCTTATTTTAATGGCCGTTTGTAAGGTCTTAAGAGGGGGGACGCGAGGGGAGTGTTGGGGAGTGTTTGGAAGTTTTGGGAATGATTTTTATTGTTAGGGGTGATTATGGGTGATTAGATGTGTTAAGGGTGTTTAGATGTGTTTTTTTATTTACCCCCCGTGTCCCCCCTCTAGACCCTTAAAACGGTCATTAAAAAAGTGCTCTGGGTCTAGAAGCGTCTTTTTATATACTACTGGGGTTAAAAAAGCAGTTTTCTGCTTTTTTAGGGATGTTAAAATGTGAAAATTAAAAATTAAAATAGCCTAAAGCCTGATCCGGAAAATTTGCAGTTTTCCCATATAAGTTTCGACGCTGACTTGCCAGAATTGTAGGAGTTCACTTACAACATACATACACACAAACAACGCACCACTTTTAGTATAAGGACGAGGCCAACTCCTCCTCTGGAGGAGAAAGGGGAAGAACTCCCATCACCGGAATTCCATTCCCTGAAATCCATTAGCTGAAATTCCATGACTTGAATCCCATCTTCCAAATCATCTCCAAATCCTCTGTAAAGCCTTTCAAATACCATATCTTGTTTTCCCTGTTCGCAAAAACTGACTGCCATTGTCCAGACTCAGATTCTTCTGTCTCCTCTCTTCTCTTTTCTCTCCTCTCACGTCTCTCATCTCTACCACCTTATTTATCTCTTCTCCCTCGTCTTTCGTCTTTCTCTCCTGTCTCCTTTATCCCCTGTTTTCTCCTCTCTCCTCTCTTCTCTCCTCTCTCATCTCTCATCCCTCATGCCTCATCTCACTATTTCTTTCTCCTCTACTCTCAGCTCCTCTCTTCTCTCTCCTCTCATCTCTCCTGTCTCCCTCTGCTATCTCATATCTTCCCTCTCATCTCCTCTCTCCTCTTTTCTTCTCTCTCCCTCTTCGTTCCCGCGTTACTCCCCTCTTCTCTCCCATCTGTCATGTCTAATCTGTCCTCTCTCATCTCTTCTCTCTTCTCTTTTCACTCTTCTCTTTACTCTCTTTACTGACTGACTGAAGATACCAAATCCATCAAAATCCCTCCGTGAAACAGAAATCCTCTCCGCGAAACAGAAATCCTCTCCGCGAAACAGAAATCCTCTCCGCGAAACAGAAACCCTCTCCGTGAAACTGGACTCCTTTTGAAATCCAATCCGCGAAACAGAAATCCCCTCCGTGAAACTGGGCTCCATGGAAATCCTCTGAGTGAAACTGACATCCATCAAAATCGTCTCCGTAAAACAGAAATACATCTAGATTCTCTCCACGAAAAAGAAATCCTCTCCGTGAAACCGAAAACCATCAGAATACTCCGTGAAACTGGACTCAATCGAAATTTTCTCTGTCAAAAAGAACTTAACTTTCAGAATTCATTGGTTAGGGTTAGGGTTAGAGCTGCACAGAGCTGCGTGTTGAATTAATTGAATCAATTAATTGCGCAAACCATTTCTCAGTCAGACAGTATCAGTCTTATTTAAAGTTAAATAAACGGTTGCGCAATCTAAATCAACCCTCCAATACGCAGCGGCAGACCCCCTTCCAATACGCCCAACTTTATCTATTACGTCTCGCAAAACTGATTACAGTTTTTGCAGAAAGTTAAAAGTATGGAAATAGTTTTTTAAATGCTGTGCTTTTTCTTTTCATATTTAAAGCATACAACTTATATTCCCGAACTCAGCGTTGCAAGATCTTTCCAGCAATATAAGTCTCTCCTCTCAAAGTTTAAAACTCGAGGAACAGTTAGCGTTTGAAATTTACCGATTTCCCGACTGCTTGCTAGAGAAGCTCGCAATTCATTGAATTTCACTGCCAAACTAATACACAGGGCTGCCTATGGAGAAAAAAGGCGCCAATAATAAAACCAAATGAATCTCGACACAGTCCTATCTATCTGTTTACACTGTACAACTGCTATGTACAAACAGCCCAAGCCCAACCCCCCGTTCTGGGGGAAGCATTAAATTTAACTGAACCCCCCAACACGCGGGGGGTTTTATTTGCATTGAACCCAGAACACGCGCACCCACCACCCCTCAATACACACCGGCCCGCGGGCGGAGGTTGGGGTGGCTATTTTTACAAACTGGCTTCAGCCCCAGGCAGAGTAGCCAAAGAAGGTTATTGGGGGTTAAAAAAGCAGTTTTCTGCTTTTTTAGGGATGTTAAAATGTGAAAATTAAAAATTAAAATAGCCTAAAGCCTGATCCGGAAAATTTGCAGTTTTCCCATATAAGTTTCGACGCTGACTTGCCAGAATTGTAGGAGTTCACTTACAACATACATACACACAAACAACGCACCACTTTTAGTATAAGGACGAGGCCAACTCCTCCTCTGGAGGAGAAAGGGGAAGAACTCCCATCACCGGAATTCCATTCCCTGAAATCCATTAGCTGAAATTCCATGACTTGAATCCCATCTTCCAAATCATCTCCAAATCCTCTGTAAAGCCTTTCAAATACCATATCTTGTTTTCCCTGTTCGCAAAAACTGACTGCCATTGTCCAGACTCAGATTCTTCTGTCTCCTCTCTTCTCTTTTCTCTCCTCTCACGTCTCTCATCTCTACCACCTTATTTATCTCTTCTCCCTCGTCTTTCGTCTTTCTCTCCTGTCTCCTTTATCCCCTGTTTTCTCCTCTCTCCTCTCTTCTCTCCTCTCTCATCTCTCATCCCTCATGCCTCATCTCACTATTTCTTTCTCCTCTACTCTCAGCTCCTCTCTTCTCTCTCCTCTCATCTCTCCTGTCTCCCTCTGCTATCTCATATCTTCCCTCTCATCTCCTCTCTCCTCTTTTCTTCTCTCTCCCTCTTCGTTCCCGCGTTACTCCCCTCTTCTCTCCCATCTGTCATGTCTAATCTGTCCTCTCTCATCTCTTCTCTCTTCTCTTTTCACTCTTCTCTTTACTCTCTTTACTGACTGACTGAAGATACCAAATCCATCAAAATCCCTCCGTGAAACAGAAATCCTCTCCGCGAAACAGAAATCCTCTCCGCGAAACAGAAATCCTCTCCGCGAAACAGAAACCCTCTCCGTGAAACTGGACTCCTTTTGAAATCCAATCCGCGAAACAGAAATCCCCTCCGTGAAACTGGGCTCCATGGAAATCCTCTGAGTGAAACTGACATCCATCAAAATCGTCTCCGTAAAACAGAAATACATCTAGATTCTCTCCACGAAAAAGAAATCCTCTCCGTGAAACCGAAAACCATCAGAATACTCCGTGAAACTGGACTCAATCGAAATTTTCTCTGTCAAAAAGAACTTAACTTTCAGAATTCACTAGCAATCTTCGCCCCCCGATGGGGGACATCTGGATAGAATCTCTGTTTTCTACAAGTAACAAAAAGACAGCCAAAAAATCCTTCACAAAGACAACAGACAAACTGCTCAAATGAAGTGAATTGCAATAAGAAATCTTCCCAAGACCACAAGCATCCCCCAGATAGCAAGCATCCTCCAGATAGCAAGCATTCTCCCAGATAGCAAGCATTTCCCAGATAGCAAGCATCCCCAAGATAGCAAGCATCCTCCAGATAGCAAGCATCCCCCAGATAGCAAGCATCCCCCAGATAGCAAGCATCCCCCAGATAGCAAACATCCCCCAGATAGCAAGCATTCCCCAGATAGCAAGCATTCCGCAGATAGCAAGCATCCCCCAGATAGCAAGCATCCCCAAGATAGCAAGCATCCCTCAGATAGCAAGCATACCCCAAGATAGCAAGCATCCCTCAGATAGCAAGCATACCCCGGATAGCAAGCATCCCCCAGATAGCAAGCATCACTCAGATAGCAAGCATCCCTCAGATAGCAAGCATCCACCAGATAGCAAGCATCCCCCAGATAGCAAACATCCCCCAGATAGCAAGCATCCCCCAGATAGCAAGCATTCCCCAGATAGCAAGCATTCCCCAGATAGCAAGCATCCCCCAGAAAGCAAGCATCCTCCAAATAGCAAGCATCCCCAAGATAGATAGCATCCCCAAATAGCAACCATCCACCAGACAATAAGTAGCTAGAGCGACAATTTCCTTAGCTTTATAGTGGCTCCTTTAAATTGGCATGGCGCTTTATACCTTTACATTTGAAATTGGATATCTTGAATGTTTGACATGGTGGCTCTTTTATGTTTGACATAGTGGCTCTTCTATGTTTGACATGGTGGCTCTTTTATGTTTGACATAGTGGCTCTTTTATGTTCGACATGGTGGCTCTTCTATGTTTGACATGGTGGCTTTTTTAGGTTTGACATGGTGGCTCTTTTATGTTTGACATGTTGACTTTTTTATGTTCGACACGGTGGCTTTTTAATGTTCGACATGGTGGCTCTTTTAGGTTTGAACCGGTGGCTCTTTAATGTTTGACATGGTGGCTCTTTAATGTTCGACATGGTGGCTCTTTTATGTTCGACATGGTGGCTCTTTAATGTTTGACATGGTGGCCCTTTAATGGTTAACATGGCGGCTCTTTAATTTTCGAAATGGTGGCTCCTTAATTTTCGAAATGGTGGCTTTTTTATGTTTGACATGGTGGCTCTTTAATGTTCGACATGGTGGCTCTTTAATGTTTGACATGGTGTCTGTTTTATGTTTGATATGGTGGCTCTTTAATGTTCGACATGGTGGCTCTTTAATGTTTGACATGGTAACTCTTTTATGTTTGATATGGTGGCTCTTTAATGTTCGACATGGTGGCTCTTTAATGTTCGACATGGTGGCTCTTTAATGTTCGACATGGTGGCTCTTTAATTTTTAACATGGTGACTCTTTTATGTTCGACATGGTGGCTCTTTTATGTTTGACATAGTGGCTCTTCTATGTTTGACATGGTGGCTCTTTAATGTTTGACATGGTGGCTCTATTATGTTTGACATGGTGGCTCTTCTATGTTTGACATGGTGGCTTTTTTAGGTTTGACATGGTGGCTCTTTTATGTTTGACATGTTGGCTTTTTAATGTTCGACATGGTGGCTTTTTAATGTTCGACATGGTGGCTCCTTTAGGTTTGAAATGGTGGCTCTTTAATATTTGACAAGGTGGCTCTTTAATGTTCGACATGGTGGCTCTTTTAGGTTTGAACCGGTGGCTCTTTAATGTTTGACATGGTGTCTGTTTTATGTTTGACATGGTGGCTCTTTAATGTTCGACATGGTGGCTCTTTAATGTTCGACATGGTGGCTCTTTAATTTTTAACATGGTGACTCTTTTATGTTCGACATGGTGGCTCCTTAAGGTTTGAAATATTGGCTCTTTAATGTTTAACATGGTGGCTTTTCTATGTTCGACATGGTGGCTTTTCTATGTTCGACATGGTGGCTCTTGTATGTTCGACATGGTGGCTCTTTTAATGGTCGACATGGTGGCTCTTTAATGTTCTTCATGTTGGCTCTTTTATGTTTGACATGGTGGCTTTTTTATGTTTGACATGGTGGCTCTTTTATGTTCTACATAGCTGCTCTTTTATGTTCGACATTGTGGCTCTTGTATGTTCGACAGGGTCGCTCTTTTAGGTTTGAAATGGTGGCTCTTTAATATTTGACAAGGTGGCCCTTTAATGTTTAACATGGCGGCTCTTAAATTTTCGAAATGGTGGCTGTTTTATATTTGACATGGTGGCTCTTTAATGTTCGACATGGTGGCTCTTTAATGTTCTTAATGGTGTCTGTTTTATGTTTGACATGGTTGCTCTTTTATGTTCGACATGGTGGCTCTTTAATTTTTAACATGGTAACTCTTCTATGTTTGATATGGTGGCTCTTTTATGTTCGACATGGTGGCTCTTGTATGTTCGACATGGTGGCTTCTTTAGGTTTGAAATGGTGGCTCTTTAATATTTGACAAGGTGGCTCTTTAATGTTCGACATGGTGGCTCTTTTAGGTTTGAAATGGTGGCTCTTTAATATTTGACAAGGTGGCTCTTTAATGTTTGACATGGTGGCTCTTTAATGTTCGACATGGTGGCTCTTTAATGTTTGACATGGTAACTCTTTTATGTTTGATATGGTGGCTCTTTTATGTTCGACATGGTGGCTCTTTAATGTTTGACATGGTGGCTCTTTAATGTTTGACATGGTAACTCTTTTATGTTTGATATGGTGGCTCTTTAATGTTCGACATGGTGGCTCTTGTATGTTCGACATGGTGGCTTCTTTAGGTTTGAAATGGTGGCTCTTTAATATTTGACAAGGTGGCTCTTTAATGTTTGACATGGTGGCTCTTTAATGTTTGACATGGTGGCTCTTTTAGGTTTGAAATGGTGGCTTTTTAATGTTTGACAATGTGGCTCTTTAATGTTTGACATGGTGGCTTTTTAATGTTCGACATGGTGGCTCTTTTAGGTTTGAACCGGTGGCTCTTTAATGTTTGACATGGTGGCTCTTTAATGTTTGACATGGTGTCTGTTTTATGTTTGACATGGTGGCTCTTTAATGTTCGACATGGTGGCTATTTTAGGTTTGAACCGGTGGCTCTTTAATGTTTGACATGGTGGCTCTTTAATGTTTGAAATGGTGGCTCTTTAATGTTCGACATGGTGGCTCTTTAATTTTTAACATGGTGACTCTTTTATGTTCGACATGGTGGCTCCTTTAGGTTTGAAATATTGGCTCTTTAATGTTTAACATGGTGGCTTTTCTATGTTCGACATGGTGGCTTTTCTATGTTCGACATGGTGGCTCTTGTATGTTCGACATGGTGGCTCTTTTATGTTCGACATGGTGGCTCTTGTATGTTCGACAGGGTCGCTCTTTTAGGTTTGAAATGGTGGCTCTTTAATATTTGACAAGGTGGCCCTTTAATGTTTAACATAGCGGCTCTTAAATTTTTGAAATGGTGGCTCCTTAATTTTCGAAATGGTGGCTGTTTTATATTTGACATGGTGGCTCTTTAATGTTCTTAATGGTGTCTGTTTTATGTTTGACATGGTGGCTCTTTAATTTTTAACATGGTGGCTCTTTTAGGTTTGAAACGGTGGCTCTTTAATGTTTGACATGGTGACTCTTTAATGTTTGACATGGTGGCTTTTCTATGTTCGACATGGTGGCTCTTGTATGTTCGACATGGTGGCTTCTTTAGGTTTGAAATGGTGGCTCTTTAATATTTGACAAGGTGGCTCTTTAATGTTCGACATGGTGGCTCTTTAATGTTTGACATGGTGGCTCTTTTAGGTTTGAAATGGTGGGTCTTTAATGCTTGACAATGTGGCTCTTTAATGTTTGACATGGTGGCTCTTTAATGTTCGACATGGTGGCTCTTTAATGTTTGACATGGTAACTCTTTTATGTTTAATATGGTGGCTCTTTTATGTTCGACATGGTGGCTCTTTAATGTTTGACATGGTGGCTATTGAATGTTTGACATGGTAACTATTTTAGGTTTGAAATGGTGGGTCTTTAATGCTTGACAATGTGGCTCTTTAATGTTTGACATGGTAACTCTTTTATGTTTGATATGGTGGCTCTTTTATGTTCGACATGGTGGCTCTTTAATTTTCGACATGGTGGCTCCTTTAGGTTTGAAATGGTGGCTCTTTAATGTTTGACATGGTGGCTCTTCTATGTTCGACATGGTGGCTCTTTAATGTTCGACATGGTGGCTCTTTAATTTTTAACATGGTGACTCTTTTATGTTTGATATGGTGGCTCTTTTATGTTCGACATGGTGGTTCTTTAATGTTCGACATGGTGGCTCCTTTAGGTTTGACATGGTGGCTCTTCTATTGCGCTTTTTTTATGTTTAGCAGTTTTTTAGTTTTTAAGGTGTTTTAATAAAAAAATTATTTTGCGCTTCTAAGACTCGAACCCAGGTCGCTACATTAGCATTCCAGTCTGTTCGCATCAGGGCTATCTCTTTTCAATTGGAGAACATGAATTGTGGCCCTTATAATTCAATTCTTACAGCAAGTCAATTGGAGTAAAAAGTTATGACATAATCAATTTCTCAGTCAGCCAGTATCAGTCTCACTTCGAGTTAGCAATATGGTTACGCAATTTCAATCAAGTCGTGTGTGCATTTCTTCGGCACTGTTTTCAACTTGTTGTGATGCAATCTTTATCAGAATTGAAATTCAGTCAGTCAGTTTTTTCTCTAGCATTCTTACAATGCATTTCAAGTCGAAAATTTTGCTTGACCTTTGCAAAAAAGCGTGTTTTTCGAATATTTAATCCCTTTAACATTGAGCAATTTCTTAGCCAAGATGCATGTACTGTGCCAGGAAAATTTCTGATCGAATGATGCAAGTTTGAAGAAAATCGGTTGAGCCGTTTTTTCTGAAATCAATCGCATACCCATATACATACATACATACAGACAACTCATTTTTAGTATATAGGACTAGCAATCTTCGCCCCCCGTTGGGGGACATCTGGATAGAATATCTGTTCTCTACAAGTAACAAAAAGACAGCCAAATAAAGCCTTCACAAAGACAACACAAAAAACTGCTCAAATAAAGTGTAATGCAAAAAGAAATCATCCCAAGACAGCAAGCATCCCCCAGATTGCAAGCATCCCTCAAATAGCAAGCATCCCCCAGATAGCAAGCATCCCCCAGATAGCAAGCATCCCCCAGATAGCAAGCGTCCCCCAGATAGCAAGCATCCCCCAGATAGCAAGCATTCCCCAGATAGCAAGCATCCCCCAAATAGCAAGCATCCCCCAAATAGCAAGCATCCCCCAGATAGCAAGCATCCCCCAGATAGCAAGCATCCCCCAGATAGCAAGCATCCCCCAAATAGCAAGCATCCCCCAGATAGCAAGCATCCCCCAAATAGCAAGCATCCCCCAGATAGGAAGCATCCCCCCTCCCAGATAGCAAACATCCCCCAGATAGCAAGCATCCCCCAGATAGCAAGCATCCCCCAAATAGCAAGCATCCCCCAGATAGCAAGCATCCCCCAAATAGCAAGCATCCCCCAGATAGGAAGCATCCCCCCTCCCAGATAGCAAGCATCCCCCAGATAGCAAGCATCCCCAAATAGTAAGCATCCACCAGACAATAAGTAGCTAGTGCAACAATTTCCTTAGCTCTATAGTGGCTCCTTAAAAATTGACATGACGCTTACTTTTACGTTTGAAATTGTTTCTTATGTTTGACATGGTGGCTCTTTAATGTTCGACATGGTGTCTCTTTAATGTTTGACATGGTGGTCCTTTTATGTTTGACATGGTGGCTCTTTAATTTTTGACATGGTGGCTCCTTTATGTTTGGCATGATGGCCCTTTAATGTTCTACATGGTAGCTTTTTTATTTTCGACATGGTGGCACTTTAATGTTTGGCATGATGGCTCTTTGATGTTGGACATGGTGGTCCTTTTATGTTTGACGTGATGGCTCTTTAATGTTTGACCTGGTGGCACCTTAATGTCTGTAATGATGGCTCTTTAATGTTTGAAATGGTGGCTCTTTAATATTTGACATGGTGGCTCTTTAATGTTTGACATGGTGGCTCTTTAATGTTCGACATGGTGGCTCTTTAATGTTCGACATGGTGGCTTTTTAATGTTCGACATGGTGCCTCTTTAATATTTGACATGGTGGTCCTTTTATGTTTGACATGGTGGCTCTTTTATGTTTGACATGATGGCTCTTCAATGTTTGACATGGAGTCACATATATGTTGGACATGGTGGCTCTTTAATTTTCGACATGGTGGCTCTTTAATGTTTGACATTGTGGCTCTTAAATGTTCGACATGGTGGCTCTTTTATGTTCGACATGGTGCTTCTTTTATGTTCGACATGGTGGCTCTTTTATGCTTGACATGGTGGCTCTTTACTGCTTGACATGAAGTCACATATATGTTTGACATAGTGGCTCTTTAATGTTCGACATGGTGGCTTTTTAATGTTCGACATGGTGCCTCTTTAATATTTGACATGGTGGTCCTTTTATGTTTGACATGGTGGCTCTTTTATGTTTGACATGATGGCTCTTCAATGTTTGACATGGAGTCACATATATGTTGGACATGGTGGCTCTTTAATTTTCGACATGGTGGCTCTTTAATGTTTGACATTGTGGCTCTTTTATGTTCGACATGGTGGCTCTTTAATGTTCGACATGGTGCCTCTTTAATATTTGACATGGTGGTCCTTTTATGTTTGACATGGTGGCTCTTTAATGTTCGACATGGTGGCTCTTTAATGTTTGACATGGTGGCTTTTTAATGTTCGACATGATGCCTCTTTAATATTTGACATGGTGTTCCTTTTATGTTTGAAATGATGGCCCTTTAATGTTTGACATAAAGTCACATATATGTTGGACATGGTGGCTCTTTAATATTTGACATGGTGGCTCTTTAATGTTCGACATGGTGGCTCTTTAATGTTAGACATGGTGGCTCTTTAATGTTAGACATGATGGCTCTTTAATGTTCGATATGGTGGCTCTTTAATGTTCGACATGGTGGCTCTATAATGTTCGACATGGTGGCTCTTTAATATTCGACCTTGTGGCTCTTTAATGTTTGACTTTGTGCTTTTTTGTGTTTAGCATTTTGTGTTTTTAAGGTTTTAGAATAAAAAAATCTTTTTGCACTACTAAGATTCGAACCCAGGTCGCTGCATTAGCAGTCCAGTCTATTCGCATCTACGCTATCTCTTGTTAATTGGAGAACATGAATTGTGGCCCTTATAATTCAATTCTTACAGCAAGTCAATTAGAGTAGAAAGTTATGACATAATCAATTTCTCAGTCAGCCAGTATCAGTCTCAGTTCAAGTTAGCAATATTGTTACGCAATTTCAATCAAGTTGTGTGTGCATTTCTTCGGCACTGTTTTCAACTTGTTGTGATGCAATCTTTATCAGAATTGAATCTTCGCCCCCCGTTGGGGGACGTCTGTATAGAACCTCTGTTCTCTACAAGTAACAAAAAGATAGCCAAAAAAGCCTTCACAAAGAAAACAGACAAAATACTCAAAGGAAGTGAAATGCAAAAAGAAATCATCCCAAGACAGCAAGCATTCCCCAGATAGCAAGCATCCTCCAGATTGCAAGCAACCCCCGGATAGCAAGCATCCCCCAGATAGCAAGCATCCCCCAGATAGCAAGCATCCCCTAGATAGCAACCATCCCCCAGATAGCAAGCATCCCCCAGATAGCAAGCATCCCTCAGATAGCAAGCATCCCTCAGATAGCAAGCATCCCCCAGATAGCAAGCATCCCCCAGATAGCAAGCATCCCTCAGATAGCAAGCATCCCCAAGATAGCAAGCATCCCCCAGATAGCAAGCATCCCCCAGATAGCAAGCATCCCCCAGATAGCAAGCATCCCCCAGATAGCAAGCATCCCCCAGATAGCAAGCATCCCAAGATAGCAAGCATCCCCCAGATAGCAAGCATCCCCCAGATAGAAAGCATCCCTCAGATAGCAAGCATCCCCAAATAGCAAGCATCTACCAGACAATAAGTAGCTAGTGCGACAATTTCCTTAGCATTATAGTGGCTCCTTTAAAATTCGCTTACTTTCACGTTTGAAATTGTGTAAATTTTATGTTCGACATGGTGGCTCTTTTATGCTTGACATGGTGGCTCTTTTATGTTCGACATGGTGGCTCTTTTATGTTCGACATGGTGGCTCTTTAATGTTTGACATGGTGGCTCCTAAATGTTTGACATAGTGGCTCTTTAATGTTCGACATGGTGGCTCTTTATTGTTTAACATGGTGGCTCTTTAATGTTTGACATGGTGGCTCTTTAATGTTTGACATGGTGGCTCTTTAATGTTCGACATATGGTGTCTCATTTATGTTTGACATGGTGGCTCTTTAATGTTTGACATTGAGTCACGTATATGTTTCACATGATGACTCTTTTATGTTTGACATGATGGCTATTTTATGTTTGATATGGTAGCTCTTTTATATTTTACTTGGTGGCATTTCTATGTTTGACATGGTGGCTCTTTAATGTTTGACATAAAGTCACTTATATGTTCGAAATGGTGGCTCTTTAATATTTTACATTGTGGCTCTTAAGTGTTCGACATGGTGGCTCTTTTAGGTTTAACATGGTGACTCTTTTAGGTTTAACATGGTGGCTCTTTTAGGTTTAACATGGTGGCTCTTAAATATTTGACATAAAGTCACTTATATGGTTGACATGGTGGCTCTTTTATATTCTACATTTTGGCTCTTAAATTTTCGACATGGTGGCTCTTTTAGGTTTGACATGGTGGCTCTTTTATGCTTGATATGGTGGCTCTTTAATGTTTAACATGGTAACTTTTAATGTTAGACATGGTGGCTCTTTAATGTTCGAAATGGTGGCTCTTTTGTTTTACATGGTGGCTCTTTAATGTTCGACATGGTGGCTCTTTAATGTTTGACATAAAGTCACTTATATGTTCGAAATGGTGGCTCTTTAATATTTTACATTGTGGCTCTTAAGTGTTCGACATGGTGGCTCTTTTAGGTTTAACATGGTGGCTCTTTTAGGTTTAACATGGTGACTCTTTTAGGTTTAACATGGTGGCTCTTAAATATTTGACATAAAGTCACTTATATGGTTGACATGGTGGCTCTTTTATATTCTACATTTTGGCTCTTAAATTTTCGACATGGTGGCTCTTTTAGGTTTGACATGGTGGCTCTTTTATGCTTGATATGGTGGCTCTTTAATGTTTAACATGGTGACTTTTAATGTTAGACATGGTGGCTCTTTAATTTTCGACATGGTGGCTCTTTAATGTTTGACATGGTGGCTCTTTAATGTTCGACATGGTGGCTCTTTAAAGTTCGACATGGTGGCTCTTTAATGTTTGACATCGTAGCTCTGTTATGTTCGAAATTGTGGCTCTTTAATGTTTGACATAAAGTCACATATATGTTTGACATGGTGGCTCCTAAATTTTTGATATGGTGGCTCTTTATGTTTGACATGTTGGCTCTTTTATGTTTGACATGGTGGCTCTTTTATGTTTGACATGGTGGCTCTTTTTTGTTCGAAATGGTGGCTCTTTTTTGTTCTACATGGTAACTCTTTTATATCTGTACGGTGGCTTTTTTAATGTCTGACATGTTGGCTCTTTTATGTTTGACATGGTGGCTCTTTAATGTTCGACAAAGTGGCTCCTAAATGTTTGACATAGTGGCTCTTTAATATTCAAAATGGTGGCTCTTTATGTTTGACATGGTGGCTCTTTAATGATTGACATGGTGGCTCTTTTATGTTCGAAATGGTGGCTCTTTAATGTTCGAAATGGTGGCTTTTTAATGTTCAAAATAGTGGCTCTTTTATGTTCGACATGGTGGCTCTTTAATGTTCGAAATGGTGGCTCTTTAATGTACGACATAATGGCTCTTTAATGTTTGACAATGTGGCTTTTGAATGTTTGACATGGTGGCTCTTTAATGTTTGAAATGGTAGCTCTTTCATGTTTGACATGGTGGCTCTTTAATGTTCGAAATAGTGGCTCTTTAATGTTCGAAATGGTGGCTCTTTAATGTTTGACACAAAGTCACATATATGTTTGACATGGTGGCTCTTAAATGTTTGACATGGTGGCTCTTTATGTTTGACATGTTGGCTCTTTTATGTTTGACATGTTGGCTCTTTTATGTTTGACATGATGGCTCTTTGATGTTCGAAATAGTGGCTCTTTTATGGTCGACATGGTGGCTCTTTAATGTTCGAAATGGTGGCTCTTTAATGTTCGAAATAGTGGCTCTTTAATGTTCGACATGGTGGCTCTTTAATTTTCGAAATGGTGGCTGTTTAATGTTCGAAATGGTGGCTCTTTTATGTTTGACATAAAGTCACTTATATGTTTTACATGGTGCCTCTTAAATATTAGACATGGTGGCTCGTTTAGGTTTGACATGGTGGCTCTTTTATGTTTGACATGTGGGCTCTTTAATGTTCGACATGGTGGCTCTTCTATGTTTCACATTGCGCTTCTTTTATGTTTAGTAGTTTTGTGTTTTTTAGGTGTTTTAATAAAAAAAATCTTTTTTGCACTACTAAGATTCGAACCCAGGTCGCTACATTAGCAGTCCAGTCTGTTCGCATCTTGGCTATCTCTTTTCAATTGGAGAACATGAATTGTGGCCCTTATAATTCAATTCTTACAGCAAGTCAATTGGAGTAAAAAGTTATGACATAATCAATTTCTCAGTCAGCCAGTATCAGTCTCAGTTCAAGTTAGCAATATTGGTTACGCAATTTTAATCAAGTCGTGTGTGCATTTCTTCGGCACTGTTTTCAACTTGTTGTGATGCAATCTTTATCACAATCGGAATTCAGTCAGTCAGTTTTTTCTCTAGCATTCTTACAATGCATTTCAGGTCGAAAGAGCTGCTTGACCTCTGCAAAAAAGCATGTTTTTCGAATATTTAATCCCTTTAACATTGAGCAATTTCTTAGCCAAGATGCATGTACCGTCCCAGGAAAATTTCTGATCGAATGGTGCAAGTTTGAAGAAAATCGGTTGAGCCAATTTTTCTGAAATCTATCGCATACCCACATACCCACATACAGACAACTCATTTTTAGTATATAGGATTGGTTAGGGTTAGGGTTAGAGCTGCACAGAGCTGCGTGTTGAATTAATTGAATCAATTAATTGCGCAAACCATTTCTCAGTCAGACAGTATCAGTCTTATTTAAAGTTAAATAAACGGTTGCGCAATCTAAATCAACCCTCCAATACGCAGCGGCAGACCCCCTTCCAATACGCCCAACTTTATCTATTACGTCTCGCAAAACTGATTACAGTTTTTGCAGAAAGTTAAAAGTATGGAAATAGTTTTTTAAATGCTGTGCTTTTTCTTTTTATATTTAAAGCATACAACTTATATTCCCGAACTCAGCGTTGCAAGATCTTTCCAGCAATATAAGTCTCTCCTCTCAAAGTTTAAAACTCGAGGAACAGTTAGCGTTTGAAATTTACCAATTTCCCGACTGCTTGCTAGAGAAGCTCGCAAGTTTATTCATTGAATTTCACTGCCAAACTAATACACAGGGCTGCCAATAATAAAACCAAATGAATCTCGACACAGTCTATCTATTTACACTGTACAACTGCTATGTACACTCAGCCCAAGCCCTACCCCCGTTCTGGGGGAAGCATTAAATTTAACTGAACCCCCCCCCCCCACACGCGGGGGGTTTTATTTCCACTCGCACCCACCACCCCTCAATACACAGCGGCCCGCGGGCGGAGGTTGGGTGGCTATTTTTACAAACTGGCTGCAGCCCCAGGCAGAGTGGCCAAAGAAGGTTATTGGGGGTTAAAAAAGCAGTTTTCTGCTTTTTTAGGGATGTTAAAATGTGAAAATTAAAAATTAAAATAGCCTAAAGCCTGCTCCGGAAAATTTGCAGTTTTCCCATATAAGTTTCGACGCTGACTTGGCAGTATTGTAGGAGTTCACTTACAACATACATACACAAACAACGCACCACTTTTAGTATTAACGAGGCCAACTCCTCCGATGGAGGAGAAAGGGGAAGAACTCCCATCACCGGAATTCCATTCCCTGAAATCCATCAGCTGAAATTCCATGACTTGAATCCCATCTTCCAAATCATCTCCAAATCCTCTGTAAAGCCTTTCAAATACCATATCTTGTTTTCCCTGTTCGCAAAAACTGACTGCCATTGTCCAGACTCAGATTCTTCTGTCTCCTCTCTTCTCTTTTCTCTCCTCTCACGTCTCTCATCTCTACCACCTTATTTATCTCTTCTCCCTCGTCTTTCGTCTTTCTCTCCTGTCTCCTTTATCCCCTGTTTTCTCCTCTCTCCTCTCTTCTCTCCTCTCTCATCTCTCATCCCTCATGCCTCATCTCACTATTTCTTTCTCCTCTACTCTCAGCTCCTCTCTTCTCTCTCCTCTCATCTCTCCTGTCTCCCTCTGCTATCTCATATCTTCCCTCTCATCTCCTCTCTCCTCTTTTCTTCTCTCTCCCTCTTCGTTCCCGCCTTACTCCCCTCTTCTCTCCCATCTGTCATGTCTAATCTGTCCTCTCTCATCTCTACTCTCTTTTCTATAATCTCTTCTCTCTTCTCTTTTCACTCTTCTCTTTACCCTCTTTACTGACTGACTGAAGATACCAAATCCATAAAAATCCCTTCGTGAAACAGAAATCCTCTCCGCGAAACAGAAATCCTCTCCGCGAAACAGAAATCCTCTCCGCGAAACAGAAACCCTCTCCGTGAAACTGGACTCCTTTCGAAATCCAATCCGCGAAACAGAAATCCTCTCCGTGAAACTGGGCTCCATGGAAATCCTCTGAGTGAAACTGACATCCATCAAAATCGTCTCCGTAAAACAGAAATACATCTAGATTCTCTCCACGAAAAAGAAATCCTCTCCGTGAAACCGAAAACCATCAGAATACTCCGTGAAACTGGACTCAATCGAAATTTTCTCTGTCAAAAAGAACTTAACTCTCAGAATTCATTGGTTAGGGTTAGGGTTAGAGCTGCATAGAGCTGCGTGTTGAATTAATTGAATCAATTAATTGCGCAAACCATTTCTCAGTCAGACAGTATCAGTCTTATTTAAAGTTAAATAAACGGTTGCGCAATCTAAATCAACCCTCCAATACGCAGCGGCAGACCCCCTTCCAATACGCCCAACTTTATCTATTACGTCTCGCAAAACTGAGTACAATTTTTGCAGAAAGTTAAAAGTATGGAAATAGTTTTTTAAATGCGGTGCTTTCTCTTTTCATATTTAAAGCATACAACTTATATCCCGAACTCAGCGCTGCAAGATCTTTCCAGCAATATAAGTCTCTCCTCTCAAAGTTTAAAACTCGAGGAACAGTTAGCGTTTGAAATTTACCGATTTCCCGACTGCTTGCTAGAGAAGCTCGCAAGTTTATTCATTGAATTTCACTGCCAAACTAATACACAGGGCTGCCAATAATAAAACCAAATGAATCTCGACACAGTCTATCTATTTACACTGTACAACTGCTATGTACACTCAGCCCAAGCCCAACCCCCGTTCTGGGGAAGCATTAAATTTAATTCAACCCCCCAATACGCGGGGGGGTTTATTTGCATTGAACCCAGAACACGCGCACCCACCACCCCTCAATACACAGCGGCCCGCGGGCGGAGGTTGGGGTGGCTATTTTTACAAACTGGCTGCAGCCCCAGGCAGAGTGGCCAAAGAAGGTTATTGGGGGTTAAAAAAGCAGATTTATGCTTTTTTAGGGATGTTAAAATGTGAAAATTAAAAATTAAAATAGCCTAAAGCCTGCTCCGGAAAATTTGCAGTTTTCCCATATAAGTTTCGACGCTGACTTACCAGAATTGTAGGAGTTCACTTGCAACATACAGACAGACAGACAGACAGACAAACATCGCGTCGGTTTTAGTATTAGGAAGAGAGAAGAAGAGAAGAAGGAGAGACAAGCTGTTGAAACCCGCGGATTTTGAACCCGGGGAATTCCAATCCCCGGAACTACTTTTGCATGTATTCTGAAATCTAAGGCCATACACAAACAAAAACTTGTTAATAGTTAGTAGGATAGAGGTAGACATAAAATGAAGCACATTCGTGTAAAATTAGGATTTGAGGCAAACATTGATATTGTTGTCTGGGGTACTGCGCAGAATGTCAGGCAATGTCTGTCTGACTCTAAAACATGTATGGGCAAACTCTGGCCTCTCCCTGCCTCTCCCTACGTCCCTTGGATCCTTTAAAATTTCTATCGTCTCTTCTGTTTCCTCTCTTCTCTCTCGTCCCTCGTCTCTCCTCTCTCATCTCTCCCCTCTTCTCTCGTATCTTCCCTCATCTCTCTTCTCTTTCATCTCTCTTCTCTTTCATCTCTCTTATCTCATCTCATGTCTCTTCTTTTCTCTCTCCTCTCCTCTCTCCTCTCTACTCTTTCGTTTTCTCTCTCCTCTCCTCTCTCCTCTCCCATCTTATCTCGTATCTTCCCTCATCTCTCTTTTCTTTCATTTCTCTTATCTCATCTCTTCCCTCTTCTTTTCTCTCTCCTCTCCTCTCTCCTCTCCCCCCTCTTCTCTCGTCTCTTCCTTCTCCTCTCTATTCTTTTCTCTCTTCTCTTAACTGTCTCCTCTACTCTCTCATCTCTCCTCTCTACTCGTTCCTCTCTCTCTCTCCTCTCATCTCTTCTTTCCTCTCTCCTCTCTCCCCTCTTCTCTCGTCTCTTCCCTCACCTCTTTTTTCTCTCTCGCCTTTGCTCTTTCATCTTTCCTTTCTTTTCTTTTATCTTTTCTCTCTTATCTCTTCTAATTTCTCTCTGCTCTCTCTCTCTCTCTCTCTCTCTCTCTCTCTCTCTCTCTCTCTCTCTCTCTCTCTCTCTCTCTCTTCTCTGTCTTTCTCTCTTATCTCTCCTCCTCTCTCTACTCTCTCCCCTCTCCATTCTCCTCTTTCCTCTCCTCTCTCCTCACTCACTTCTCTACATTTGTCTCTCTTCTCTCCTCTCGTCTCCGTAATCTCTTATCTCTTCTCTGTTCTCTCTACTCTCCCATCTTTCATCTGTTCACTCTCGTCTCTGCTCTCTCATCCCCCTCTTTAATCTGGCATCTCAGTCTTATATGTTCTCTCACCTCTCTCCTCTGTACTCTTTTCTTTCCCCTCTTTTGACTCCTCACTTTCCTTTCTCCTTACTTTTTTCTCTTCTCTTCCCTTTTCTATACTCTCTCTCCCTCTCTTCTCTCTCTCTCGAGTCTCCTCTCTCCTTTATCTCTCATCTCTCATTTCTCATCTCTCCTTCCACCTCTCTCATCTCTACAACCTTGGAGATGTAGAGATGTATCTTTATCTCTTCTCTCTTCCCCAGTGGTGGGAGTGAGGAGTGCCCATTTTTTTCGCGCCTACGATTTTTTTTCGCGCCGCAAGCTTTTTTGTGTCAACTCTCTGCTCTCCTCTCTGCTGTCTCCTCTCATCTGCAGCTCTCTGCTCTCATCTCTACTCTCTCCTCTCGCTTTTCCTCTCTCCCCTCTTCTCCCCCTTTCTCTCATCGTCCTCACCCCCTCATCTCTCCTATTATCTTTTATATTTTCTTTTATCCCCTCTTTCGCTTCTTCTCTCTTCGAATCGTCTATTCCTTCTTTCCACTTTCATCTGCCCCTCAGCCATAAGCTGGATTCTTTATCTGGCCACTGACATGGTTGTTCTCATGCTTTGATCACGTCATCTTTCTTGCCAATTCGCAGCCCTGAAAGGAATTTGTGTATCTTCAGCTCTACTGCAGTTTGCATCAGTCTAACAACCAAGGAAATACGCATTTCTTAGGAGGCCATTTAAATTTTAAAGTACTTTTAAGAGAAACTTAAAATTTCCATGGTGTGCCTAATTTATTAGGGTTGTATTTCATTGCATCGCATCGCCTTTTCATAAATCTTTCGCTTTTACAAACCATGCTGGATTCCCTCGATTTGCCAATTGCCATCCACTGTTAAACTGCTGCAGAGTTTGCCAATACAGAGAGGAGGGCAATGGTTAGAATTTCTCACTAAACTGTTATGGCTAAACGTAGCCTCTCCACTCTCGGGGTGCAGAGAAGGCTATAAATAAAGTTATTCCAAAACACTGTACATTTGTATGTACATTCAGTCCTATCGCCTGACCCTTCGTCTGGCTCTGGGGAATGAGTGAGTGAGTGGCACAAACAACAGAAAAAGCAGACAAACTTCACATGCTTACAGTTTCTTTTTCGGTTGAGTTACAGAGTTGAAACTTTACATTTAGATAGAGAATGAGTCAATGAAGAATTGTGTCAAGTTTGAAGTCAATCGCTTTACGTGGAGCAAACTTATGGCAGCTGAAAGTTAGTCAATTTTGAAACCTTTTTACACATCTGGGCCCAGATCGGGATCGGGAAAGAGAGGCAGGCGGGCGGAGGTTGGGGTGGTTGCTACGCTGAAAAAAAACAGCCTAACTTTAAAAGTGCACAGCACCGCTCAGGATTGACTTTGAGACTCGAAATTTTACACAATTGTGCCAAAATAGTTAAAGATTATCTGTGTCAAATTTGAAGAGAATCGGTAGAAGTGGAGCGGCGCTATGGAGGATTAAGTGAAAAAATCGCGCATTTTGAGCAGTTTTTTGTACTTTTAGGTTGGAAGACTCAAATTTAGGAAATTAAAAGGTAGCCTAAGACATTCTCCGTAGTAAGTTTAGGGTGGGTGTAAAGTTTGGTGTCATTTGGTTGAGCGGTTTGGGAGTCCATAGCGATCAAAATTGTCCACACACAGACACACACACACACACAGACACACAGAGTTTTGATTTTTATATGTAGAGATTTTTATAGGTAGAGATATTTATACTTATAAAACAACAAAAACAACTGTAAACTTGAATTAATAAAAATCTGAATTTAATTTAATAATTTAATTTAATTTCATAAAAAAGATATTTCTAAAAATCCATTTTGAATTTTATTTTAACCTAGTTTATGACTTATATTTTATAACTTAAGTTTATGACTAGCTACCATTGGAAGTATTATGAGACTTTATTTTTTTTGGTTAGGATTAGATTTTTTATAATTTTATTTGAATAATTTTTCCTCTTTGGATTTGGCCTAGATTTTTTTATTAATTATAGTTTTTTAAACTGTACCTAATTCATTTCCAGTGTTCAATACTCTTTAAATCCAATTTACAAAAATCACAATTTATTAAAGTTAATGCATAATTATAACTTTATATTACAGATAATTTAATTAAGAAATATATATTTCAAGCAAGGTTAATAAACCATTATGTAAAGGAGTTATCTTAACTTTAAAAAAATCATTTACTAATTGATGATTTTGTTCAATTAGATAGAGTTATCAATAACACAAATATGCATGCATAAATTTATATGATTGTACAAAACTTTCATTTCAGTGAGGCTTTCCAGGTATTAAGTATCCAGCTTTGAAATGGAATGCCTCCCACCAGAGCTACTGCAGCAGTTGATGCAGTATTTACCAGCCAGTGACTTGTTCAGCTTCTGCTTGGCAGTACCAGCAGCCACTGGCCTCCCAGTAAATCAACTCACATTTGGTTTGAGCTGTAGCTTGATGCAGCTTGCCCAGCTTCAGAAGTTACTCAGACTGGTCAGTTGGCGGTATCAGCTTCGTTGCATGGAGCTGTTGCACCGGCCCGATGTCACTCAATGGCAGCTGCTGCGCTGCCTCCTTCATCGGCCAATTTTCAGCCTATCAGTTCTCCGCCTCGCCTGCCTCGAGCTCGAGCCTGGTTCCGCCCGGCTGTCCTGGCTGCTTGCCCAAGTTCCCAGTCTCCGAGAGCTGCGCATCCGACTGCATAGCCTGTCAGACTGGTGCAACTGCCAGCCAAAAGCTCAACTGCCCGAGCTCACTCACCTGCAGTTGTATCTGAGCTCGGTGTCATTCAGATTCGATTCGCACTCTTTGTCTGATCAGATTGGCGTCCACGCGCCCAAACTGGACTGCCTCGAGCTGCATCTGGCCTCATTCAGTCGTCAAGGGTCGCGGCAGCAGGGGAACAGCCGGCAGCAAATGGTTGGCCCAGTCCACTCCGGTTTGCTGCTGCGCTTGCTGCTTGGCGAGCTGGCGATCCGAGCTCAATTCCGATTGGTTGCCAGCGGACTGCGATACCTGGCGGTGACGCCGGCGCCTCCAACTGAAACTTCGGAGTCCTTGGCTCGTCTGGCCAGTGATCGGGCTGGATTGGAGCACTGCCGCCGACTGGAGAATGGTAATAATAATAAAGCAGCCTCTAGTAATAGGCTTGTTTGAGAGAAGACCTCTTAAAACCGAGTATTTAGCTACGAAAAAAACACCACGAGTGTTACCCACAAAGGTCAGAAAGTAGATACACGTGTATGAAAAGTAAAAACTGCGACTCAACAAAAAAGCAGAGCTTCATTTCTTCCGGTTCTGATTTAAAACAAATCTAAGGGCGAGCGATAGCGCTTTTCCAAGCTTTATTTTAGTGTTTTTCGTTAGCCTGAAGAGCTTGAGAAGCAATGAAAAGAAGGCTATATGGATAGCCAGGGATAAGACACATCCTTAATTAATGAATGCAATACAAGATTTGCGAATATAGGACTCCTGTTTTCTTAAGTCGTTCTTGTATGCTAGATCTGCCCTGACTTATATGCACGCACTTAGTCAATGTATAAGCATATACTGTGTCGTGGAACATTAGAGATTTGATGACCAATGCATCGTCACATCCTTGCATGATGGATGTGGAACTTCAAAACTTGGCTAACTTCATATTAATTTGTGCTGTCCCGCAGCTTTTATACTTTATCGTCACACTAGCAGCGGCATTGGCGTCGCTGATGCAGCTGAGGTTCTGCGCGATCCGTTCACTGGAGCTGTTGTTACAAGCTTGGACGCCGCAATTAAGAAAACATCAACCGATGAAAACGTTGGTAGGCAACTAGCCCAGACTGAGACTTTAGTACTTCTACGTTCAATGGACTCTTCGAATGAGAAAAATTTCTGTCTAACTTCATCATTGTTTCCGTTGTCCTGGCCAACCTGTCTGCGCGACCTGACTGTTGGTTTCGTAGACTTTGCCAGACTCGCCAATTCGAATATTCAACTGTCTGAACTGCAGCGTCTTCAACTGCAGTCGTCTGATGCCGATAAAGATTATCAGCTGGTTTCGTTGGATTTGACAGCTCTGGTGCCGAATGTTCGCCATCTGCTGTTGGACATGACTGCGTCTTCTGGCGGCGGCGGCGGCCTGCATACCCGTCGATGTATTCGTCGTCTGCCCAGCGGGCTTCGATCGTTGCGACTGTCGCTGGCGAGCCTGCTGGACCTGCGGGCTGGCGACTGGTTGCTGCCGCCATCGTCGGCGCTTGCGGACCTTGAGGCCGGTTAGTTTTGAAGAGGATGCGTATTTTACTACTCATACTTATGCATACTACTAGTATACATGTAGTAAAGAGCCTGTCGCTTCCATTAGCGCCCACCGTCGGGGAGCCAACAAAGAATGGAATAAAACGTTTTGAATAAACTTCATGTAGCTTCTCACCTTAGTCTTGACATCTCAACAATCCAGCAAGTAGGCCTTGACATCTCAACAATCCAGCAAGTAGGCCTTGACATCTCAACAATCCAGCAAGTAGGCCTTGACATCTCAACAATCCAGCAAGTAGGCCTTGACATCTCAACAATCCAGCAAGTAGGCCTTGACATCTCAACAATCCAGCAAGTAGGCCTTGACATCTCAACAATCCAGCAAGTAGGCCTTGACATCTCAACAATCCAGCAAGTAGGCCTTGACATCTCAACAATCCAGCAAGTAGGCCTTGACATCTCAACAATCCAGCAAGTAGGCCTTGACATCTCAACAATCCAGCAAGTAGGCCTTGACATCTCAGCAATCCAGCAAGTAGGCCTTGACATCTCAGCAATCCAGCAAGTAGGCCTTGACATCTCAACAATCCAGCAAGTAGGCCTTGACATCTCAACAATCCAGCAAGTAGGCCTTGACATCTCAACAATCCAGCAAGTAGGCCTTGACATCTCAGCAAGCACCGTACGCAAGCAACAAAGTCCCTCGAGGATCTCTTATACATGTACGCAAAGGAAAAGGGGGGAGAAAGGAAGGAACAAGCAAGCAATGGGTGACGCGTCGCTCGCGACAATATGAACATCCCTTCCCCTGCGCTTCCATCAACCCCTCTCACACAACTCAACACAGCTTCACTGTAGGTCATCACAATGGATAAATAATCAGCGGTCCCAGTGCGTGACAACGATTGTCTTGCGAGCGCCGGTAGGCGCGAGCCATAGACACAAATCGTTGTCACGTGCTGCGACCGCTGATTCTTTGCATTGTTTTTCTGTTTGACGATCCTACAGACAATGCATTGTTTGTAGTAATGGATTGTTCTGCATTAAAAATGTGAATAATGATCGTCAAATTGCTAAAAAATGATAATTACGCCACTGCTAATACTGATGATGGTCATGAGAATGATGCTGCAAGGAGTATCACAGGGCGCGCTTTAGGGCCTTGTGCGAAAGAAAACATTGGCCCGAAAGCTTGCACCGCGTCAGCCAGCAATCAGTCGAAAAGCGCTGAGTTCGCGCCCTGTTGGTAGGGTGCCTGCAGCGTCAGCAGCAGCACCTGAACCATCAGAGCTATGAGTAGTAAGAATCGATTATGAGTAGTAAGAATCGATACATACGTGTACGTCAATAATTTTACCCGCTTTCATCCGCAGGCAAATCCAGCGAGCTTCGCATCCTTTCGATTGCATGTCGCTTTGTCGCAGCTTCCGATCTTCGCATGCTGTCAGAGACGGCACAGCGACTGTCGCAGGGTCTCAACTGTTTGACCTTGTCAGCTAATGCTTGCGACATCTCGGGTAGAGAGCTTCGCCAATGGTTGCTTAGCAACGATAGACTGCCGCCAAAGCTGCGACTGCTTTGCCTCGACGTGCCGGCGGCCCAGACAGCGCTAAGAATTCCCCGCGGTGGCGGTGGCGATGGCAGTGGCGGTGGCGGCAGAGCAGTCAGACTGCGGCCGCATCAACCCGACGACTGCTGCGGCTGGCTTGACGGTGTTGATCGTCAGCGACAACCTGCGGGCCACCGCGTGTCGGCGATCTGCTCTGGTGGCATCTGCTGCTGACTTTAGGGTTGCGTAGACCTGTACATGTCGTTCTTAAACAATATCTATGCAAAAGAATCGATCTTTCACGCAATCTTTCAATAGTGTCAAATTACCGTGAATTTAATTCGTTCGCATTTATAGCAGATTAAAATATAATTTAGCAAGTTGTGTAATTTTTTTCGATGTGCCACACTGACAGAAATCTTTAAAATGCTACTTCACGTCGTACTTTGTGACAAGTCGTTTCAATCATGGATCGGAGGAAAGAATAGAATATAGTGCTAATCTGAGCCAGTTATTTTGTCTAGCTCGATCTTCACTTTTAGCATCCTTTCCCCCCGTTCCTTCCTATTGGCTGAAAGCATATTTGATGCGAGCTCGTACTATTCTGGGACAGACCTTTCAGAGGGGAACGAAAACGAAAACGAGACGAAAAAGACTTTGTCTATGACAGTCACGAGCCAATAGGAAGGAACGGGGGTGAAGGGATGCTAAAAGTGAAAATCGAGCGAGACAAAAATAACTGGCTGAGATTAGCACTCCATTCTATTCTTTCCTCCATGCTTTCAATTGGATTGAGTGAGGAACCTTCAGAAAAATGCATGTCTATGATCCCAAGTATATAAATGGCATTTGTTGATTATAATTTGACCCTAAGTACACTAAATGTAGCTAGAAAAATTCCAGTTTAGCCATAGCCATCCGCCATGGGCACCGTGAGCCAATCCCTGTTTCTCTTACGCACTCAACTAGCGCTGAAGTCCTGGAATCTGGTGCTGTTTCTGCCACTGCTGCTCCTAACTCTGTTTAGCATCCAATGGAACCACTTGCTTATTAGCGGTTGGTTACATGCGCGCGGCAAAGGTAGGCTGACGGGAATAACCGGTTACAAGATTAGTCAAGCTCAGCCAAGTATAATTTACACGGATCAATTATCTTCTACGACGCTGAGTTTTACGCTGAGCATGCTGAAGAGCATGGATTCAAATCTGAAAGAGAATCAGGCCCATTGGAAGTGTGCGAATTGGGACTCGTGCGTATCAAATCTTTATTCAAACATGATGCACAACAATGAAAAGCGGCAGAAATTTTTTATTGATTACGACAGAAAAGCTCTTGTTTGTCCGGCTACTTACGCCAGCGAACTTTACTGCTCGTTCTTTGGCAGCATTTTCTTCTACTCCAGCGCCACTGAAGACGCTACAGACTGGTTTCAGAACTACAGCATGTTTCATCTGACCTCGGATGCCAGCGATATTAGCGAGGAATCAACGTCTAAAAATTTTTGTCAAGCAGATAGAAACTACTTCTTTTATTTGCCTAAACTACTTTGCTTTCTGTCAATCCTAGTAATGACAATTTTCTGCTTCTACTTCTTATTAACCACAATTTCTTGCATCGTGAAGCTCAAAAGCTGCGGCTTTCTGCAGCTGATGATTCGCAAGGGCCTATCGCCAGCGTCTTACTGGGCCTCTGTGTGGCTCTGGACAAGTGCAGAGGTGCTTCTACTATCTATCTGCATGACGCTGTCGTTCTACATTCAGTGTCCCGGTTTCTACTCTCCGGAGCGCGTGTACCTTATTGCAGTGCAAACAGGGTCTTTCCTGTACTGCGCAGCGTCATTCATGCTACTTTTAACTGTTCTAACTAACAACTACTACGCAATCTGTAAGGGTACGATAACCTACGTAATCGCAGTTGGAGTGCTCATAATTAGTAACCGACTGGCTCAAGAATCACTGGAATTCGTCGGCTTAAAGCAGCTACAAATGGGTCTGCTTCTGTTGCCGTGCGGCAACTTTGCCGAACAGCTGCAAGCCAATCTGGTTGGCCAAGTGAATCCTAAGATCGAGAATAAATTTCATGCGACAGGTGTTCTAATTAATGTATTGTTTTCTGCTGTAAATATCTTACTGACGCTCTTTCTGGACTACGTTCTGACCACGGGCAATGCGCTGCGTTATTCCCCTATTTTACGGGTCTGCACGGCGGCGCCAGGTTTCGACCTGCCAGACATGTTCAAACAGCAACCTGGCATTGAGTTTCTTGAGAACAATGATATCATAGTCAGATATGCTAAAGTGTCTTGCAAGCCGCTGACGAACGATGCCGATCATAATGAAGCGCAGACTGGACAATTTTCTGGTAAGTCTTTATTGCCGTTCCTGTATTCATGAAACTTCAGAAGTGTCAAACTAACTCACAATTTGGTAGCGCAATTCTTGACGCAGTTCATTAGGTATCATTCTACGCTCGTATACTGCAGTCGATAGTTCGTACGTGCTAAGGCAATTCTGCACACTAAGTCACAGTTCCCTGAGCAATCCTACATTATTACCTTACGTTATATAATCTCTATCGCTTACCATGCACCAGCATGCTCAATAAACTTTACACAGCAATTTTTTATTTATTCTTCACAGTTGACCTGTACGACAATCAAATCACGGCGGTAATCGCCGACGACGCCAGCAAGGTGAACGAATTTCTAGGAGTGATGACAGGTGCCCAGCCTGTCACGAGCGGCAGCCTCTGGATTGACGGCAGAGTAGCTGCCAACAGCCGAAACAGGCCGTTATCGCAGACCCGAGTCAGCGTGTGCCCAGCGGAAGATGCTCTGTGCAACAACCTGACAGTCCTGCACACCCTCCAGATGGCGCTCGTAAGCAGAGGCATGAGTTGGATCAAGTGCGAGCGGGACATTCACCCAACTCTTGCTCTGCTGCGACTCGTTGACATTCTACCTCGTCGGGTTTCCAGTTTAAGCACCGGTCAAGCCCGCAGTCTCAGCATCGCCTGCGCACTACTAGGCAATCCAAAATTGGTTGTGCTGTTCGAGCCAACTCGCCACCTTGACCCAGCATCGCGACAGAGACTGTGGCGCCTGCTCGAGGAGCACCGAATCCAACAGCGTTGCATAGTTGTTGGCGTAGCGGCTCATTCGCCCGATGAGATTAACGAGATGGAACGGCGGGCCAATCGTTTGATACTATTATCGTCACCGAGTGGTCAGAATATCGCTAGCGCCGGCTCGTCCCAGTACATGTATATGCGGCTGGCCGCCAACTTTGAGCTTATCGTCCAGGCGCGCCTTCGAGATCCCAGCCGGGGCGAGAGCGCGCTTGAGAAACTTCGTTCCCAATTGTCGTCAGTATTGAATGGTCAAATTCAGTTAACACTCGAGAAGGAGCTGCTTTCGGCGCACTTCGATAGTCGCCTGACAGGCAGCGATGACAACCTGACGATGAAAGTAATAAAAGCCTTCAAAAGTATAGAACAAGACGTTGAAAAGATTTCTCTGAAGCGACTGACTTTGACTGAACTGTACAACCGGCTCAGAAGAGTGAATACTGGGAAGATTGACAGTCTATTTCTAAATGGTCGTCAAAACAGAAGTTCGTCTGGCATCCACTCCAAGAACATCGAGGCAGACGATCTGTTTAAAAACAGCGGCGATCATTTCGATAGCGAATTATCTCAAAGAAGAAGAATTCCCAAAAACTCGGAAACTACTTTTTTCGGAGCTGTCCGAGGAATTTGTCGCTTCAGCTGTCTGCTTCATCGCCGAAGTTGCTGTCGAATATTTTGTCAGTGTATCTTTGTGCCAATATTTTTACTCGGCTTTTTCGCTGCGCCTCTCCTTATAGAGAAAGCATGGCTAACGAAACTTAAAGTTTCGCGAAATATCTCCAATCTGCCAGTTAAGAAATTCACCAGAGGCGTCTGCATTTACGACAACGATGTGCCGTCAAAGTACAAGATTGATCAGTACAGGTGCGGCATGTTGCTTACAGGATCTGTCATCGCCGGGAACAACTACATAGTCATTCCAAAGCAGTGGAACACGCAACTGTACAGTTACCTTCAGACGCCGGCTGTATTAAAACAAATTCACAAGCATTGCACTGCAGTCAAACAAAACGAGCTGCCTTGCCCAGTTGCGTACGCGAACTCGTGGAGCAGAACTAGCTTGAATTACGATCGGCAGCTGGTTATCGGATCTTACGGGTCAATAGTCATCCGGACTTCTCTACCGCATCAGCCTTCATCGCGTCTTTATCAGCTATGAAATATTTCATGCCAGCAGTGAAAACGACCGCAAACTTTCACATTCTAATCGTGAATGACTATCGCAGCGTGGCGCTGCCTCTGCTAGGTCAGACATCTCAGCTGTTTATCGTCTGCGTTCTGCCAGCTTACTATATTAATGATTTACTACAGCAAAGATCCGTGAAGTGGCCCTCATTTCTAGTCTCTGTGGGAGTCAGTCCAGCAAGATATTTCATTGGCCAGCTGCTCATGCTCTGGCTGCAATACGCTCCAGTGTACTGTCTAGCTATCATAGTACGAATGGTCATTAATCCTGTAGTATACGGTTCTAAATATCAATGGCTGGTGTGTTTTCTGACAGTCACCTTCGGTTTGATGAATAATCTACTACTGGTCTATCTTCTCAGTCTCATAATACCGAGTGTTTTAAGAAGACTACTTCCAACTGCCTATCTAATAGTATCGATACTGATAAGCAGTTTTTCCATAATTTTGCCATCGGTATTTCCGCTAAGCCTGTCCATGATAGTTGCTCTGCCACCTTTTGCCACAGGAATGCTTTCATACTATAGCACCAAAGTGTATCGTTACTCATTAGAGTTTTTCAACTTTATTAACGATGGCGCTGATAGTTCGCGGTTTAGATTGGCTGCCTACACGGAGCGGCACATTCTTGCGTGCCTAATAGTTATTCCCCTCCACTTCGCAACACTCACAGCCGTAATTTTGCTTATGCCACTTATCAAAAAGAATCTTTGCTATAAAAGTACCGGTGCTAATGCGAAAAACAATGTGTCAATAATGCAGAATGCTACCAGTGGTTATCACAATACTATGAATGCAGACTACCCTAGAAACTTCAACAGCCAGCAGGGGAACTCTGTAGTGGAGGTTCAGCAACTGACTAAATATTTTAGTCCCAGTATCTGCGCGGTTCACGATGTAAACTTGGACGTTAAATCAGGCAAAGTGCTGACTTTCGTTGGGTCAACAGGATCCGGTTTGTCAACCGTGGTGTCGGCGATTGCCGGTCGGCTGACTCCAAGCAGTGGCGAGTGTCGGGTTCGTAGCGGCGCTTCGGGCCGCTGGGTGTCCGGTCGAGCAGTAAAATTCAAGCAGGCTGTGGCCTACTCGCCGCATCGCAGCCCTCTGTTCAAACTTGCCACAGTTGTTGAACATGCTCTGTTCTACTCTAACTTGCTCGGCGTGTCTTTCGAACGATTGGCCCAGCTGCTGGAAGATTTTCGCCTGGTCCAATGCAAGAACAAGCTTGTTAGTCAACTGTCGGTTGGTCAGAAAAGGCGATTGGGCTTAGTGATTGCTCTGATGAAGAACGAGACTATCCTGTTCATAGCTGATGATGTTTCTACTGGTGTTACCTCTCCTAAAGATATGAACATCATGCGATCAATTTTACAGAACGGCACGGAAAATATGACCTTGATAACAACGTCGCACGATTTGAATGTAGCAGCGCAGGCGCCATCGTTGGTTGGACTGATTAACCAGGGCGGGCTAATGTGCGTTGATACAATGAGTGATATCCGGGAAAGGTGCGTAAAAAGATTTTGGTTGTATCTCTATCTGAAGTGTTTTGTCTATAGTTATACCCACGTAGCGGTAATTAAATTCAAAATGGGAAATACTTAAGAAACTAAAAGATCTAGAATAGAGCGCCCGAAGCATGGATCAAACCGAACGTACATGTACATGTATGTACGGTACATTGGGTTTCTCGGCGTTTCTCGTCGACTAGGTTAAACTTTATTAACGACAGGTAAACACTATAGGAGATACCAGTTTACCCGAGATTTTTAACAGTCTGCTAAAACCCGTCCCTCAGGCCGAATTCCGGTTTGGTGGGAGACCCCCAATTCACGAACTGGCAAAAACAATCGGGTTTATAAAAGCATTATTAGTTGGTTAGCGATATTAGATTCACACAAGTAAAATGCATACGAGTAAAAAAATCTATCAACCTGATTACTTGAACAAAAATAAATCAAGCCTGTATTCCCTAAATTTTTTTATCAGGGGTTGTTAGCATAGAGGGTTGTAAGCCTTGTGGTGAAACCATCGGACTCACGACTTTAAGGTCGTGAGTTCGATTCCTGATCCCATTGGAACAATTTGTGTATTTGAGGAAGACACTTAACTTCCTCAACACTTTGCTTCAGTTTAAACAGCTGTCAAATGGATGCCAGCGATTTTTGGCAGGTGTAATCCGTTATTATTATTATTGTTATCATCATTTTATCAGATTTCCAAGCAAGCGGAAGATGTGCGTGTCTGCAAACTCTGACATTGATTAAATGATACCGACCTTTATGGTGCTCCGCTCCCGTGCTTCAGTTGACGCCCAACCTCTTGATTGATTGTTTCATTTTCAATTAATCTTTTTATCCGTTATTTCCCAATGATTAGCTTAATACATGTACTTCAAAACCCGTAACCCGATTTCAAATTCAGTTTGAGTCTCTACATTCTGGAGATCGAGCTGTCAGCCAAAGGCATCTCGACGCACGAGGACACTAAAGTCGATATACTTCGTAGAATTTTGGCGCGATTCTACGAAACCAACGTCCTGGATCAGACAGTGTCCTGGATGAAGATTGCTTTGCCCGAGCAGAGCGTGGAACCGGCAATCGAGTCCATCAACTGGCTGCTGCAGCTGAAGTCCAAACTCACAACCGTCATCTCCGACCTGCTGTTCTATCCGGCCTCAGATGACCAGCTGCTTGAGTACGTTTTCGAGACTCACGAGAAGCAGTTCAGAAAGCAGCCAGAAAGAGGCTTGGAGGCTTCGCCACTGGTTGAACTGCCAGAGTTTTACGATGTATAACTTATAAATGTTTAACGTAAAGTAAATATTTCACTTTTAGTCGCCACTCGCAGTAAAAAAATGCACAGAGACTGTAGTTTGTTTAACCAATTGGTGTGTAATTCTGCATACGACTCCAACAAATTATTTGTATATTCTCCGTAACTGGTCCAACGTACGGGCTCGTAATTTCATAATTTTCAGAGCTATCTTAGTCCAGCAACTTATTAGAATAATTATTGTTTTGACTATACAAGAAAATGACAGTAAAGTTGCAGTCTACAAATAATCCAGATAAAGTAACGTTGTAATTCTGTATACTTGAAGTAAAACTGTTCTAGTTCTGCTATAATTTGTTTCAACACGGTTCACATTACCGTGCCGCCAGTAGCTCCGCGGGTCAAATATTGATCAAATCAATTTACAGTTGGTTCAGAATTTTCTCGGACCGATGAAAACTGGCAGATAAAAATGTGGTACAGTATTTTTCAGAGTTTATCTTGATGTAGCTATCCAAAAACAAAATTTTTATTCTATTTCATTATTTCCCTAAGACAATGGCAACTAGTTGTGGTCATTATTCCACAGCTGCTCCCCAATGTAACTTTACATTATGTTCCCCACGTGATTACATTTCCACCTTTAGTATCTGTCCAACCCTCCATATCATTGCATTGGCGTGAAATAAGTGTGAACAATGGCATCTGTGCTGGGAAAAGACTTTAGTTATGCAGCTTTGTTGAACAACGTTCCAGGCGGTGATCGAGAGCGTCCTGTTGTACAACGCCAAGACCTGGACGCTGACGGATTCAAGATCGGCTACGAGCGAGTCACCAATGCGGCACTCTATCGCCGCACCGGCCTGTCCCGTCCCAGCGAATTGTTGCGCCGTCGGCGACTCCAGCTGGCAGGCCGTATCATCCGAGAGTCGTACTGCCTTGTCAGTGCAGCCGGTGCAGGAGGTGCTGCTGCTGAAGCCGCAGGCACCCTACCGGCGGCGGACAGGCGCGCACTCGGCGTTTCGTCGACTGCCTGCTGCACTGGCTGATTCCGGCGCCCCGGACACTGCCGGCGGCGCGGCCTACATTCGCACCCAGGCCTTGAAACGCGCTCTGTAACGTTGTCTGCTGACTGACTGACGACGTCTTTTGTTGTTGTTGTTGAACAACGGCATTACGGCCATAGTTCAACTCTGCTGCATACTAAAAAGTCTACCAGTCAGTCAGTCTCTTCCATTACTAAACTTGTGCTTGCAGTATACGATTGAAAATTCATTTTGGTAATTTATCGCTCAGCTGCTTAGAGCTACATCAAGGACCACAGTAGTAAAACAGGAGGTAAAACTAAAAGATCGTGTCGTTTTTTTGAAGGCCGATTTCCTGGGAAAAAATACACTACGGAGATACGAGTAGGAGAAATCATTTTTAATTACATAATCATTGATTGAATTTGACCTGGATCAATGAAAACTACCTTTTTTATTTATGCATGCACTCAAAAACCCTGCGGTAGGGCTAATTAGGTAATATTTGGCTGTTATGATTAAGAACAGCTAGGAAAACACAAAACCAGGGTACTAGACAAAAAGAGGGTATTAGAGCAGAGAGGGCGTCAAACAGGTTAAGGTGCAGGTACATGTAACTGTAGTAGAAAGAATTGGAAGGTCGGTGCAGCTGGGGGTAGGGCAGACGACTGGGAGGGGGTTTGCGAAAGTACACGGGCCGAACGATAAAAGTGCAATGCCGGCCCACCTGACCGATGCAAGGTTGCTCATCGGTGCAAGACCACTCGTGCACAACAGCATTCAAATTGTTCTTGGCGAGGGAAAAAATCCTGTAAACAAAGACACATCCAACTCAAATGACGACGCCGGTTTCTGATAGGTCACATTTTCTCTAGAACCAGCTTCTAAATATTTGGGAACTTCCAGTTGAATCTCGACTTGGAAATTTCCGCTGCTTTTTGCTCCTTAATGTGTGGTCTGTTTTAACTGGATTTAAACGGATTAACTAAGTGACTTCGTCATGATTGTACTTTTAGCTTCTGGCCCAGGGAATAAAATACTGAAAACGCTAATAATTAACTATTTAAAAGAAACTATAGCTACACGTCAGTTTATTTATCGGCTAATGAATATTCTACAATTCTACTAATACTTATTGTGATCTTATTCAACATACAAATTTAAATACTAAAAAATCCAGAGAAAAGGATAACTTGTTGCTGTTGTTGCTAAAAAGTTTCTCTCTACGCACGCAGTCGCTGAAAAAGCAAATTAAAAACCTACACCGAAATTCTAAATCCTCTAGAGCTTCTTTGCGATTTCATTTCGTCATTAGTCACAGTTGGTACGTGCATCTTGACCGGCGTCTCCGCAGTAACGTCTTCAGTATCGTTGGCAATTATGATGACCTTCATTGTCTGATCGATGCTGGCATAGTGCAGCGTGAAGTACCGAATACCAAGACGGTTTTTGCGTCGAACTAGCCAGTCAAGTGCGTCCGACAGACGCAGTGGTGTGATTCAGGCGCAAATTCGCGCCAGGCGCGAAAATGGCGCGAATGCGCGAATCCTGGGGGTCTGGCGCGAAATTTTGTGGAACCATGGGCGCGAAAATTGCATTCTTATTTTCTGCTTTTTACACTTATTCTCTTGTCAGACAGTATGAAATACAAGAATGTCATAGCTTAGGATATTAATCTAACAAACTGAGTTCAATCTCAGGCGTCAGCAGCAGAATGTGCAGAAGAAGAAACAGAAGGAGGCAGAGAAGCTAGCTGAGCTCGTCTTAAAGCGCAAGGCTGCTGAGCTGCTGTCAACGTCGTCAATCACCAGCACGAGCAGTCGTCTGCCTGCAGACATCGCCAACAAGAAGTTCAGGGGGGACACGGCTGTGACTTAAGAGACATGCTAATTGGTAGCCAGACGCATCTTCAAAAGTGTCATCAATTGACTTATTTGGCTGTCAGTAGAATATTATTGGCATGGCGCGAAAATTTTCAGTCGGCGCGAAATTTGGCAAACTTTCCAATCACACCACTGGACAGACGGTCCATACTGATAATTGGCACGGCAAACTGCAGCAACGAGGTGAACCACTCGATGGTGATGGTGCCAGGAAACCGATCGCACACGAGGCGGGCAGCGTGCGCTTTCCTGTACTCCATCCCATCTCCGGCTGACTCAGAGTTTCTAGAATCATCCAGCTGCATTTCTAGCAGGTAGAGGCGCTTGTATCTGCGTTAGCGATTTTCATGGGCGGATAAAGGATTTGTGAAAGACTAGCAATCAGCACCCCCGTTGGGGAGGCAACAAAGCATGGAATGATTTTTAAAAAATAAACTATACATGTAGCTTCTGACTTCCCAACCTTGAGATCTCAGCAATTCTCCCGTAAGCCTTGGCATCTCAGCAATTCTCACGTAAGCCTTGGCATCTCAGCAATGCTCCCGTAAGCCTTGACATCTCAGCAATTCCCTCAGTAAGCCTTGACATCTCAGCAATTCCCTCAGTAAGCCTTGACATCTCAGCAATTCCCCCGTAAGCCTTGACATCTCAGCAATTCCCTCAGTAAGCCTTGACATCTCAGCAATTCCCTCAGTAAGCCTTGACATCTCAGCAATTCCCTCAGTAAGCCTTGACATCTCAGCAATTCCCTCAGTAAGCCTTGACATCTCAGCAATTCCCTCAGTAAGCCTTGACATCTCAGCAATTCCCTCAGTAAGCCTTGACATCTCAGCAATTCCCTCAGTAAGCCTTGACATCTCAGCAATTCCCTCAGTAAACCTGAGAGTGAATGACTTGCAATGATAGGATATGACAACGTCACAAATCAGAATGGAGGAGGTGAGAAAGGTGACTTGAAGTGAATGGGACATACTCGTAGCACGATAAATACTACCGAACCATCAAGTGTTTAATAAATTTAATTATCGAAAAGTACTGCCAAAGATTAATAATTGAAACAAATGTTTTTGTCTCTAATGTATCCTTATAAAAAATTCTACAAACGGAACTACCTCGATTAAGATGAGAGACTTGGTGTAAAAACTATTTGATTTAATGAGCTCTTTATAGGAGACATTATACCAGAGAACGCACTCATCAGGGGTCTCTATAGCTAGTCTTTTTTATTAAAATCAATCTATTTCTGCATCAAATGCATTCTAGCTGTTGTATTGAAAACCTAATCCTTACAAGTTTGACTAATAGATAGTGTCTTGAGCTCATTGTCGCAACTATTTTCTGTCCCCAACCTTTGAAACAATTTTTTACTAGCCAAAATTTTACAACCCAACTTAGCTATTTAAAAACTAAAGCATCAGTTTCAAGCAGGCTCACCTGTCTAAGAGCTGTTCAATTCTGTTCAGAGTCACCATTAGTCCATGGTTCATAATGCAGATTCGGTCGCACAGAGTCTCGCATTCTTCCATCTGGTGACTCGCAATGAAAATTGATCGCCGCTCGGTCACCTGCGACCTAATGATACGCCTCATTATTTGTCTGCTAGATGGATCAACTCCATCAGAGGGGTTCTCAATCGCAACAAATTCCGGAGCGGCTAACAGTGCAATTGCCAGAGTAAGTCGTCGTTTAACACCCTTTGTGGCTCGTTTAACAATCGTGCCCAGCTCTGAGGCCAGAGAGAACTCTAGGACCAGTTGGCGCACTCTGCCGGCTGGTACGCCGTTAATTTGCGCGTAAAATATCAGATTCTCGTGAATGGTCAGTCTCTGGTAGAGAGGATTTGAGGCGGGGCAAAAGCCGATGATACCACGCCTGGCTGCTACAACGTTTGGAATCCACTTGTCATCGATCTGCAAGTCAACCTGTCCAGCGCAGGCATTGGTCTCGATTCCGACAATTGCTCGGATTGCCGAATTCGTGCCCGAGCCGCACGGGCCAACCAGGCCGAATACTTCGCCAGATTTCACTCCCACAGATAAATTCTTCAGTACGACACTGCGATCTGGTTTGACCACTCGCAGGTCCATGGCCTCCAGAATGTTTTCCGATGCAAACGGATTCTCATTGAGGCTGTTCAGTTCATTCAATATAGAGACTTCCAGAGTGCTGGCGTAAGCTTTTGTTGCAGCTGAGTAGATTCCGCCCTGTCTGCACGTAGCGTACAACCTGTGTCGCTTGTCAATTAGTATCATTATTATCACTAGCAGCACAAAATGCAGCACTATGGCCATTAGACTATACATTACGTGCCTCGATGCTATAAAGTCCATCAGACTTGGTAGTCTGCTATCTCCGAAAATTTCATAATAGGCACCGCTGTAGTACATAAACCTGATGCCATAAAACGCTAGCGCAGCTGTTGCAAACTGCGGACACAGAAACACTAATATTCGACCAGCTAAATTGTGAAATTGCACGAACAGTAAGGACAAAGATATCATCAAGCTGACAAAGGCATAGGTTGCAATGGCGACATATCTAGCATGGCCCATCACGATGGCCAAAAGGTAGACGCATAGTAGATTGTTCATTATACCAAATAACAGCGTCACCGGCAGAATAATGGCTAAATAGTGCATTGTATTGTACGCTGATGCTATGATGCACACTTGAAGTGTTATACTGATCGAATAGATTACGGCAAACTGCAACCAGTGACTGACGATATTGCAAAACCAGTACTTCAATCGAGACACACCCATTGTTAATAGTTGAACTCGAATACCATATTTCATGTCCTGGAGTATGTCGCTAAGAAACATCATGGGCAGGACTGCAAGCAATACCGATTGAGCAAATAGGCTGTAGAGCCTAAAAAATATTGCCTCGACGTTCAGGAAGCCTACAGTGTCGAATTCCGGCTTAACCGAATGTTTGCCATCAAAAATTTGCAGCGTGATTTGGGATATCATGTTTCTAAACACTTCAATTGCTGTCATAGCAACGCTATCTGCAGTGTAATTATCGCTGTTCACGTAGGCTCCGACGTGTACTTTGTGGCTTTTTGACACATCAGTATCAGGGCACCAATCAGTTGAATAAGCAATCGGACATGGCCCGCTCATTTTTTGGCACTGTTTTCGGATGTAAGGCAAATAAATTTCTAGCAGTTCTGCTAAGCTCTTTCCAAAAAACACTGGATCAAGGACTAGACCTTTCACTTCTCGATCGGTCTTCTTCATACCAGTTATAAAGTAGCCGCATTCACCCTGACTAAGGACATCCCAATGGACATCTGTTAAAAATATCGAGTAAAAGTGCATGCAGATGCCTTTGTTCCGTTCAAATGCAGTTGTGTTGCTAAGATTGTAGCTTATTTGAATTTTATCAACTTCTTCAGACTTCTCAAACACAACGGCACCAGCGACTAATAGCAGTGACGCAATCGGCACAATTAGCCTCATAAACAGTCGAGCTTTACTGCGACATATTAGTTTGATGTGAACTTCTATCAATTTTCCTATCGTCCGAATCCAAGAGCACGATGACTTTTTTACTGCCACATTGCCGACTGGTAGTGGGAAACTGGTTCTGTTTTTTATCGCCCGGATTCTGTCGTTGTCCTCAGCAACATAGCCTACGGTGCCCTGCTGAAAGTGGTATTCAATATCCTCAGCTTCGAGATTTCTTAAATTGACAGAACACATCATCCAGACGATAGTTGGCTATCCCGAATTCGTCTATTAAGCCTGGAAACTTCTCAATTTCCCGAATTAAATCTGGCAGAATTTTGTCCTCCGATATTGGAACCTCGAGCTCCAAGTCAGTGTTGCCCAGACTGCGAACTCGAGTGCATTCAAACTTGGTTGTGAGAGTCTCAATGAAGAACGGTATGTGGTATTCGGTTTTGCAGGCTATCTGGATAATAAACCTGCAGTCGAATGCTCGCTTAAAAAAGAACGCCGATCCAGCGCATATCACTCTACCGCAGGCTAAAAATACCATTCTATCGGCTGCAGCCTCCGCTTCGTTAATGAATTGGGTACTCACTATTATTGAACGGTCGGTCTTCAGCTCGTGCAGGAGATGCCACAAACTTCTTTTCGAAATGTAGTCCATGCCTCTCGATGGATCGTCCAATAGAATGACGCTTGGACTGCCAACTATAGCCATTGCGATTGAAACTTTTCGCTTATCGCCCGCCGATAAACTTTCAGTCGGCTCGCTAAGCTTGCTCTCAATGCCCAGCGTGGATAGAATGTGACGCACCTGAATTTCAGCCATCGACCAGCTTTGGCCCGTGCTCATGACTGCGAGTTTGACAGTGTCAGCAACCGTCATCCCGTCGACTAGAGCATCAGATTGCGGACAGTAGCCAATGGAACTGCAGATGTGATAGCGAGCCAGTGAATCCGTAACCGGGACTCTGTCGACAGTTACCAGGCCGGATGTGGCTTCGCGCTCGCCAGAGAGAATCTGCATCAGAGTCGACTTGCCGGATCCGTTGTGCCCAATGATTGCTGTTATCTGGTTCCTATAAAAGTTAACTGAAATTGAATAGTCGGGAATAAGCTATTTGTTTAAACAAGCTTTTAAACTTATTCCTGAGACTGATACCGCAGTATATATATCACTTGCCTGACAGATTATTCAAAGCTCGGGTTTTCTTTCCCCGGCAACACCCGGTCGAGAATATTTTCTTTAGCTCCCTGACGCACACGTTCGGTCGGGTAATCGAAGACACGGGCTCAACCATCATATTTTCCGGCAGCTCAGAAAAAATTATTAAATTCGAATCTGATATGCAGCAGAACTTCGGACAAAAAGGGTACAAGAACGACAACCGCAGTCCGTTTCCTGATTTGAGTACGCAGTCCAGGTACATGGTGATGGCTGTCACTAATATTGACATTCCCGCGCTAACTGGCAGGACTATCCAAACAAATTCGTTACTCTTTTCCATGAAATCGCCGAGAAGAACCGACAATATCTGTTCAGTCAAGTGTCCGGTTGGCACAGCCAGCATCACGTAGCGGTACATATCGTAGCTTTTGTTATATTTGAAAACGTATCTATTGACTACCATCATTGCCACGATGACCAAGCACAGCAGGCTTACAAAGACTCCGGCCACATCAGCCCGGCGTGTCAGAACTGTGGGCATCAGAACCAGGGACGCGACGCAACAGAAGTGAGCCAATGCCAGTTCAAACAGTTGGGTTAGCTTCGGGTGAAGATAGAATCCAGGGCACTGGAAATAGTGGGACATGGATAGGACGGCCGCAAATACGATCATTTCTAGCAGTGTTATTGTCCAGATAGCCGTCCAGTAAGCAACTACTGATAGACCCTTGCGAAACATCAACTGCAGATAGCCTTTCTTTTTCAGCTCGTAGATGCAAGTAACTGTGCTCACGAATATGTAAAATATCAAGGTAATGATAATCAGAATCATCTGAATGATTAGAGTCGTGGGAAATGTGTCAATAAAGTCCGATGCTCTCGCGCAGATTGTGTCCCGTCCGCTGGAAACATTTTTCTTATAAAACGGTATAGAATCTAGCAGCTTGAATACGTTGGTTTCGTTGTAGAAAAAGTTCTTTTCCTGCTTCTCCGCCTGAGAAATGCTGACCAAGTAGGCCATATACGGGCAGTAGAGTTCCTCTCCTATAGACAGCTGACAATATAGTTTAGCCTGGTTGTCTACTTCCGATTGATAGTCGACATAATGAGCTATCTTGCCTGCAACGCGTCCAGTAATCAGCTGCAAATATACGTCTTGGCAATGCTCAGCAGATTTGCAGTCCCAAATGTTTGGTTCGAAGCTACCAGCGGCGCCAGTTTTGGACACATAATCCGACACGATCCCCATCTGTCTTCCGTACGCACTCGTGTCGCTAAGCACCAAGCTGTCTCTTTGAAACTCTTTCGCGCCTATCTCATGGAAACTCTTCTCGCCCAGGCGAACGATCAGCGAGTGAGCTGATCGGTATAGAAAAACATTCGACGCCAGAGCTGCTATCACGACAGACATGAAAAGAAATTTCCAGCTTTTCAGTTTCAACAGAACGACGCACAGGCGCACGTATTGCCGTCCAATCGTCATGACTCAACGAAATATTTCAAGTAATCTCTGCTCAATGCTCAATATTTTTCTGACACAATTTCCTCTATTTTTCAGTTTCTACCTAAAAAGCAAAGCGTCTTTCTGGCCATAGACAATCTTCCTGACAGACTTAGCAGACCAGAGAGAAGAGAAACAAAGAGTTTCTTAACATAGCATTGCGAACTAAAACGACACTACTTAAAGACACTAATTAAATTTATTAAGGGAGAAGGCATGCATTTTGAGCATTTAATTTTCTGTGTCCATGGTTAAACTGTAACAATATCTGAGTGCTTGAATTACACGGATGAAGAGATACGTTTCATATTTTAAACGAGACCAAACCATGGATGAATAAAACCATTCATCCATAAACCAAACCAAGCCGATCGAGCCAAGGAGCAATAGCAGTTTAAATCTTAGTGGAAGATCAAACCATTGAAGACTTGCTTTCCATTGCCTATGGTCGAAAAGGAGGAGTGGAGGATCCGATCTAGGAATCTTTCTTTAATCCTTTTCATAGTAAATCCTTATTGTATTTGCTGAAACAACGTCTGCAAGCAGAGTGCACGTTAAAAAAAATTGACATAACACTTTGATTTCAGTGAAACGAATCAAAGCAAAGGCAAATAGCCGTGGAAAAGATTGGTTTTCGATTTTTTTGGTCCACAGCCCTTTTTGGGCCACGGATAATGAAGTCAATTTCCCATAGTTTCATTTTCCCTTGGCTCAATTGGCTTGTAAAATTTTGCAGTGTTTTGATTATTACCGAATATTAATTCAACTTCTTGCTCACAGTCAGTTGTTATTAGCTCACAAAAATTCTAAAATGGTATCGAATAGGAAGTCCTTTTTCAAATATTAACTACAAGCCGTAGCTAAATATATTTCTTATTTGCTTGCTAAAATCGGCGCAAAAATTAACAAAATTTAGTTTGAGGCGTAGGGTTGTATGATTATTTTGAGTTGGACTAAAAAAGCAGCTTTATCGTCGCAAAAAATTGTCAAGCTACAGAAATCTCACAGTCAGAAATATATTCTTTGCGACGCTGGTCTTTAGCTGCATTGTCGAGCATAAGCATTTTATGACAAAGTACATGTCGGTTCCATCAAATGCTTGCAGAGTTTTTACTTGTGCCGAAATTTTGCGTCGGCAAAGTGATTTACAAATGCATATTTGCGAATTCAATTCATTGTATTTCTCTAGATGCAATATTAGTCAAGACATTTGGATATAAAAGAAAAAAGGAAATACACGGATACTGAAATGGGATTGCATCCTCATTCTAAAAGGTGCAATTTGGTCAGGCTTGTGAATAATTAGGCTTTAGCGCTTGAAATCGGGATAATGAATACAGTATTTCGTATTGCGGCTACTAATATTCATTGGGTGTGCGCGTACGAGCGATTCACAGCGGCGGCATTTGCCTTCACAAACCAAAATGTTATGAACAAAATTCTTTTGTTTGTCTTGTCTTAAATAAAAATGTGACCTTTCTGCAGTAGCAGCGATACTTTATACAGACACCTCGGTCTGACTCTCCAGACTCTTAATCATCTGATACCCCGAGTGCACCACAATAGCCTTCATGACCTGGTCGATGGTGGCGTAGTGCAGCGTAAAGTAATGTATGTTGAGCTTGCACTTGCTGGAGTACAGCCAGTCAAGGGTGTTTGACAGACAGCCAATACTTTGAATCGGCAGAGCGAATTGCATTCTGGCGGTCCATTGCTCGATCAGGATTGCTCCGTAAAATTTGTCCAGCACGATGGCGGCCAGCTGGTCTTTGCGGCGTTGCAGCGCTTCGTGGGTCTCCTTAGTGTTACTGGCGATTTGCATCTCTAAGAAGTACATCGTCTTGTACCTGCAGGTGGGTTGTTGAGGGGGACACTGAGCTTTGTAAACTTTTAACACAGCAATAGCTTTAAAGTGCAAAACCCGAAATACTTTGTATGAAAATAGGACGTCCTCGGCGGTCAGAGAAATTAGCATAACCCATAAGAACTTGTTGATAAGATTGTTTTCAAATTTCAAAGTCGTACTCAATTTTTGCTTGCTAAGTTTACCGGTATATCTTTCAAAGTGTGAAAAAAGTGTCGCTTTTCATTTACCTTAGTATTAAGTCGTTCACCGAGCTGAGAGCAATCATTAACCCGTGGTTCATAATGCACATCCGGTCGCAAAGGAACTCCGCCTCTTCTACGCATTGCGTCGCGAGCACTATGCCTCGCCTTTTGCTAACCATGGACTTGATGTTGTTCCATAGCAACTGTCTACCGTCGTGGTCGATTCCGGAAGAAATTTCGTCGATGGCCATCAGCGGTGGGTCGGCCAGCTGCGCAATTGCCAGAGTGAGACGCCTCTTCAAGCCCGCATTGGCTTGCTCGACCCGCGTGATTAATTCCTGCTCCTGGAAGAGCTCCTTCTCCAACTGCTGCACCCTGCCAGCCGACACACCAATTACCCTGGCGTAGAAGTTTAGATTTTCGCCAACGCTCAACCTGTGATAAAGTGGATCAGTCCTCGGGCAGTAGCCAATGTAGCCCTGGTGGGCTGCTGTTACGCTTGGCAACCACTTGTCGTTAACCTGAATGTCAACATTTCCGGCGCATTTCTGCTTTTCATCTCCAGCAATGGCACGCATAGCCGGCGTCTTGCCGCTGCCGCATGGCCCAATCAAGCCGAAAACTTCGCCAGACTTCAAGCCGAAGGTGAGATTTCTTAGCGCCACGGCGCCATCAGCGTTAATAGCTTTGAGCACGCTGACTTGCATCAGATGTTGCTGGCTTTTTGGCACGTTAATTACGTTTTCTATTTCCTTTCGAATGGCCGTTTCCCTGCAGTGCTCGTAGACTCTGGGTTCCGTCACGGCTTCACCTTTCTTGCAGCACCTGTGCCTATTTTCGAGTAGCACGAGTAGCAAAACCAATAGAATAAAGTGAACCGGCAGTGCAATAATTGAGTCTCTTAAATGCGGCACGCTGAAAAAGAAGTTGAGCAGGCTTGGCACTGGCAACTGCTCCATCGACCAGAAGTAGGACAAGCTATAGTACGCGAACCGCATGCCATAGAATGACGGTGCAATCGCTGCAAACTGCGGAAACAGGAAGATAAACAATTCGCCCATCAAGTCATTGGACTGAACTAGCACAACGGACAAAGCGACTAGCAGTGAGAAAAGTGCATAAAAAGTTATTATCACGTATCTAACTTCTTTTACTAGCGTGCTAACAGAGTAAGCAGCTAAGAGACTGTTGACTAGTCCGAATACCAGAGTTAGCGGCATGATGGCTAACAGAAAAAGCGAAGTGGCGTAACCGGATGATAGTAGCGCAAGTAGAGGAACAATACTGATTAGGTATAGTGCAATCAGAGGAATCCAGTGGGCTATTATTTTGCAGAACCAGTAGCTCCAAAGTGGTAAACCCATCGACATTAGTTGGTGCCGCACGCCGCTCTTTTTGTCATGACATCATCCAAGAAGATCACCGGAACCACTGATATAAATGTCACTAGTACAAATAGGCCATAAAACTGAAAGAATGTTCCTCTCATATCTTGAATTCCCTCAACAACTATCAACATTTTGGTATCCATCGAGGAGTCTTTGTAAATTTTCTTTATCATCACGTTCAACAAGTGACCGTAGACCTTAATCGCAGTCGCCACGAAATACGTCGGTGTGTAGTTAGACGTCGGGATGTATGCGCCAACGGATATCGTATGGTTCTTTGTGTACGTAGGAATGGGCTTTCGATCTGGACAGAAGTCATTGCCAAATATTATTGGACACACTACTTTGGAATTCTTGCAGGTTTTTGATTTTTTCAGATTTTTCGGAGCCAATAGAGCCGCTTGAAGATTGCCGCGAGGATACTTTTCTATCAACAGTTCCATTGGCACTACATTTTCTGATAGCGCGTCACTAGTGAGCATTGACGAGCAGTCTTTTTTATTTAGCGCGTCAAAATGATTTGCAACGTTTTCTGATAGTGGATACATGCAGATGCCTCTACGAGTACTTTCTTCGACTTGAGACGTATCGCTAAGATTGACCCACAGAGAAATATTGTCGTTCTTTTTACCGCGCTCAAGAAATGCACCCAGGGCGATTAGTGCAACGAGAAATAATGGCATCGCAATGCGAGTAACAATCCTCACTTTTGAGCGGAATGTTTGGAGAACGCTTGACACAAGCATCGCAAAGATAGTTCGCAAAAGCGACGGCATGCGCTTCACCTTACCTGGAGTGTCTGGTGGATCTACAGGCTTTTTCTTCATCAGTGCCTTAATCCGATCAACATCGTCAGCAACGTAGCCAATTGTACCCATCTCAAAGTGTCTATCGACTTCTTTAGGCGGAATTGATTTCAACTTTGAAAAAACGTCGTCAAGCGAATGGTGCACAATTCCGTACTCGTCGATTAGTTTAGCTAACTTCTCTATCTCGGCAGTAACAGGGGATAGGATGCTGTCGTCCATTACCGATACTTCAAATTCGACGTCAGCGTTTGAAAAGCTGCGCACTCGCACGGAATTAAATTTTGACGTTATTTTGCGAATGATGTAAGGCACATGAAACTCAGTCTTGCTGGCAATCTGGATGATAAACCTGCAGTCGAATGCGCGTTTAAAGAAAAAAGGCGACCCGGCGCAGAGAACTCTGCCGCCTGATAAGAACACAATTCTGTCGGCGACAGCTTCCGCTTCGTTTATAAACAGCGTGCTGACAATCACAGAGTGGCCGATTTTGAACTCGTGCAGCAGCTGCCACAGCCGTCGTTTTGAAATGTAGTCCATGTCTCTCGACGGATCGTCAAGCAGAACCACCCTGGGCTGTCCTATGAGTGCGATTGTGACAGAAACTTTTCGCTTCTCGCTATATGACAGGTTCTGTATTGACTCTTCTATTTTGCTTTCAATGCCCAGCGACGATAGAATGTGCCGAACCTTATTCTCTTCACGGTCCCAACTTTTGCCTGTACTCAAAACAGCAAGCTTGATCGTGTCAGATACTGACAGCCTGTCAACCAGACCATCATGTTGAGGACAATAGCCAATGGAACTGCACATATGATAGCGAGTCAGTGAATCCGTGATCGGCACTTTGTCAACAGTGGCTAGGCCGGCTGTCGCGTTACGCTCACCGGAGAGAATCTGCATCAGAATCGATTTTCCAGATCCGTTGTGCCCAACGACGGCTGTTATCTGGTCCTGGTAGAATTTTGCTGGGATGAAAGAATTTGAGTGTTAAGATTTTGTATCTCTTTGGATTTGTTAAAAATTTTTGCAATATAAAAAAATCTAAAATTTAATTAGTAGAAAAACTTACTGGAAAAATTTGACAAGGCATCCTCGTTCTTTGTCATGCAGGAAGCAAACGATTTTTTTATTCCCTTGGTCGCTACCAGAACCCTCCACCAGTTCTGGGCTGCTTCGAACATTGCGGAAGCCTCCTTGTCATCTTCTTGAGGTTGCTTTTTTGGACGGGACCAAAATCCACTAGTGAAGTAGAAAGTACACGGCAATCTCCAGCCGTTGCCGCTTTTGAACACAAAGTCAAAATACACTGTAAACAATATTGTCAGGGCCAGAAATCCTCCGCTAACATGCATCATCAAAGAGTCAACTTTGTTGTCTGAAATATTCGTCAAGCCAGTAAAAAGTTGCTCAGCCAAATGTCCTGCTGGCATTATTAGCAGAATATATCGCACGAATATTGGACCCTCTGCTAGATACATTCTGTTTGCCAGAACAATAGCCACCACAATTATCAGGTAAGTGCAACAATAAGCTCCGGACAGGGCTAGCTGCTTAGTGACGATAGAGAATAGCAGTACTGTTGCAGCCACTAAGCAGAATTGTAAAAGAGCTCCCACAAAGGTGTCAACCAGCTGCGTTGAAGAGAAAAAGCTGATGCACTGGACCAGATAGGCTGTTGTTATCACGCCAGCAAACAAGGCCATTTCAAACAGCGTTATGGTCCAAATAGCAGCCCAATAGGCTAAAACGCCTAAGCCTTTGCGAAATAGGATCTGCAGGTATCCGTGCTGCTTTAACTCGTAGATGCATGTCATTGTGCTGACGAACAGATAGAATACTAGTGTGATTAACACGCATATTACCTGAGCCATAATGGTCTTGGGAAACACCACAGGAAAATTGGCGTCTTTCTTGCATATTGTCATCTCCCCACCGACTATTTCATCGAACAGTTGGATTTTCGACATTAGTCGAAACACTGACGTTGAATGAAACTCGTGGACTGTTCCGTTGAAAAAGGTTTGCGAAGTTCTTACTAAGTAGGCCATAAAAGGGCAATGCATTTCCGAGCCGATAGACATTTGGCAGATGAGATGAGATGCGCCGCCTCTGTATTTTCCAAAATGAACAAAATGGCTGAGCATGCCGCTTCTCCTGCCTAGTAGGTTTCGAAAATACATCTCATTGCAGATCTCCTCCGAGTCGCAGCCCTCAATGCTGGATGAGAAGTCGAAACCCGTCATTCTCTCAATCATCTCTTTCAGCTTATTCAACTCACGAAGCTTCTCCGGGACGAAGCCTACTATGATGTTACGGTCTCCAAACTCTGCCGGGCCCACCTGCACAAGGTTTTTCTCGCCCCTTTGTTGCATCCACGAGTCGACAATGTCGTATAGGTAGATATTAGAGAACAGAGCGGCGATGACAATGAGCATGAATAGGAAGCGCCAGCTCTTCAACTTGATGAGGACTAGCAACAGCCGGCCGTACTGCCCAAAGAATCCCATCTGGCGATGCAATCGACTGGCTGTATCGGACTATCGGATGTAATCTAGCCCCGAATCGGTAAAGTGAGATTTGCTTGCTTTGCTGTTTGCTGCGTCACGGGATCTGCGGCAAATGTTAAATTGATAAATTCACAACTTTAATACTAGATCGATTTTATATAGAATGATGTTTACGTGGACAAGATATCCACGGAGCCAAGCTTGTAACTAGTTTAAGGCCTCAGATTAGGAGATTACTCAGGTGGCTAATGACTTTAAAATATAGGCATATAAAATCTGTTGATTTTAATGGGTTGTAGCCTAGTGATTAGAGCGTCGGACTCACGACTGAAAGGTCGGGGGTTCGATTCTCGACCCACTGGACCCACTGGGGTAATTGAGGGTATGTGACGACTGGCGACACCCCCCCCCCACCAGTCCTTGGACTGAACAGCCGTACGCAGCCTTCAGATGCGCCGCGCAATAGCTGCGGCTGAGCTGTCGGTTGCACATCTGGCCCGATTGGGGCAGGTGTAATCAATTATTATTATGGCCAAGGCAAGTAGGCAAGAGCTCTGATTAGATCGCTCAGGTAAACAATGTCTGTACATAGAGATTGCTCCAAGGGATTAAGGGAATTTAGCAGCTTGAAGCTTAGCTCAGTAAAATTCTTTAGGTTTAACTGGACCTACGTAATTTACTTGCTGCTCTGGTAGTCAAAAAACATAAAGGTGTTTTGTTTTAGAAAGAATACACTAATTTAAAGCATGTGCCCATCTGATGAACTCTTTTTGCGACTTACCGGCAAAAGACGAGACTCCAGCGACATTCACGAAAATTTTATTGCCCAAAACTGATCCGTCAGTTTATCGCTCCTCGCGCTGATTGAAACTTGCTGCTAATTGGGTTAAAAAGTGGTTTGGTATTATTCTGAATTTCTGATTTCTGCTTCCCTTCAGTATCAACAAACTCAATTTCAAACGGGCTTTTCGGGCCATAAACGATAAAGTGTACGCATCAGACTCGAAGTTTTTTAAAGATCTACTTCAATTAAAGTACTTTTGTTTGTAAATTATGCCCATAGATCAATATATGGCAATATCGATAAAACCTACATTTTCAAGCTTTAATGTATTGTCTTTATATCTCGAATACAGAATCATAACGATTAGAATTACTCACAGAATTCTTGTGTAGAAATCTAGTTCTAATTCTGCTGTTGAACACTTTAGATTTATCTTGCTCTTTGCAAAAATTATCATATTTTTGAGTGAATCAAGGACACCACTGTAGCATAATAGAACGTAAAACTGAATGATTGTGTAATTTTACAGTCCAAACTAGCAATATAGTTCCCCCCTCGGGCGCGCAGCAATAAACAAGGAGCAATAATTATTCATGGAAAACAATTAAAAAGAGCGAAGAAATTAAGAACGAATTCCAATTTGTTTAAAATCACCTTATTCGAGTACAATTGTCACGGACAAAGATGTTTGCTATGAATTCTTTTTTCTAAAGTTAACAAAAAGGCAACAGAATATAGCATTCACAAAGATAACAGACATTCCCCCTAAATAGAAAACATCCCCAAGACAGCAAGCATCCCTCCAGATAGCAAGCATCCTCCCAGATAGCAAGCATCCCCCAGATACATGTAGAAGTATGCCGCCCAGATATAAGCATCCTGCAGATAGCAAGAATCCCTAAATAGCAAGCATCCCCCAGATAGCAAGCATCCCCCAGATAGCAAGCATCCCCCAGATAGCAAGCACCCCCCAGATAGCAAGCATCCCCCAGATAGCAAGCATCCCCCAGATAGCAAGCACCCCCCAGATAGCAAGCATCCCCCACATAGCAAGCATCCCTCACATAGCAAGCACCACCCAGATAGCAAGCATCCTCCCAGATAGCAAGCATCCTCCCAAATAGCAAGCATCCCCCCAGATAGCAAGCATCCCCCACATAGCAAGCACCACCCAGATAGCAAGCATCCTCCCAGATAGCAAGCATCCTCCCAGATAGCAAGCATCCCCCCAGATAGCAAGCATCCTCCCAGATAGCAAGCATCCCCCCAGATAGCAAGCATCCCCCACATAGCAAGCACCACCCAGATAGCAAGCATCCTCCCAGATAGCAAGCATCCTCCCAAATAGCAAGCATCCCCCCAGATAGCAAGCATCCCCCACATAGCAAGCACCACCCAGATAGCAAGCATCCTCCCAGATAGCAAGCATCCTCCCAGATAGCAAGCATCCCCCCAGATAGCAAGCATCCCCCACATAGCAAGCACCACCCAGATAGCAAGCATCCTCCCAGATAGCAAGCATCCCCCACATAGCAAGCACCACCCAGATAGCAAGCATTCTCCCAGATAGCAAGCATCCTCCCAGATAGCAAGCATCCCCCAGATACATGAAGAAGTATGCCGCCCATATATAAGCATCCTGCAGATAGCAAGAATCCCTAAATAGCAAGCATCCCTGGATAGAAAGAATCCCATACATGTAGATACATGTAGCCAGCAGTACCCCCCTCTCCCAAGTAGCAAGTACCCTCTCCCCCTCGAGAGCAAGCATCCCCCCGATAGTAAGCACTTGGTTAATCAATTGTGCAATAATCATTGGCTTATCAAGCGCAGTAATCCTTGGTTTGTCAAGCTTAGTAATACTAGTACTTGGTTTATCAAGCGCAGTAATCCTTGGTTTATCAAGTGCAGTAATCCTTAGCTTATCAAGTGCAATAATCCTTGGTTTATCAAGCGCAGTAATCCTTGTCTTTTAATTAGTCCTTTAAAGCAGTATAATATCAAAATATCAAAGCAGTATAATGGGACGTAAAACTTAAAGATCGTGTAATTTTATAGTCCAAATAGTTGCTATATTAAATTTCTGAAAACTCTTTTTTCATCGCAAAATCACTGATTGCATTTGATCTGTGGCAGTGAATGCTACCATTCCTTTAATTTAGCACGCAAAAGTTTCATTTTCATATTGTTTTCTTTTTATTTCATAAGCCCAAGCCAAATTTGTTAAAATGCTCACAAGTGAAATTTTTGTTTTTTCCCTCTTGAATCAAGTATGAAAGTAATAAAAGTTTTGCATACAGGTACTCTTAGCCTTAGGCTAGGCCTTAATTTAAAAATTGATAGCTTTTCCTCTAAAGAAAACAATATGAAAAAGGATATTGGTAAACGTTGTCTACCGGTACATTTAATTATTTAGTCAGGTCTAGGAAGAGCTACTGATATGAATTTAGATTAAACAACACTCTTGTGTTGGCTTAAGAATTTTTGCGTCCTTGTTATACTACAGTCGTCCTTGGCGTGAATTGGACGCCAAATCAAAGAGAAGGTACATAAAAAAATTGCTAATAGACAGCTTCAAGTAACTATTTAATACTCGTACTTACATTCTAGCAAACTAGTCTCTGAACTTGTGCGTGAATATGGTTTAAATACGAGTGCGCAAACTCAATTTCGGGTTTAGTTCACATCCTCGGCCGACCGCTGCGCAGCGCCTCAGTGGCCAGTTCAACCGCGTGTACCGCTGAACCCCAGCTCAGCCCGACACCGTTGGCGCCGTGGCAATAGTTATGCACTACCGGCAAGCCGTCGAGTAAGCCTCGATCAACCTCCAGCCGGCTGCCACCGCGTCGATAGGGCCTAAGACCGACGTGTGCGCCAAGAATACGCGCCGTACGAAGGGCGGGCAAAATTTGATACGCTCGCGTCATAATATCCTCAGTGTCGGTTTCGCTGACGTTCAAGTCGAATGAGCCGGCGCCGGCTGTACCGCCGATTACCACGTCGTCACGATTTGGCAAAACGTAGAACGCGCCGGGACCGTGCAACGCCAGCTTCTGCATCGGGGCGTGGACCCGAACTACCTGGCCTCGGGAAGGGTAGACATCGGGATCCGAGCAGAGCTTTGAGGCGCCCAGGCCTGTACAGTTGAACAGCAGATGGCAACCACCGTGTGCGGCCTCGGCTAGCGAGTTGAGTTTCTCCCGGCGCACTGTCACTCTACCGCCGCTGCGCAGGTTGTGCATCAGGTAGGGCAGGTAGCGACTACCTTGGGCGTAGACAGTGACAGCCTAAAACAGAATGAGAGCACTTAATTCAGCTTAAATTATGAATCGATAAACTTTGAAGTTAAGACTCGTACATTTTAAACTCCCTGTATTCTCAATGCTTCGTATGCTCAATATGTACTACGAACGTAGAATCGATTTTCAAGAGTTTTTTGCAGTTATGTTTGCAACACCTCACGATCGGCTATCCGAAATGCCGAATATCGAAATGCTATGAATATGTATTTTCTATCTACTTCAAAGTAGTTTAAAAATATATCTTGCAAGAATGCACGATGTCTGCATAAAAAAACATCGCTAATATTCATGTAGGTCTCTAATCAACACCTACTAATATATACTCAGCAACATTGAAAATTCGCCACTCTATGCGCCAGTGAGCAATTTCTCCTGAACAATTCTGAAATAAAAGATACGAGAAAACTGAGGAGTGCGAGCTCGCAGCTTTAATCCGTTCAACCCTCGCACACCGCTCCCCCACTTCATTCTTCAACTGAAGTCTGTCGCGTGGAATAGATAATTTGTGTCACTCGCAAGATTATATAGACTTTACCTGCACGATTAAAAGTGGCGACCACAGACGGAATCTTTTGTGATGGTGAATTTTCAATGTTGCTGAGTATACATGCAGGTTAGTGGATAAAACGGCAAAATTTCTGCGGGTTTTTTCCAAGAAACGTTATCGTAAAAAGCCCTTAAAATTCATAACGAGAATAAACAACCAAAACTGACCTGAAATCCGGTTGCAATGCCGGCACTCCTGGCATTCGGTAGCAAATAGTCGAGCTGCTCGTCTGTCAAGCGTCGGCAGGAGAACACGTAGGGTGCAAAAAATGGCTCCTCAGCGTTCGGCTTGTCGCTGAGCTCGCACAACGGCGAAATTCCAACACCAGCTGCGTCGGAGTCAGCCGATGTGGCGATGGCTCTGTAGTGCTCGCTGGAAGCGGCTGTCCATTTTCCCAGTACAGCCAGGTCCGATGTGGGCATTTTGGCAACAGTCGGACTCAGGTAGCCAGCTGCTACATAGCTCACAATGCCCGAGTCGATATCAGCTGCCACCACGGTGAGGTCGGCATTGGGGAAGGCTCGCTGGAAGGCGCATGCGGTTGATAAGCCAACAACTCCGGCACCGACAACGGTCACCTTTAGATTTGACATTGCAGCACTTTTGCTTGTGTAGCGTTAGTTTAGTCAGTATCGCCAGCTACTTTAATCCAAGAAGGCCCTTTCCGTAGATACAGAATCATATTTTAGAGTACTAGAGGTAGCTATATGTATAGTCCCAGTTGACCCTTAGTGGCTGAAAGAGTGAGGTGTGCAGACCTACTGGAAGTGTACACTCGTACAGCATTTACCTGTACACTCTGTTCTTCACAGCTCTACCCACCTTGCTTCCACCTTAATCGTACGACAAACCGCCCCGTGTTTCCTTGCTTGCCTGGAAAATATTTTACACTAAACAAACAGCGGCAGTCCAACAAAATTCTTTTTAACAGCTTTTCAGGTCTAATCTGTTGTTCTTGTTGATGCTGTTAGAATCCTAGCAACCGACTTTCTTGCCCTCTTTACAATTTAAAGGTTTTAAGCAAGAATAATGTCCTGCCTTTTGTGTCATCTGCTGTTTTTGTATAGAACAGTCGCATATTTGAACAATAATGAACATTAACATCACTTAATTGAAACTTCATTGATCTAACGATATTATATGATTACGAAAGGTCTTATTGTACACTCAGCTAGAGCGTGCAACTCAAACTCAAAATATTAGAGTTTCTTGTAGCCCATTTGGGAATAAGACCAGAATACCACAACACCTACAGCGGCATTCTCGAAGATGATCATTTGTTGGATTGTTTACTGAAGAACTGGATTTCGTTACCCACGACTATCTGCTGGACGTCAAATGTGACAGTGTGATTCGTAGAAGCGTGTATCGTATTTCTTTATTTTCGTATGCATACCGTACTACTACTGTATTCTTTCATTTATTTTAACAATATTCGTACGTATTATTATCGCGCTATTTTTACTGTTAATTGCTTTGTTTTTGTAGCCTCGTATGTACGCTCGTATTTATTCTATTATTTGTATTTCATTCATATCGTTATTATTTGTCGTAAAGTAGTTCTACCTATGTACTTGTACTGACGTATGTTATTCTTGCATGATATATTTATCGATTAATTTGTACATGTACATTGCGCGCCGCGTGGGGGGTTGTTTGTCTGGGTTTTGGATTAGGGTCGGTGTTGTTGTTATCTGTTTACCTTTAAATATATGCTTACACTGCAGTCAGCAGCCGCTCTCGCCCTTCCCCTTGCTTCGCTTCTCGACCTAGGCTCGCTAACCCTTAGCTGTGACGCTGTCTGGCCTCCTTACACCAACTCTTCCGCCGTCTACCTTGGCACACCAATTAATTAATTAAGTGATCCAGCAATTTTAAGTAGCACTAGCAAAAGTCTAAGGGTTGAAGCGGCTTGCCGATCTGCTAATTAATCGTGAACTATCTAAATTAACCGCTACACAAATCCGTCTTTATTCGCCTTATTCGTCACACAAAAATACTCGGCTATCTCGCAATGCAATGGGCTTCCTATTTTTCGGGCTTCCAAAGGACTCAAATAGTATTGATCAATTTTTGTCTTCGTTCTCTGAGTTCCCCAGCTAAGTTCAAAGGATTCAAAGCATTTTTTCAGCGGATCGGCGGGAGTCTCAAATAAAGTCACTCTGTTCTTGAATCAATTAATTAAGGTGGGGCAAATTGTTTTGCAAACTGCATGGATGAAACGTTTTGCATGAACGCATAGCTGTCTACAGACTGCCCTATTTCTAAATTTAGCTCCCATTAAGAATGCATTAATGTACAAAAGGTTTTGCAGTTTTGACGAATAGTGATAATAACGATCGGTACGCTTGTCCCTCGAACTAAATTAGCGCGGCTCCGGGGTGTTTTATAGTTATACGAGCGTAGATACCGGTACCTGCCATGACCTGCAAAAAGTGCTGCAGGGGGGGTTTCACAAATGAAAAGGGGCTCCCAGCATGCCAGAAAATCCTGGCCGATCTAAGAGACTGTGTGATCGAGGTATCAACGAAGTAGTGGGGATTTTTTTCGACCTAGAGAGTGCATGATGTCCTCCGGGCTTTGCTATTCCTTAAATCCCCAGGGTTCTGGTTCTGAGATATAGAGACAACACTAAAACTGGGATTTTTCCTCCTCTCAACTGGGGCAATATTACATGCGATTAAAGTATATGGGCTATCCCAGAGTTGTTTGTACTTTTAGTTAGACATGCAGTATGGGTGTTAATTAGCTAACACTATATGTGTTTTAAACCGAAACTTCTCCTCTATTATCTGCAGCACATGACAAGGTTTTTTTAATAGTCTACTACATGTACATATTTAGTGATATTTAGCAGGAATAGCCTCCTCTGCCACGCGGTATAGTTGCCTCTTCTAATGGAGCACGTCTTTTAATTAACTCTTCATCTCGCTTGCTGAATTGAATCGAGGTCCCAAAGGGTTCAGCCACCAGGCCTCGTCCCCTGGACTTTTTCCGTCTCTGGTTGGTGCGGCAGTTGACATCGCGGCCAGGATCCCATTATCTAGACAGCGCGGGCCCGGGTTGTTTGAAGGTACTCGCCAGAGGCGCGGCCGCCCCCAGTCAGTCACCTGTGCAGGAGTACACCCGGTATAAACTCCCACAAATGAGACGGGACTCCTGGTCTGTATAAGAGACGAAGATTCTTGACCCCAACTATACTAGAAATAGCTATACAAGGCGAGGCATACAAGGACAGTCTAATCGGTGCTGGAAACAAGAACTTCTGTATAAAGAGATCTTTTAGCTGGTGAGCGATTCCCTCCTAAGCCCCAAGATTCCAAAGGTGGATAATAGGTAACGCTATTTTAATGTCTTTTTTCTAAATGGGTTTGATGCGGCAGGGGATGGGTAAGTGCAGGTCCCAGAGCTCCCTCGTGGTGCACAGTTTAACATGGACTTATTTAGAATTACTGATATGATTATTTGGTTGAATTCGATCGGCTTATACTTGGTGATCTTCCACTCTATTCCTCAGCTTCTATTTCATGCCCTGCGACAGGTTTACTCACTACTCATACTTCATACTACGACTCAAGGTAAAAACGTAGACAGACAGAAGCAACAAATAGTTGAATAGCTAATGTCCCGGCGGTCAGGAAGGTCAAGGACCTTCGTGAACGTGATACGTGATATTTAAGACCGTGACTTGTCCTTGACTTGTTACCAAGCAACCATGATGACGTCACCCGCCAGCCGCGCTGTGATTGGACGAGAAATCGGAGTGGGGCGCAGCGGAGAAAAATGATTTACATGTATGATGGAAGATTCCGTAACAGGCAGAAAAAAGATGGGAATATAGGGGTCAAAAACTATCACACGCATGAATCATTTCGAACAATAGAAATGAGATGGGGTGGGTGCGCGGGTGAGTGGGGTGGGCAACAAGCATGAGTCATCGTGATGCCTTATCCCAATGAGTATAATCACTGGGGCGCGGGAATCACTGGGGAGGAAGGGAGGGTGCGCAAAAATTAGTGGGAGGCCCCGGACGTGTCTACATCAATAGTAAAAGATGTACAGTGCGTAAGGACATGTAACTCAATATAAAATAGATTATACAGATATCCTGGTTCGAGTATGAAGCAGCACAAACGCACAAGCAGAGCCAAGCAGCAGACAAGTCGGCCACATCTTCAGGAGACTGCAGGAGCTGACAAGGCTGGCGGCCGACCTCAAAATCTCCATCCTGGCAGTTCAAGAACATCAGCTGACAATTCAAGGCTGCCCCAGCCACTCCCCAGGGAACTGGGGCATCGGCTTCCTGTTCTCGCCTGCAGCTTCCAGAGCGTTACTGGATCTCAGGTTCTTCATCTGAGCGCCTGAGACACGCCTCCTTTGCAGGAAAAGACAGGGCTTTACTTACATCATCTGCGTCTATGCTTCAACGGCCCCCGGACCAGCGAAGATCCATCCGAGACAGAAGCCCTTTACGACACTCTGGGCTACATACTTGATTCCATCCCTGCTCATGATTCTGCCATTGTTGCTGGGTGACTTCAGCTCGCCATTGCCAGCAGACGGCCGCCTAATGAAGAACAACTGTGGCATCCCCAGTGCCGACTCACCTTTTCTATCCAGTTTTATCCAGGCCAGAGATCTGATGGCTGTCAATGGCACCATGCGAAAGCGCTTCAGCAAGCTTCCAAATTTCTTTGGTCTTAACGGGCTGGAGCAGGAGTAACGGCGAGCAGCTTGCGTAGGAAGACCTGCCGCGTGTCCAGGTTTCTCAGGTCGGCCCAGAGCGGGTGAGATGGCACAGGTTGGAGCTTTTGCCAGTGCAGATCGAAGTCGCACGTCACCATTCGTTGATCAGATTGAACGCCGGATGTTGAGGACTCTAGGGCGGTTGGGTAGAGAATCCAGTCCAGCCGAGCGGTGTCCATGCAGGCTTGCGATCGCGCTGCTTTTATATAATTATTATGGCGTACCTGCTGCGCTGGTGAGCACGCGGTGATAGACCTCTACCGCAACTCAAAGACCTTTGTTATGTCGAGCGATGACCCCCACAGAAGAGTTCCGCACCATCTCAGGCGTCCTTCAGGGCGATACGCTGGCTCCTCTGCTTTTTCTCGTGGTTGTACGTGCTTCTCGGTTTCTCCGCGAAAGGATGACAGCTATAACTACTTGCATGATCGCACGACACAGCTCCAGAGACACCCTGCTGTTTCGCTTCCCACTCTCGCGTATGCTGACGACATCGCGCTGCTCTGACGCGATACAGCTGCTGCCCAGCACGCTCTCACCAGGCTCCGCGACAAGGGCGCCTGTGTTGGGCTGCCTGGTGAATGCTCGCAAGACTGAAGAAGCGGTGCACGAGGCACAAATTAAAGAATTTAATTTTTCTGTATAACTGCGAGTTTCCAAATATATGTCTCGCTTTCTGTACTTCGAGCATATATGAATTTATATATGAAATATATCTGATATAAGTGGAATGTGATAAAACGTACATCTCAGATGTCTACTATATTACATACCAACGACCAAAAAGCGACACTTATTTTACATTAAAAAATAAAATCAAAACCGAGTTTTTACGCATAAATAAAACTGTAGTCCTTTTATTATAGTATGTATTATAGTGTTATAGTATTATAGTCTCTTCACTAAAAAAATAACTTTGTTAAAACACTTATACTTCTTTTTGAAAAAGTTTAAGTTTACTTTATTTCTAACAAATCTATCACGAAAATGGATAGATTGCTTTCACAAACGCAAAACTTCATAACCGCGAAACTTCACAACCACTAAAAAGACTGCAGTATTATGAAAGTACGTGCAAAATTTTTAGCAGTTGTGAAGTTTCGCGTTTGTGAAGTTTCGCGTTTATGAAAGCAAGTGATTTTAGCGGTTATAAATTTCGCGTTTGTGAAACCCACCCACGAAAATAACTGAAACGTTACGACATTATCAAGCATTAGACGGTAGGCCTTCCTACTATCAACCAAGGACTACTCAAGTAGTCTAGTTGTCAAGTACTGTACTTGAGTCATTGAGTGGTCTTTGCTATGAACATTATTTTAACATTATTATTAACTTTGCAATAGATCTAGTTCTCTAGGATTCATACTAGGCCTACATTACATTACATTACATATGGCAACTGAAATACTATTTGGTATGCAGACTGCAAAGCTTTCAAATGTGGGCTATTAGGGCCTAGTATGAGTTGAGGTTAGATAGGATATGATCATATTTATCACAAATGGATAGGGCCTACCTAAGGTCTTATACTGCTATACATAAGAATTCAATATTTGTTAGGCCTAATTGTTAGGAATTTGTGATTTTAATTTTTTATAATTTTATAAATATATTGGGATCAAAAAATGAAACAAATTTCAGTATATAAACATGTATTGCATATAATTTAGATAGGATCAACATTTTTAGGGTAGAGTAGGATCAAGATCTCAATTTTTGCTACAATCTTAGGATTTTGGGATTGGGATCTGTCTTATCTTAGTTCTAGCTTTGAAGTTCTTGACTTATTTAGGATAATGTCAAAAATACTTTTTTAATTTATATCATAAGCTGATAAACTGGGGTTTTTTACTCCTTACTTTTTGGAAACCAAATATTTATTGACTATGCGTAAGGTTAGCTTGTTTATCTCCTGCAAAATAGGCTAGTGGCCTAGCCTAAATTAAAACTACGGCCTAATCAAACCTAAAACTAAAAAAACTAAGATACGCTATTAGGCCTAGTTTCTATGTTTAATATATCATTTTTAGCTTTTAACTTATCAATATTTTTTTTACTGTTAGAAGTGTATCTTATATCTATAATGTCCAAGAATCATCAAACTATTTAGGAAATTCATATAAAAGTCAATAAACCCTTAAAACAATTAATAAGGGGAAGACACCCACAAGGTCTTCAACTATTGCTAGCTTTAGCAATTGTCCTTATAAGCCTTGATATTTAAGTGATTCCCGCAATAAGCCTTGCTATCTTAGCAATTCCCCCAAGCAAACATTTCCCAAAAGCAAGGAAAAAAAAACAACCCCTATATATAGCAAGAAACCCTAGATAGCAAGCATCTTTCTAATAGCCCTCATGATAGCAAACATCTAGCAAGCTAATGCAACAATTGTCTCAGCTAATGCAATAATTCCTTTTTTATTGAGTATAATAATCCTTTCTCATATAGTGTAGTGTAATATTCATTTTTTTAATTTAATACAAATTTTTAAATAAACTATGTGACAGAACCTTTTTATACATTATATAACACTTTTATTTTTATATGAAGCTTCTTTTATGATTTACTTAATATATCTTAATGTTTTAAATTATTATTCTTTCATGTCTTACATCACACTTCTCTTAGGTATGTATGATATCTCTTTTATTTTTTTCTAATGCTTTTAAAGTTTTCTTTAGTTTCTTGATGTTAAAAAAGTTTTAATATAAAACTTTATAATAAACTATAAAAATTTGAACCCACCTATGTCATTGCATTAGCAGTTCAACTTGTTCATATTTAGGCAAGCTCTCATTGTTTGAGTTACAATTTAGTTGTAATGCAATCTTTATAGAATCAGAATTCCCAGATTCAGAATCTGAATAAATTCTGAAAATGTGCAGATATGCATCAAGGGTCCAGCAAAAATGCACCAAGGGTGCCATATATGCCCAACCTAAAAATTTCACCCATCTGGTGCAACTTAGTTTTGTCCAGATTTGCAACTTAGTTCCTTTCAATCGCAACTTAGTTCTCCTAATTGCAACTTAATTTTCACTTTGTATATGACTTTTCTTGCCCTTTTCTCTTTTCTTCTCTTTCTCTTTCTTTCTCTTCTTCTCCTTCTCTCTCTTCTCCCTCCTTTCTTTTACTTTTCTAAAGCCAAAACTGACTTGACTAAATTCTGACCCTATTAGAATAAGCTGCAAAATGACAGATGGCTATCTGGTTCATTTTCAAAATGACCCTGCGACGTGTCACATTTTCTGTGAGATGACTATTTATGACCACTTATTGGCAACTTTTAAAGTGACTCCTTGATGCGGCCTATGTACCTTGGAAAGTGACCCTTGACTTGTGTTTGCATATTTTCAGAATTTATTTCAATAGGGAATTCTGATTCTATAAAGATTTCATTACAACTGAATTGTAACTCAAACCTGAATTATGCTAGTGTTGAAAACACTGTGGAAGCATAGCACAAGACTTGATTTAGATTGTGTAACCATATTATTAACTTTAATTGAGACAAACACTGGCTGCCTTAGAAATTGATTATATCATAACTGCTTTTGAGCTATATACTCTCAGCTTTGAATATTAAAAGTATTAAATTATTAGTGCTACAATTCATGATATCAAAACAATGAGAGCTAGCCTATAGGTAAACAAGCTAAACTGCTAATGCTAATACTAGGAGGGTAAAGCCTAGTGGTCTATAGCCCAGCCCAGGCTCAATTCCATCTTGGTATCTTAGCCTGGCTATTATCATGCAATTTTCACCCTTGAGTACCATCCTTGAGTGCCAATTACACATACAGTTATTTTGTATATGTAAAAGATTAAATGTGATTTTATTCTATTCAAACTTTACTTGTGTTTGAAACCCCCCTTTCTGCCTTCCTATAGTAAAAATTAGCTACGTCGGTAAATAATATTCAGTAGTGACTACTAACAATCAGTAGCAGAGCAATGGTTGAGCCAATGGTAGTAGATATTCTAAACGATGTGGAGCAAAACGAAAATGTGCAGCCAGCTGCTGGCGCGATTGTGCAGAATGCCAATTTAGATTTGGACCTGATAGTGTCCAGCTACACAGGCTATGCCAGGTACCAGCGCCTGATTTACATTGCCGACCATTGTCCTCCACTGCGTGTACAAGCCTTGACTATGACGCTCAACTATTTAAAATCGGAAACGCTGGACGTTCAGGTTGGAACGCGTGTTTCATATTCGAGTTTTGTTATCTTTTTATATTTTATTTTGGCTCATGTAGATAGGGGTTGTAGTCTAGTGTTTAGAGCGTCGGACTCATGATTTGAAGGTCGGGAGTTCGATTCCCAATCCCACTCGGAACAATTTGTGTCCTTGAGCAAGACACTTAACTCTGCATTGCTTCAGTTCACCCAGCTGTAAAATGGGTGCCAGCATTAGCTGGGGCAAATTGAGGCTGAGTGTGTTTGGCGACCCCCCCCCCCCCCAGTTCTTGAACAGACTGAGCTTTCGGTTGCACATCTGGCCCAATCGAGGCATGTTTAATCAATTATTGTTATTGTTATTATTACAAATGTATTAAGGTTACTATATTGTATGCTTCTAGTCTACTGTATTTAATATTTTAATATTCTTTATTCTGCCCACCGCACAGGCGTACGTTGAGTGCCACAGAAAGCTGGTCGCTAGTGCACCCGCTGGTCAGGCGCCCGCCCAGGACACCCAGTGGGTCGAAGCCACCAGAAAACTGGCCCAGCTAAGCCTGGAAAAATTGGACGTCGAATTACGCTCGTCAAAGCAGAGCGCCATCAAAGAGAGCATTCGACGGGGTCAGGACGAGTTGGCTTTTCATTTTCTGCGAATGGGCGACTTAAGTAGCGCATTGAAGAATTACAGCAGGACTAGGGAGTACTGCACCAATCACCTGCAGGTTGGAGATAATACCTTTGCGATTATATACCTATATGCTTTTGTACCTACCTTACGTACTTACTTTCCTATTTACCTACTTTTCTACGTAGATACCTGCCTACCATCTACTTTCCTAGCTACCTACTTTTCTATCTACCTACTTTTCTACGTAGCTACCTTCCTACCTGCCTAACTACCTAACTATATACTATCCTATCTACCCACTCTTATTTACGTAGCTATCTACCTAGCTACATAACTACCTACCTACCTACCTATCTACTCGTACTTTCTACCCACTCTTATTTACCTACTTTCCTACATAGATATCTGTCTATCTATCTACCTACCTACCTGCCTACCTTTCTATCTACCTACCAACTGAAGTATCCACCCACCTTTCCTGTCCATCTATCTACGAGTACGTGTATGCCTTCCTACTTACCTGTCTATTTACCTACCTTTCCACTTACCTACCTACTTACCTACCTACCTACCTATACCTACTTACCTACCTACCTACCTATACCTACTTACCTACCTACTTATTTACCAAAATTCTGCGTATCTATTTACCCGCCTACCTACCTAATTACGTTGTAAACTTACCTACCTTTTAACCTACATGTACATTGCTACTTACACTTTCCTACCCAATTATCTACCTAATTAGCTATCTCCCATGTTAATCTCTCAAATTCTTTTATTTTACTATGTTATTATCATATACATTCTGCATTCTCCAACTTCCCTAAACCCCAATGCAGGAATTGGACATGTGCTTAAACGTCATTAGAATCAGCGTTTACAGTTGCAATTGGCAGCACGCCAAATCGCACATCACCAAAGCCGAAGCTTGCAGCGGAGTTGAAGTTGGCCGGAGCCTCGGCGCCGGCGGCTACCCTGGCGACGCGTCCGCTTTGACCTCGGCCGCGCCCTCTGCTAAGCCTAAGGAGCGCGAAGGTGAGCGTGCGATTAATTATTGTGTATTGAATATATCTTGAGCTTCATAGCCTACCTTGATAATTTGATAATCATACTGATCAATCAATCATACTGATCAATAAATCATTCGATAATCATACTGATCAATCAATCAATCGATAATCATACTGATCAATCAATCATTCGATAATCATACTGTTCAATCAATCAATCGATAATTATACTGATCAATCAATCAATCGATTGATAATTATACTGTTCAATCAATCAATCGATAATCGTACTGATCAATCAATCGATCGATAATTATACTGATCAATCAATCAATCGATAATCATACTGTTCAATCAATCAATCGATAATCATACTGATCAATCAATCAATCAATAATCATACTGATCAATCAATCAATCGATAATCATACTGATCAATCAATCAATCAATAATCATACTGATCAATCAATCAATCGATAATCATACTGTTCAATCAATCAATCGATAATCATACTGATCAATCAATCAATCAATAATCATACTGATCAATCAATCAATCAATAATCATACTGATCAATCAATCAATCGATAATCATACTGATCAATCAATCAATCAATAATCATACTGATCAATCAATCAATCAATAATTATACTGATCAATCAATCAATCGATAATCATACTGATCAATCAATCAATCAATAATCATACTGATCAATCAATCAATCGATAATCATACTGATCAATCAATCGATCGATAATTATACTGTTCAATCAATCAATCGATAATCATACTGATCAATCAATCAATCGATAATCATACTGATCAATCAATCGATCGATAATTATACTGTTCAATCAATCAATCGATAATCATACTGATCAATCAATCAATCGGTAATCATACTGATCAATCAATCAATCGATAATCATACTGATCAATCAATCAATCGATAATCATACTGATCAATCAATCAATCAATAATCATACTGATCAATCAATCAATCGATAATCATACTGTTCAATCAATCAATCAATAATCATACTGATCAATCAATCGATCGATAATTATACTGATCAATCAATCAATCGATAATCATACTGTTCAATCAATCAATCGATAATCATACTGTTCAATCAATCAATCGATAATCATACTTATCAATCGATCAATCGATAATCATACTGATCAATCAATCATTCGATAATCATACTGATCAATCAATCATTCGATACTCATACTGATCAATCAATCATTCGATAATCATACTGATCAATCAATCATTCGATACTCATACTGATCTTGAATAATCATATGATAATCAGCAGACGTGTTTTAATGATGATGATGTCTCCTACTCTACTCTCCCGCAGGTGTCCAGCGCAAGCTGGCATTCGTACAGGCGGCATCGGGTCTAGTTGAACTCGCGGACTCCCGCTATCGCACCGCCGCGCGCCAATTCCTAGCCGTACAATTCGACTTTTTCAATTGTCCCGAGCTTCTATCGCCGGCTAATATCGCCACTTATGCCAGCCTGTGCGCTCTGGCCACCTTTGACAGGCAGGACATGCGCAGGCTGGTCATGTCTAGCGCCAATTTTCGTCAATTCCTCGAAGCTGAACCGGCAGTTCGCGATGTTGTAACTAGCTTTCATCAGGTGAAGATGTTTTGAATTGTTAGATAAACTTTTAACCATTTGAAACCTAACCTAAACCTAGAAGCAAGATGGTTGCCACTAGAAGCAGATTGGTTGCAATCAGAAGCAAATTGGTTGCAATCAGAAGTAGGATGGTTGCCACTAGAAGCAGATTGGTTGCAATCAGAAGCAGGATGGTTGCCACTAGAAGCAGATTGGTTGCAATCAGAAGCAGATTGGTTGCAATCAGAAGCAGGATGGTTGCCACTAGAAGCAGATTGGTTGCAATCAGAAGCAAATTGGTTGCAATCAGAAGTAGGATGGTTGCCACTAGAAGCAGATTGGTTGCAATCAGAAGCAGATTGGTTGCAATCAGAAGTAGGATGGTTGCCACTAGAAGCAGATTGGTTGCAATCAGAAGCAGGTTGTTCCTATTGATTTTAATTGTTCGCTTTGTTCTTTGAAAATGCCACTCCAGGCTAACTACGCAGCCTGCCTAGCCGGCATGGAGCGCCTGAAGCCGACTTTACTCCTAGACCTCTACCTTGGCTCGCACGTGGAATCGCTATTCTCAGAGATTAGAAAACGCGCCTTAACCCAATACTTCAGCCCGTATGTTAGCGCCGATCTGGATAAAATGGCATCAACCTTTGGTACAAGCGTGCCAGCGCTGGAAGACGAATTAATGCGACTAATATTGGACAAGCGCATAGCCGCCCGTATCGATAGCAACAAGCGCCTATTGATTGCTAAGCAGGCGGACCTGCGCAGTGCGGTATTCGAATCCGCTCTACAAGCTTGTCGCGATTGGAAGCGCAGAAATTCGGCCGCTATTCTACATCTGGCTGTTAGCAAAGCTAATTTATGCGTCACCGAGTCTAATCCCGCTAGCGGAGCTGCTTCCGCTGCCGCTTCCGCTGGCGGTGCTGCCTCCGCTGGCGCTGGCGCCGCGGCAACAGCCGCTGCTGGCGCATGCGATGATGCAATGCAGTGATTTTTTATATAATAAAATAACTTGAAAGTTTTCCTATTTCTACTGTTTGGAGTAGAGACTAAAGAAAATGATAGCTATTTTTCTCTGTAGAAGATAAAAATCTACTGGAAGATGAATCATACATGCGCAACCTCCAAAATTCGGTCGGCCATGCGACTTAGTTTTAACAAAAATGCGACGTAGTTTTTGGCCAAAAATGCGACTTACATGTAAAAAAAACCCTAAAGCAAAATTAACGCAACTTTGGGTAAACGGCAGGAGTAACTATGACTGTCTTATAAATCAAAATGCTTCGTCAGCTACTTAGTAGTACTACTTAGGTATTTTTTCGGGTGGGCATTTTTGCGACTTCCTTGGTTGGCCGCCAAATCGGTCGGCCGGATCGGCCGACTGTTGCGCATGTATGAATATGATTAATTAATTTACATCAGATAATGTTCACCTAGTAGTCTAACTCATGGAATAATGTTCTCAAAGGCCTATAGCGTTATTAAGCATCTAGGCTATTAAAAGGGGGTTAAAAAGAGCGCCGGACTCACGACTTGAAGGTAGGGGGTTCGATTCCCGATCCCATTGGAACGATTTGTTTCTTTGAGCAAGACACTTAACTTTGCATTGCTTCAGTTCGCCCATTGGCATTAGGGTAGGGCAGGTTTAATCAGTTATTAATATTATTATTATGGGCTATTAATTATGAATAATTAATTATAATCAATAATGGCGGTTGAATATTATTTTCAACTAGTTAAATTTCATCTCACCTGGTCAAATAAGCCAATCTATTGTAAAATGACATATTCCTGTATATGCTAACCGATTCTCTCGCAAGTAGTATAGAGAAAATATGTGAAACAATCCTTTGTTGAAAATGAAATCGGCAACTTTTTTTCGATAAATGGTTATAAACAATTGCTTTGACTTTCTTAGCGTTGTGTTTGTGTTTTTTGACCTTTCTAAAAGCTAATTTGACTGCCTTGTCTGTCATGATCCAATTGTTGGTCTTTGTTGTTATTAATAATTTTGTTTAAATAAAAACGAAAAGGATGAAACTATAGTACCGGTCTCTCATAGCTCTGTGCTTGGCTTTTCTGTTTATTACCGCATTGAAATTTCTTGCTGACTTTATATATAATTACGAAGAAGCCCTTAAGGTACCGTAAAACTTGAGTTTGAGACATATACACACATCCTACATGCTAGCAATTGAGTTATGTAAAAGACAACCCATTTTGGCTTAAATTCTTTGTTTCTTGTGTTTTGCAATAGTTTTAGTTCTTTCCTTTCCACTTCCCACTCTCCCCTCTCCCCTCTCCCTCTCCCTCTACCCTCTCCTTCCTCACTCTCTTCCTCTCTCCTCTCCCTTTCTCCTCTCCTCGCTCTCCCTCTGTCCTCTCCTTATTCTCTCCTCTCCTCCCTCTCCTCTCTTCACTCTCCCCTGTCTCCTTTCCTTTTCTCCTTAGTCTCTCCTTATCTCCCTATCCTCACTTCCTTTCTCACCTTCACCACTCTACCTCTTTCTTTCACTCTCTTCTCCGTCTTCCCCATTTTCAATTTCCCTCTCTTCCTTCTCTTTCGCCTCCCACTTTGTAATCGTTCTCTAATTATCATCTCCATCATATTTCTCTCATCCTTTATGCCCCATCTCTCTTTCATTCCATTTTCCCAGACTCTCCCTCATTCGCTTTCTTCCCCATAGCCGCTTTTCTTACCGTGTGCTTTTTCTCTATAAAATTTGTTTTTATTTATTTCTGCAAAAGCATTCCAATTATTGGTTACAAAAGAACGCTCAACACGCTAGAAAAGCTGGAGTTATTAATTAATAATAGCTCACTAGCGAAAGTTTAGTGCGCTTACTTGCTAACTAATTAGCAATCTAAATTAACTAGTTCAATGAGCTTCTTCTCCAAGCTTGTCGGCGGAGGCGGCGGCAACAGCGGCTCCCAATCGAGTTCCAGTCGCGGGCCGCCCTCGGCCGCTGATCAAGCCTTCGCTCGCTACGCCGCCGCTGCGGAAGGTGCCAGGGGAGGCGTCGGCGGCGGCGCCACCGGAAGCGCCGGTCAAGGCGCAGGGTTCTCCCCTATTGAGGATCACAGTTTAGCAATTGCCCATCTAAGGAAACTGTTTGCCGACGTCAAGGCTAACGCTAGTCGAATGGGACCAGGGGAACAGGTAAAATTTCTCTATTTTATGATTTTTATGCTTTACCTTTCAGTAACTGCTTGACTTTGCCAAATCACCGTAACGTCTTAGAATCGCCCTTTTAGGATTGCCCTCATAAAATCGCCCTATTAGAATCGCCCTTTTAGAATCGCTTTTTAGAATCGCCCTCCTTGAGAGAATCGCCCTCTCATAATCGCCCTTGAGAATCGACCTCTAGAACTGCCTTCTTGACCTATTAGAATTGCCCTTGAGGATCGCCTTCAAGAATCACTCTCGAGAATCTCCCTCTTATTATCGCCCTTGAGAATCGTTCTCTAGAATCATCCTAAAATCATCTTAAAATCGCCCTCGAGAATAGACTTTCTGTGAATCGCCTTCTAAGAATCACTCTCTATAGAACCAGTTTCCAAAAATTTCTGATCAAATTCAATACCGAAAATATTGCCTTAGGGAACAGTTGTCAAACACCAAAGCCACCATTATTTCACTATACAGGCCAGCCGTCTATACGTGATGCTGCCAGTGTTCTGCAAAGTGTACAGCTCTCTGCCTAGCTCGGAGATGTCAGCCAGTTTCCCAGACGTTGGCCAATTCTGCAGTCACGCCTCTAAACTAATGGTAACTGAGATTAAAAAGCGGGCCAGCAATCAGTCGACTGTGAACGCGTCAGCCGCTATAGTTGACTTCTTAGAAGCCGATGCACTTGACGAATCTAAATCTGGCGGTTGGATGCTATTGACAACGTTGAATTTGCTGGCTACTGGTGGCAAAAATTTAATTGAAGCAATGACCGCTTGCTCGTTGCCGTCTACTTTAGTTAAGTGTCTCTATTTGTTCTTCGATTTGCCGCCTCTACCAGAAGCAACCGCTTGTTCGCAACAACAACAACTAACACCATGCGAGCAAAGAGCACTTCTTCAGCGTACGTTTACTCAACTATTAGTGAGACTGTGTTCTCACACTGAGCCAGCCGAAGAATTAGTACAGAAAAACGATCTCAGCCTATTATTCGGAGCAGTATGCAGTCCTTGCGCTAATCACAATGTAATCTGGAGGAAAGCGGCTGCCGATGTGCTTACAACTCTAAGTCGTTACGGTTTGACTTACACCGTTCGACAGTACATACACAAAGAGGCGTGTATTAAGCAGTGCGTTAATGGTATTATGAAAGCCGCAGGTTCGCCGTTGGACACAGTGGAAATGCTAGTTACAATTTGCTGCTTTTTAAAAGACGCATCAGAGACTAATCAGAATTTACTCGACGATTTCTGGCACGCTAATGGCTATCAAAGGATTACGCAGATTATACTCAAGTAAGTTTTTTTAGTTTATTACACCTTTGCTTTGGTTTTGGTTGTGCTTATATCCAACAGGACAAATGTTTTTTAATCAACATATTCAAGTTTACCATTCTAGAAATAAATAAATGATTTATCGTCTGCTCAACTTTTTTGTTAATTAGCTTATGTTATTAAATATTAAAAAGAAATGATATTATTGGTGCGACGAGATATACGCACAGTAAGATGTACTAAAGCTTAAAGGCTTTTCAGGTCTGGCGTATCAGCAGTAAGGAGAAGGAGGGGATTATGCTATTTTAGCGCCTGCTTTGTTCAGTACGGCGTAGTTAGGTTGTTTGTGTGTCACGCGGCTAAAGTATTACGTTGCTTTGATTTGGGGTTGGTGGATGGTGGACTGGGGCTTGTTTGCTGATTTTATCACTTTGCCTCGCGCGCTCATGTGTTTGGCTGAGTCAATTAACTTAATCAATACTCTAGTCTAGGCAGAAAACCCTAACCCCTCTGCCCCAACCCCCAAAACTTTTACCCTTTGCCATTAACTTCGCCAGCCAATCAGAACGCGCCAACGCTTTTTAGACAGTTTTTTAGACCAAGCCAACCCTAGAGTGAAGCGGCCCGCGGGGTGCGCGCGATTTAGAATAGCCAACAAGCCAAACAATTAAATCAGCCAGTCGCTCTACCCTCTACCCCCCCCCCACCTAACTTTGCACCCAACCGCAGCGCATTATAAAATCCGGTCCGCCCGGGGCCGCCTTGTACTTTCCCTATTATTATTCTGCGCTGCCTTGCTCTCCCTGCCAATCTATTCTCTGTATTTGATCGTTTATTTCTATTTATTTTTGGAAACTTTTAAATCATCGAAGAGATTAACAAGGCACAAAGACATGACTCCACCGCCGCAAGTTCCCTATATTGGTTCGACAATCTCTCTGCTGTCCAAGGCCAGCATTCGATACGAAGGCTTTCTTTACACTATCGATCAGAAAGAATCATCCGTAGCCCTATCCCACGTCAAAGTGTTTGGTACAGAGGATCGCCAATGCGACCGTCCAGTGCCGCCGTCCGACGAGATCTTCGAATTTATAATATTTCGCGCTTCGGACATCACCGAATTAAAGGTTATCGACACTCCTCCAGTGCGCTCTGTGCCAGATCCGGCTATTATCCGGGCGCAGAACAAGCCTCCGCCGCAGTCGTCCGATCAACAGCAGCAGTCTAGTACCGCCGCAACTGCAGAGGCTAATGCATCGGTGAAGAATTTTCTATCGCAGGCTGGCTCTAGCGCAGCTGGAGGCCGCGCCTCGGCCTTGGCCGTTGGCGGTAGCGGCGGATCAGGAGGCGGCTCTAGCACTGTTCGATTGATGGGCAACTCTAACGGCAGCAGTCGCAATCAACATTCGTCGCAGCAGCAGCAGCACCAGTCTAGGGGCCAGCAGCAGCCTCTAATGCAAGGCCAGCAGCCATCCCAACAGCAGCAGCAGCAGATACCGCCTCGTCGTTATAATAACAATCAACAGCAGGATAATAATAAACCATTCTCTGGCGACTATCAACAGTCTAGGTCATACTACAACAATCGTAGGAACAATGCCGATTTCTTTGACATGCCGCCGTCTGGCAACAATAGCGGCGGCTATCGAAGCGGAGGCCGTATGGGCCGGTCTGATGGCAACAACGGCTACGGCTATTGTCCGCAGGGTCCGCCGCCTCTGCAATCGCTGCAGCCGATGCCGCCGCCTCCGCCGCATTATCGCAACGCCTACGGCGGTGGCCCAGGTGGCTACTCCGGCTATCATCGTCATCAGCAGCAGCATCACCCCGCCGCTGGCGGCTACGGCTATCCGCTAGCACCGCCGATAATGTCTATGCCGCCAATGTCTTCGCAGCGGCGCTACGGCGGTCGGCCAGTTATGCACTTTCGGCGCTATCCCGGCGGACCCGGAATGGGTGGCGGCGGCGGCGGCGGCGGTGGCCGGATGGGCGGTGGCCGCCCCGGTCCATCGCATCATCAACTGGGCGGCTGGAATTCCGGTGGCAACGATCGACGTCAGCAGCAGCAGCAGCAGCAGCAGCATCACCAGCAGCAGCATCAGCACCGGCAGCATCTGGTTGATCCGATTCCTGCTCGATTCACTGCCGACTACGATTTCGAAACTGCCAATGCCGAGATGGAGGCCGAACTAGCCAAGCTGGTGCTCAACAGCGGCGGAGGTGGTTCTGCCGGGGACAACTCTACAGCGACGGCGGACGCGCCTGCGACCTCCGACAATGCTGACACTGACGTCGATTCGAAGGCTCACCTGGCCGGCACCGTGGCGGCTATGGAGTCGCTGCTGCGCCACGCCCACGCCGGCTATGACAAGGAGAAAAGCTTCTTTGACGACATCAGCCGAGTTGAAGCCGATGCCGCTGCCGATGCTGCTAATAACTCTAGCGGCTGCGGCGCCGTCAGCTCGGCGCCAGGGCCTAACAACGCCGGCGGCCCTCGAAAGGAAACATCGATTCGTCAAAATGCGCTCAACAAGGAGACGTTTGGCCTAGTTGGCGGCCGAATGCGTCGCGGTATTAGCAATCGTTTCTATGGCAACCGTGGCCCGTATCGCCGAGCTGTTGTGTAGACGGGATTTGGACACACCACAATGTTTTCTGTCGTTGACAATTTCTGATCGTCTCGTAAAGCTAAATCAAACAAAGTATGAAAGTCGCGCGTCATTTATTATTACCCTAATTCCTGGCCAATATGCTGTTTTTTCGCTAACCGAGTTCTTTGTCGCATTCTTCCCCTTTGTTGATTTATTTCTGCTGCTGCTGCTGAAGCCAGCCAGGTGTTTTTGCACCTCCCCCTTATCAAATTCGACTCCGACTGCTCGCAGCTTTTGTCATATTGTTCGGCTCCCTTTTGAAGTTGCTTTTTTATAAAGAGAGACTTGCTTTGCCGCCAGTTCTAAAAGTATGTTTGATACTAATTGTAATAGCAGGCTTGTTTTTTCGGTCCTTTGATGACAAACAACTCGTCCCGTTTTCTGCGCGATCGTGCGTTTTTGTGACAACTACTTTTCTCTCGAGCCGCTTTCCTCCAAGGTGTCAGTCTGCACTCCCCCTTATTTTTTGTTTATTTGCCGCGCTACAAGTGCGCTATCAGAACCCGCTGCTTTGTCGCTATTATCTGTACTAGTTTAGCAAGATTTTCCCGCGGCCAGTTTAAAAGCTATCGCTAGCGCCACTTTTGAAGTTTCTGCACCGTCATTTTCCTTCACGCTATTGCCCGATATTGATATTGATGAATTTTGCTATCCCCGTTCAATTTAGTCGCACCGCTGCACAAGATGCAAACGTTTCAAATATTCTGCTATACGATTTCTTCCAAGGAAAAAAGAATATTATTATTGATTATTATTTAAGCTAGCAATAAAATCCGAAAGTAATGACGCCTCATTTCATCATTAAATTGCCTTCATTTTAGCCTTTTTTAGCTTATTTAGACTTGCCTTCGTTTGACTGGTTGATTGATTAAGCCTGGGAACAATTAACATGCTTCTTTTCTTAGTCTATGACGGATCTCTGGCACATCAAATAGACAACTTTTGCAGAATCGTAAAATAAATTTCAATTCTGCCCCTATGATGCATTTAGATCTGAAAGAGATTGTGCCATAGACAAAATCAGTTCTTCACACGCAGAAGCGAATAAGAATGAAAATGGCAATGACGTTCCACTGCCGCGATTAGGTGTTTGGCTTTTGGCCATAGACAAACGCGACTGATATGTACACGCTGGATTAGCTGGTGCTATAGCTAAGTGGAGACTCTAAGTTAATCAATTTTTTCTATGCTCAAAAAACATAGAATTTACGACCTCGGATATTTTCTGATACCATGAAAGTTCTGCAATCGGGATTAAGATGCACTTACTGGTTGAGCATAAATAAATATATTAAACAGATTAATTTAAATTGCTTGCTCCAAGACTCGTTTCACTTGGGTTAAAGTTTTACTAACAAACATTAAATATTATAAAAGTCAACAAACGATTGAAGCACATTTTTGAATGTTTACTAATTTCCCGCATCCCAAATCTTCTAAATCATATACAGCTTAGAAGAGATGGACGTACAAGATTGGGAGACTGCAACTGATAATTTAATCTGCCTGGCCGCCTCTCTAGCCACCTGCGGCTGCGTGCAACTCAAGCCTAGCGACACCGTGGCCAATTCTATCTGTCAGATACCGAACTTTACTGTGCCGCAGCCTGCTGGCAAAGGTATGCTGACTCACCATCTTTTACCTCCGGCAGTAGCTTTTACCTCTGTCTTACCCTGTCACAGCCTCCGTCTTTACGCTGTCTCACCCTCTGGCTTTACCCTCTGTCGCACCCTCTGGCTTTTCCCTCTGTCCCAGCCTCTGGCTTTACCCTCTGTCCCAGCCTCTGGCTTTACCCTCTGTCCCAGCCTCTGGCTTTACCCTCTGTCCCAGCCTCTGGCTTTCATACCCTCTGTCCCAGCCTCTGGCTTTACCCTCTGTCCCAGCCTCTGGCTTTCATACCCTCTGTCCCACTCTCCGACTTTACCCTCTGTCCCAGCCTCTGGCTTTCATACCCTCTGTCCCACTCTCCGACTTTACCCTCTGTCCCAGCCTCTGGCTTTCATACCCTCTGTCCCACTCTCCGACTTTACCCTCTGTCCCAGCCTCTGGCTTTTATACCCTCTGTCCCAGCCTCTGGCTTTACCCTCTGTCCCAGCCTCTGGCTTTCATACCCTCTGTCCCAGCCTCTGGCTTTACCCTCTGTCCCAGCCTCTGGCTTTCATACCCTCTGTCCCACTCTCCGACTTTACCCTCTGTCCCACCCTCCGGCTTTACCCTCCGTCCCACCCTCCGTTTTTTCCTTCTGTCCTACCCTCCGTCTTCTCCACTCTATATCCCTTTCCTCTCTAGCCTTAAACCTCCTTCCCGTGCCCTCTTTCTCACCCTGTTTCCCCTCTTTCTTACCCTCTGTCTCTACCCTTTTTACTCTCTCTATCTCTCTGAAGAATTAAATTTCTTCAATAAACATTTAACTAATAAGCGACTGAAGGATTTATACTATTATATAAAAGATAAAAACTCATCAATTGCAGGCTTGAGTATTCGCAACATTCGAGCCTTCCACGTACTAGAAGAAGTATTTACCAAAGCTAGAACTTCGAAATTGTGCACCAGCGTATTAACTGCCATATTCAACATCTATAAGCAGGATCATGCCAACTTTTTTATATTGGATTCTCAGCGCACTCTGTCGCATCTGATCGAACGCTTGTACGTACGCGAACCCAGCGTGCAACGTCAGTGTCTGGAGATTCTAGAATTTGTTGTGTTCCAATTGCGCTACGTACCCATGAACGAACTGTCTAGCATTACTAAATTAATTAAGACTTGCAATTCGGCCAGATGTAAAATTATCGCATTGCAATCGTTACTGAAGATTGCTAAATGCCACGAAGTGTTGAAAGATGCCTATAGGTGAGTGATAACCTCTAATGAGTTTATAAGTTTATTGAGTCTGGCTGTATTTTTATTCAGTCTTTATTAAGTCTAGCTATAGTGTTTATAGAGTCTAGATATAGTTTTATTGAATCTAGCTATGGGTTTATAGAGTCTAGCTATTGTGTTTATTAAGCCTAGCTATAGTGTTTATTAAGCCTAGCTATAGTGTTTATTGAGTCTTGATATAGATTTATTGAGTCTAGATACAGTGTTTATTGAGTCTAGATATAGTGTTTATTGAATCTAGCTATGGGTTTATTGAGTCTAGCTATAGTGTTTATTGAATCTAGCTATAGTGTTTATTGAATCTAGCTATAGTGTTTATTGAATCTAGCTATAGTGTTTATTGAGTCTAGCTATAGTGTTTATTGAGTCCAGCTATAGGTTTATCAAGTGCAGCTACATGTGTATTGACTGTAGCTATAGGTTTATTGAGTCTAGCTATAGGTTTACTGAGTCCAGCTACATGAAAATAAGATTTACGAATTCAGAGACTGGAATGTACTAACCCCAACTCTATCTCTCTTGTACAGAGAGGTCGGCCTTCTCGATCTCCTAGTGGCCTGCCTGCACGCCTACGCGCATCAGTTGAAAGAGTCCAGCGAATTATTAGTCCAACATCAGCCAACAGCCAGCAGGGCCTGCACTAATATGCTAGCCGAACAACGCGAATTAGGCGCTTTAGTTATGCAATTATTAGCCTTCCTGCTAACTACTAGCGTTAAAAATGCGTCCGTATTTCGCGACGCCGGCGGCGCCCGCTGCGCTCACAACATGGTGCCGCACGACGAGTGCAGGACAGATATACTGGGCGTTGTACAGCAGCTAGTGCTGAGTACAGCTAGCGAAGACGATATGGGCTGCCTATTGGGCCTGATGCACACGGCCCCGCCTACTGCTATTAGATTGAAAACCGAAGTGCTGGCTACTATATCGGCTGTGCTGCAGGTTAGTAGCTATAATTATGTTTATAAATATTGGCTGTGTTTTCAGTTGTTATTTTTATCTAGTTCTTGGGCACAATCAAGCAGTGTATACGGCAGCCCTAGCTTGTCATTGTCAGAGAAGTGTACGCGTACTGTAGGGCCATTGTATCGGTTTCGATGATATAGTACAGTTTAGAGCTTATAGTGAATTTTTGAGCTTATAGTGAAGTTTCGAGCTTATAGTACAGTTTCCAGCTTATAGTATCGTTTCCAGTTTATAGTAGTTTCGAGCTTATAGTGAATTTTGAGCTTATAGTGCAATTTTGAGCTTATAGTGAAGTTTCGAGCTTGTAGTGAAGTTTTGAGCTTATAGTACAGTTTCCAGCTTATAGTATCGTTTCGAGCTTATAGTACAGTTCGAGCTTATAGTACAGTTTCCAGCTTATAGTATCGTTTCGAGCTTATAGTACAGTTCGAGCTTATAGTACAGTTTCGAGCTTATAGTACATTTTCGAGAATATAGTTAAGTTTCGAGCTCATAGTGAAGTTTTGAGCTTATAGTGAATTTTGAGCTTATAGTGAAGTTTCGAGCTTTTAGTACAGTTTCCAGCTTATAGTACATTTTCGAGAATATAGTTAAGTTTCGAGCTTATAGTGAAGTTTCGAGCTTATAGTATAGTTTCGAGCTTATAATAAAGTTTCGAGCTTATAGTACAGTTCGAGCTTATAGTACAGTTTCGAGCTTATAGTACAGTTTCGAGCTTATAGTACAGTTCGAGCTTATAGTACAGTTTCGAGCTTATAGTACAGTTCGAGCTTATAGTACAGTTCGAGCTTATAGTACAGTTTCGAGCTTATAGTACAGTTCGAGCTTATAGTACAGTTCGAGCTTATAGTACAGTTTCGAGCTTATAGTACAGTTCGAGCTTATAGTACAGTTCGAGCTTATAGTACAGTTCGAGCTTATAGTACAGTTTCGAGCTTATAATGAAGTTTAGAGCCTATAGAACAGTTTCGAGCTTATAGTGAATTTTCGAGCTTATAGTACAGTTTAGAGCTTATAGTACAGTTTCGAGCTTTTTAATTTTTGAGCATTTAACAATACTGGGAGCTTGTGAAATTCAGATTTTACTCGATAATCCTACAATGTCCTGTCCTCATTTATAATTGCAACCCCAGGCCTCGCACCGCTGCCGTTCCGCATTTCGTCGTTGCTCCGGTTTCGTCTACGTCATCTCGCTGCTGGTGTCGCTGGAAGGCTCGCTGAAAGAGCAGCCGGGACCGCCTTGGGACACTGCAGACTCTTCAGCGGTTGTCCTATTATTAAAAACTATATTTGTCACTCTGACCGTCGCTATGAAATTTGAACCAGCCAATGCTAGATTCTTTAAATACGAGATTCGATACGACAGTCTGACGGAGGCTGTCCGCCTTCTGGGCTGTTTTGGACCGCACGCGGACGCTCTGCCTGTAAGCCAAGCTGTCTTCTATGAGAGGCTAAATTAATAGCTAAAAGTTCATGTACCCGGGTAAAGAAATTCCCATTCATTGAGGAAAGATCCCGATTGAGAACAGATACATGTAAAAAATCGGATCCCATAACTCAGATCCCATAACTCAGATCCCACATCTCAGATCCCATATCTCATATCCCATAACTCTGATCCCATTACTCAGATCCCATATCTCAGATCCCATATCTCAGATCCCATATCTCAGATCCCATAAATCAGATCCCAAAACTCAGATCCCATAATTCAGATCTAGATTCTAACTCAGAATCCTCAGATCCCATTTATACTTACATCTCACAATCAAATATTATAATCCCATGTAACACAGGTGCCCACAGCTTCGGCCGCTGCTGGCGCGGAAGCGGGTGCCTCGTCGGGTTCCTCTTCGCAGCCGCCTACCCCGGACCCGTCGTCCAGCACCCCAGGCAGCCTTCGCTTCGACCGGGTGTTCCAATCCGCCCCAGTCGACGAAGCCCTGGTAGCCGACTATTGTTCGGATTTGCCTCAGCGGCTTCGCTGCGCCAGTTTCATGCTCAAATGCCTGTTTGAATTGGGCGTCGAATCGTTGGAATTCGGCATCGACGGCGGCCGCGGTGGCGTCGGTAGCGAGTCCGACAACGCCGTTATGGTCGCCAGTCCAGAGCACAGTCGGCACCGAAAGCACCTGCACAATTTGACTAATCAGTCTCCGCCTCCGCCGGCCATTGTGCACCCGGGAGCCGTGCTATCGTTTCTACAGTTAATACCGGCCGTGGTGATTGGGGACGAGCAGACTCAGCCTGAGCTGGATTTGCAGGTTTGTAGGCTGCTGATTAATTGTCCATTGAGACCCCTTGACTCCATTGACCCATCGACCCTATTTGACCTCATTGACACCTTGACCCGATTTGACCTCATTGACACCTTGACCTTATTTGACCTCATTGACACCTTGACCCTATTTAAACTCATTGACACCTTGACCCTATTTGACCTCATTGACACCTTGACCCTATTTGACCTCATTGACACCTTGGCCTTATTTGACCTCATTAACACCTTGACCTTATTTGACCTCATTGACACCTTGACCCTATTTGAACTCATTGACACCTTGACCCTATTTGAACTCATTGACACCTTGGCCTTATTTGACCTCATTAACACCTTGACCTTATTTGACCTCATTGACACCTTGACCCTATTTGAACTCATTGACACCTTGACCCTATTTGAACTCATTGACACCTTGAAACTATTTGACCTCATTGACACTTTGACCCTATTTGACCTTATTGACACCTTGACCCTTGACTCTTGACCCTCTTACCTGGACTCCATGACTCCATCTAAGTATTTTAATTGGTGTCAGAGGGTAATTCTAACTGTTGTCGAAACTTATTATTTATTATTCGGAGGGTATTGTATTCTCCTTTAACAAATCCCCAAAATCATTTCTCTCTTGTCTCCCCCCCTCTAGGTATCGGCCCTGAACCTGCTGCGCAGCCTGATGGCTCTGGCCCGCAACGTGCAGACCATGTGCAGCTTCGGCATGACCCAGCACCTGTTGCGGCACTATCGGCACTGCCTAACAGACGAGTCGCATCATCTGCAGCCCTGCATCCAGAGCCTATTCGAGCGGCTCGCTTCTCACGCCCTGTCGCCGAACGATTTGCGCGAATTTCTTCGCCTAGGCGATCCGCTCTGCTGCCGGCCGCTGAACGAGATTGCGCCTTCGGACACGGCCGCTCTGTCCGAGGCCGACGTGCCGGCCGAATTGCCGGTAGTTGGCCACGGCGGCTCTGTGCCCCTGTCCAGAGTTAAATGCCTCGTCTCTATGGCAACTCCGCGCGACGCTCGAGTACCGTTCTCCGAGCCGCCGCCTCCGTTTGTAGAATTAGACATGTCTGCCGAAGGCTTCGCCTGTCTGTACATGCCCAGCTTGGCGCCTCAGGCGCCGCCAGCGTCTAGCATCTCGCCGATGGCCGCGGGCGAGGCGGCCGCGTCAACACTGGGCGGCGTCGGTTCCGGCTGCGACCGGCTGTTCCCGCCGCCAGCCGGCCTGACCTACATGTGCTGGCTGAGCGTGCAGAAAACTGACGGCGCTGTCGGAGGGCATCCGTTTCGATTGTTCACCGTTGTGCGGAGCATACAGGTGCGGTATTGTTTGAAATTACCTGTTAATTAGAGAATTGATCATTGATAATTTATCATTTGAGAATCAATCATTGAGGATTGATCATTGAAAATCGGTCTTTAAGAATCGGTCATTGGGAAACAGTCATTGAGAATCAATCATTTAGAATCAATTATTAAGAATTGATCATTGAGAATTGATCATTGAGAATCGGTCATTGAAAATCGCTCATTGAGAATTGGTTATTGAGAATCGATCATTAAGAAACGGTCATTGAGAATCGGTCATTGGGAAACAGTCATTGAGAATCAATCATTCAGAATCAATCACTGAGAATCAATCATTGAGAATCGATCATTAAGAATCGGTTATTGAGAATCGATCATTGAGAATCGGTTATTGAGAATCGATCATTAAGAATCAATTATTGAGAATCGATCATTGAAAATTGCTCATTGAGAATCGGTCATTGAAAATCGCTCATTGAGAATCGGTTATTAAGAATCGATCATTGAAAATTGCTCATTGAGAATCGGTCATTGAAAATCGCTCATTGAGAATCGGTTATTGAGAATCGATCATTGAGAAACGGTCATTGGGAAAGTCTCATTGAAAATCACCTAATAAAATCGCCCTTAGTGAATCTCCATAGTTGCTCATTGAACAATTAGGCATTTCAGTTTAGCTCTCTCCCTCTCGCACACTCCTTTTCAAATTTTCCCCATCCCCAGAGCCGCGAGGATCAGCTAGCCTGCCTTCGCGTGGAACTCGATCCCACCGCCCGACAGCTCACGGTGAGCACGGCCGAAGCTGAGCTGGGCGCCTCTCCATCAGCTGCACATTCCTCGTCATCAGCCGATGCCGTGTTCAGCGTCCCTCAGTTATCGGAGCCAGACACCTGGCACCACCTAGCTCTGGTCCTGAATCGATCCGGCATGATGAAGCACAGCGCAGTGAAGCTGTTTATCGATGCCCAATTATTAGGCAATCAGAAGTTGAATTACATATCGCCAAATGTTGGCACTGTTAGCGGCACGTTTGGCGGCGTTGGTGGAGGCGGCGGCGGCGGCGCAGGCGGAGGTGGAAGCGGCGGAGGCTCCGGAGCGCCAATCTCCGTTGCTAGCGTGTGCGCCTATGTTGGCACGCCCTGCTTAGACAGCATGCGCAAGCTGGCGCCCACTGCCTGGTTTCAAGGACCGCTATTCCTAGTTGAAGAGCCGCTGTCCAATCAGATGATTGAAACTGTCTATAAGCTTGGCGCCTCCTATATTGGAAATTTTCAATCGGTTAGTGTCTCGGCTCTCTATAACTGTAACTGTTCCGGAATGTTTCTCTATAAGTAACACGGAATATCAATTCTGTGTCTTTTAGTTTTTTTCAGAACTTCTTCCCTTTTATAAAATTTCTACAGTAGTTTCAAACGTGGGGGCTGTAGCCAGAGGTCTGGCGCGGCGCTCTGATGTGCCAGCGGCCCGGGCTCGATTCCCAGTGCAGTCGTATTTATTTGGTGGGCTAAATTGGAATCTCGGCTACTGTACACTCCTGTGTGAGTGTGTGTGTGAGTGTGTGCCTGTGCGTATGACTGCGTGCGTATCTGCGCGCTTAAGTGCTTGCTCACGGGAGTCGGCAGAATGGTAAGTAATGGTAGATTGTCACATTTTAGCAACAAATTAGACAGTTGAGACACAGAGGGGACATTATAACAACAAATTAGACAGTTTAGACACAGAGGGGACATTTTAGCAACAAATTAGACAGTTGAGACACAGAGGGAACATTTTAACAACAAATTAGACAGTTTAGACACAGGGGACATTTTAGCAACAAATTAGACAGTTTAAGACACAGAGGGGACATTTTAGCAACAAATTAGACATTTTAGACACAGAGGGGACATTTTAACAACAAATTAGACAGTTTAAGACACAGAGGGGACATTTTAGCAACAAATTAGACAGTTTAAGACACAGAGGGGACATTTTAGCAACAAATTAGACAGTTTAAGACACAGAGGGGACATTTTAGCAACAAATTAGACAGTTTAAGACACAGAGGGAACATTTTAGCAACAAATTAGACAGTTTAAGACAGAGGGGACATTTTAACAACAAATTAGACATTTTAGACAAAGAGGGGACATTTTAGCAACAAATTAGACAGTTGAGACACAGAGGGGACATTTTAGCAACAAATTAGACAGTTTAAGACACAGAGGGAACATTTTAACAACAAATTAGACAGTTTAAGACACAGAGGGAACATTTTAACAACAAATTAGACAGTTTAAGACACAGAGGGGACATTTTAGCAACAAATTAGACATTTTAGACACAGAGGGGACATTTTAACAACAAATTAGACAGTTTAAGACACAGAGGGAACATTTTAACAACAAATTAGACAGTTTAAGACACAGAGGGGACATTTTAGCAACAAATTAGACAGTTTAAGACACAGAGGGGACATTTTAGCAACAAATTAGACAGTTTAAGACACAGAGGGAACATTTTAGCAACAAATTAGACAGTTTAAGACAGAGGGGACATTTTAACAACAAATTAGACATTTTAGACAAAGAGGGGACATTTTAGCAACAAATTAGACAGTTGAGACACAGAGGGGACATTTTAGCAACAAATTAGACAGTTTAAGACACAGAGGGAACATTTTAACAACAAATTAGACAGTTTAAGACACAGAGGGAACATTTTAACAACAAATTAGACAGTTAAGACACAGAGGGGACATTTTAGCAACAAATTAGACAGTTTAAGACACAGAGGGGACATTTTAGCAACAAATTAGACAGTTTAGACACAGAGGGAAAATTTTAACAACAAATAAAACGTTTTAAAGACATTGGAAAATTTTTTAGCTACAATTGAGACATTTTAGACACACAGAAGACATTTTAGCAACAGAAAACATTAGGTGTTACCAGTATTTGGATAATCAACTCACAAAAAAGAGGGTATATATCAACAACAATGCTTTAACGACTACTGCAAGTAGTTAAATTAAAATGGAATTATTATGGAAAAACGTCGCAGATCCGGCCAGACATGGAGTGCCTATTCAGCGAGGAGCGCATAGCCCTGAGCGTATTTGCCAACTCTGAGAACGTACTAACTGTGTCGCGTATTCGCAAACTATTCAATCGAGCGGACGCAAAATCCATAGCTAAACTGTTAGTGACCGCCGTCAATGACAACTGCACGCCTATCAGGCTACTGCCGAACGCCGCCGTGCATTTAAACGGTCCGGCTCGCAGTATGGGCGCTGTACTACTTGGCTATCAGGGTATTCGTTCATTTAGTCCGCAGCCAGTTACGGCTGTATTGGATTGCGTCGGTTGTACCACAGTGTTGCTAGGCTTAGTCTCCATGGCAACCGATGCCGACTGTCTCTACGCGGCTGTGAAAGCGCTGGTTTGCGCGCTGCGCAGCAGTCGGGAAGCCCAGAAAGAAATGGTTCGAACCAATGGATTTGCACTGTTGGGCATGCTACTGAAACGGAAACGACCGCTGCTTAACAGCCGGATTCAGAGCTATGCTTTCACTCTAGCCGGCTTAGGCGGAGTTGGCGTTGTCGGCCGGTCAAACTCCGAGAGCGGCGGCAGTGGCGGCTCTTCCCAACTCGCCAATCAATCGTCGGCGGGGTCGACGTCATCTTCGACTGGCGAAGCTTGGGAACGAAATCAACAGGACGCGTTGCGCTATCTGGTGTGCGACCTGCGCAACTGGCGCAGCGAAGCCTCCTTGGAGCCGGTGCGGACCCTGCTGGATGGACTGACAGATCTGGCTAACGAGTCAGCTGGAGCTAAACAGTCTATGCTAGCATTGGATCTGGTCTTCCGCTTGTTGCACTTTCTGGTTACCGCGCCTAATGCTAGTCCGGATCTGCTGGACTCGCTTAAACTGCTGGTTGTTAATCTGTTAAGGCCGGCGCCTAGGCCCAATGATTTGCTTACGTTGGGCCAGTTTCTGGCCGTGTCGCCGAAGTACGCTATGAGCTTCGGATTACAGGTGATCCGTCTGTCTGTCTATCATTTCTATCTATCTATCTATCTATCTGTCTATCCATCTATCTATCTATCTATCTATCTATCTATCTATCTATCTATCTATCTATCTATCTATCTATCTATCTATCTATCTATCTGTCTATCTATCTATCTATCTATCTATCTATCTATCTGTCTATCCATCTATCTGTCTATCTATCTATCTATCTATCTATCTATCTATCTATCTGTCTATCTGTCTATCCATCTATCTGTCTATCTATCTATCTATCTATCTATCTATCTATCTATCTATCTATCTATCTATCTATCTATCTATCTATCTATCTATCTATCTATCTATCTGTCTATCTATCTATCTATCTATCTGTCTATCCATCTATCTGTCTATCCATCTATCTGTCTATCTATCTATCTATCTATCTATCTATCTATCTGTCTATCCATCTATCTGTCTATCTATCTATCTATCTATCTATCTATCTATCTATCTATCTGTCTATCCATCTATCTATCTATCTATCTATCTATCTATCTATCTATCTATCTGTCTATCTATCTATCTATCTATCTATCTATCTATCTATCTATCTATCTATCTATCTATCTATCTATCTATCTATCTATCTATCTATCTATCTATCTATCTATCTATCTATCTATCTATCTATCTGTCTATCTATCTATCTATCTATCTATCTGTCTATCTATCTATCTATCTATCTGTCTATCCATCTATCTGTCTATCCATCTATCTGTCTATCTATCTATCTATCTATCTATCTATCTGTCTATCCATCTATCTGTCTATCTATCTGTCTATCCATCTATCTATCTATCTGTCTATCCATCTATCTATCTATCTATCTATCTATCTATCTGTCTATCTATCTATCTATCTATCTATCTATCTATCTATCTATCTATCTATCTATCTATCTATCTATCTATCTATCTATCTATCTATCTATCTATCTATCTATCTATCTATCTATCTATCTATCTATCTATCTATCTATCTATCTATCTATCTATCTATCTGTATATCTATCTATCTATCTATCTATCTGTCTATCTATCTATCTATCTATCTGTCTATCCATCTATCTGTCTATCCATCTATCTGTCTATCTATCTATCTATCTATCTATCTATCTATCTGTCTATCCATCTATCTGTCTATCTATCTGTCTATCCATCTATCTATCTATCTGTCTATCCATCTATCTATCTATCTATCTATCTATCTATCTATCTATCTGTCTATCTATCTATCTATCTATCTATCTATCTATCTATCTATCTATCTATCTATCTATCTATCTATCTATCTATCTATCTATCTATCTATCTATCTATCTGTCTATCTGTCTATCTATCTATCTATCTATCTATCTATCTATCTATCTATCTATCTATCTATCTATCTATCTATCTATCTATCTATCTATCTATCTATCTATCTATCTATCTATCTATCTATCTGTCTGTCTATCTATCTATCTATCTATCTATCTGTCTGTCTATCTATCTGTATATCTGTCTATCTAACTATCTGTCTATAAGCATAATACTTTGTTTTTTGTCAACCACAAAAACAGGTAATGATTCACCTAGTCAGCGGCAATCAGAAAATGTCCGAAGCCGTCTCCCGTATCCTCGGCTTCGATTGGACATTCGTATTCCTACAACGCGGCCTTCCATCCGATATTGTTATCCAAGCGTTTCGCCTGCTCTTGCTGCTGCTAGTGCAACCCCCAGGCGCCGTTGCCCGCTTCCGTGACGGCCAATGCGCTCGCGGCTGGCTGGCCGGCGTGTCGGCGATGCGTCAGGCCCGGCACGGACTGCTTCTAGAAGGCTTCCAGTCGAATAGCAACAGCGGAGCAGGAGGCGGCGGCGGCACCGGCAGCGGAGGCGGCGGCTCAGGCGGCGGCGGCGGCAACATCAGCGGAGGCGGCAGCTTTGATCATCATCATCAGCCTGGAGCCCTCGCCAATGCGGATTTCAGCTCCCGCCCAGGCGGCCCATTCAGCGTGCTGCGCTACTTTCTATGCGGACACGCCTGCACTGGCCAGCTCTATCCTATGCTATTCTGCCTGTTGCTAGGCAGACCGCCGCTTGGTAAACTGCCGCCAGCTAATCAGTGTGTTGCTAGGGGTACACTTCTGTCACTGGTTGAGCCGGCCTGTCAGCCTGTGCCCGGCGGTGGCAAGAGGCCGGACCTGTGCCCCGAGGCTGCTCAACTGCTACTGTCTATGGTCCGCTGCCTGCTCAGCCTATCAGAGCCGGACTATTCTCAGCGCGACTGTCGCGATTGGCCAGCCAGTATTATTGAGGCGCTGAACTATTTGTACATCCACCATCCGGATTTCCCTTCCCTAGTGATGTCGCCAGAGTTTGCTCTATACCTAGCCGAATGCCTGTTCCCCGCTGTCGGTTGGATGTCGCCTCAGCAGCAGAAGCAGCAATTGCAACAGCAGCAGAGGACACCAATTCCGCAGCTTATTGTTGTTGAATGTTGTGGTAGTTCAGCTGCTGCGGAATCTGCTGCTGCAACTAATGATGATGACAATTTTAAACCGTTTGCCGATTCCGATGACAGCATGGTGTTTGTTAGGTCGGCCCTGCCTGACTGTCTGCCCCAGCAGCAGCAGCAGCAGCAACAGTCCCCACCGCCACCGCAGTCACCTCTTGTTACTCATCCCAACGTTGGTCGAGTGATCGATTTTCTTCGACTGATTATAACCGACAGTTTCGCGTTCAGCTTGAACTCGCATTCGCGGGGAGGCAGCGGCGGACAGCCGTTGATTGACGTGCTGCTTGAAGCCTGCCCAGATGCCAGCCCCGCGGCTAGGGAGAAATATCAGGTGAGGATTCCTGGCTTAGGTCTATTTCATCTATTTAATTTCATTTTCCAACTCTTAGTTTACTTGTTTAGGTTGGTGACTAGCTAATGGGATTCTAGTCTAGAACTGAGTAGGGATTCTAACTATTTTGGCTCCATTTTTTGTTTTTTAGACAGACACAGACAGACAGACGACAAACAGATCGAGAGACAGACAGACAGACAGACAGACGCACAGACACACAGACAGACAGATCGAGAGACAGACAGACAGAAAGACAGACAGACAGACAGACAGACAGACAGACAGACAGACAGACAGACAGACAGACAGACAGACAGACTATTAGAGATTGATAAATTCATTTTTAACTTAGTTTTCACGCTTTTCTACTGTTTTTGTACAACTTAGTAGTATGAAGCTATCAATTAGTAGTTTACTACTTTTATAACTTTTAGGAATAGTTGTTATACTACATATTTCTGTTTGTATCGATCGATCCAGACAAGCTTATAGAGCTTTATCCCCATTTTCCCAATATCCTCTCTTCATCCCCGCAGTCTCTCCTGCTGCACAGCATCATCGACCACATGCTGGCATTCGACATACTCCGCGCCGAAGAGATGAGCTTCCCGTTGAACTCTGGCGGCTCCTACGCTTGCCTGGCTCACAACGCCTGCTATTTTGCGGCCAGAGTTGTTGACAAACTGTGCGCCGGCCTGTTCGCTAACGATTCTAATGAGGTCTATCAGTTTGTGCGCAGACTGATTCGTCAGGCGGAACAGAGCCCACCGCCTGGCGGGTTAGATCCTTTGTACAACTGTCTTAATCGGGTGCTGCTGTACCAGCTGTCTCGCAATATTGAAGACGAACGGGAGCATCCAGCCGTACTAGAGGCTCTCAATTGTCTATTACGCGATGCTGCAACAATACTGTCGCCTAAAAATACTAGCGAAACATTTCCTAGCTGTTTAGCCTACCTACTGCTCACCATTGTTCGAGGCCTGCCGCCTGTAGCTGATTCTTGTCAATCGTCTAATTGGCACGTGTCCTCATTTCACCTGCAAGGCCAGGCTCCGCCAACCTACGCCGCTGTGGTGGTGGCCGCGCACAAAGCCTGGGAGGAGCTCTATCTGCGTAGGAAAGTTGAACTGCAGGACTCGCTTAGGCAGCCATTGAATGCGCCTGGTACTATGACAGCTCCGCAGCTGAGCGGGCTCAACGATCTAGTCTACGTAGCCGCTAAATCGCGCTGGGTTGCCTACCGCGAGGCCGAGAGCAGCTCTGTGACAGTCTATCGACCGTTGGAAAAGATTCACCAGCAGATACGCAGCAATCTTAGTCGAATGGGCAGCGGTATGTTGAGACAGTTGACTCAAACTGCTAGCGGTCAGCGACGCTCTCGACGGGACACCGGCGAAGGCGGCGGCGGTGGCAGCAGCGGCGGCGGCGGCTTGCCAATGTCCACCAGCAGCGGTAGCGGAAGCGGCGACTTTCTCAGCGATCACCATCACCATCATCATCATCGCAGCTCCTCGGACGCATTCGATCCTAGCGAAGCTGCCTGCCTGTTGAAGGAGCAGCTAGCCAGCGTGAAGGAGCTTGTAGATCAGCGCTGCTTGCAGTACGAGCAAACCGCTTCTCTTGTCCAGCGCTACCTCGAAGACGAATGGGCCAGCTTAGAAGAGGAGCTGACTAGGGAGCGAGGCATCTGGGGTCCGCCGAGAGGCTTCGCCACTGAGAAATGGATGCTCGATGCAACCGAGGGGCCGCTGAGAATGCGGAAACGCCTAACACCGAATCCGGCATTCTTTCAGCACTATCCGTTTCGTAGTAAGAGCGATAGTCAGCGACCAGCGCCGCGCTACCGGACCCCAGTGAGCCGGGACGCCCTGCTGCACGTGTACAGCTACCGGCCCAAGCGACTGCTCATCGATCAGACTCTCCGCCTGCCGGCTGTGCAACCAGACGAAGTCACCGAAGAAGGCTTTGTGGAGCTGTCCGCCGAGATCTCAGCTGAGACCACCGCTTGTATCAATACGATTCGTAGAAACACGGGAGCTTCTATTGATGTGGAAGCGGCTGCAGCTGCAGCGGCCGCCGATGATACAGCCTCATCAGTGCCAGCATCCGATGCGCCGGAACCGGAAGGCTCCAGCGGCGCCGGAAGTACTGCCGCTACTGCTGGCTCCGCCGCTGCCGCCGCCTCCGCTAGCGGCGCCGGCCGAGATGAAGAATCGCCGATGGACAGTCACGCGGCTATTCAGCACCTGTTGAGCGGCGAGAAGATCACCCAGATGTTCCGCTGCGCTCGCGTACAAGGCCTCGACGTGCACGAAGGTCTGCTATTGCTTGGCAAAGACTACTTCTACGTTGTCGACGGTTTCACGCTGTTTAAAACTAAAGAGATTGTCGATATCGACGCCGTGCCGCATCACGAGCCGATAATTCCGTCGGCGCCGGCCGGTCCACAGACCAATCCCGCCGGACATAAGCGCGAGCATTTCAAATTTGCCTACGAAGATCTCAGAGAAATTCATCGTAGAAGATACCTACTGCAGCCCATTGCTTTGGAGCTGTTCAGCTCCGATGGTCGGACTCTGCTGCTGGTGTTTCGCAAGCGGACCATGTCGAAAGTCTATCAGAAGCTGGAGCAGATGGCCCCGGCGTTGAGCGAGTTGTCTCAGCAGCACCAGCGCTCCGCTGAGCAGAATGCTAGCGCCTCCTTCATCACCGCCCTGATGGGTGAGAAATCCTTCACACAACGCTGGGAGCGTGGCGAGATCTCCAATTTTCAATATTTGATTCTGCTCAACACTCTGGCCGGCCGATCGTATAACGATCTGATGCAGTATCCAATCTTTCCTTGGATTCTGGCCGACTACGACAGCTCCGAGTTGGACTTGGGCAATCCGGACACGTTCAGGGATCTCACTAAACCGATGGGCGCTCAGACCGAGGATCGTTTGACCCAGTTTCACAAACGATTCAAAGAATGGGACGATCCAAGCGGTGAGACGCCGCCCTATCACTACGGCACGCATTATTCATCGGCTATGATTGTGTCCAGCTATTTAGTTCGAATGGAACCCTTCACTCAGCACTTTCTCAAACTGCAAGGCGGTCATTTTGACTTGGCCGATCGAATGTTCCATTCTATACGGGAGGCCTGGCTATCCGCTTCAAAGTACAACATGGCCGATGTTAAAGAATTGATACCGGAATTTTTCTATCTGCCGCAGTTTCTTGTTAATCATAACAAATTCGATTTGGGCACCAAACAGTCCGGAGTGTCGCTTAATGATGTTGTACTGCCGCCATGGGCCAAGTGAGTTCGGCCTGCTCTCTGTTTGCATTGCTGTCTGTCTGTCTGTCTGTCTGTCTGTCTGTCTGTCTGTCTGTCTGTCTTTCTGTCTGTCTGTCCTGTCTGCCTGTCTGTCTGTCTATCTGTCCTGTCTGCCTGTCTGTCTGTCCTGTCTGCCTGTCTGTCTGTCTGTCTGTCTGTCTGTCTGTCTGTCTGTCTGTCTGTCTGTCTGTCTGTCTGTGTGTCTGTCTGTCTGTCTGTCTTAGTGTCTTTCTGTCTGTCTGTCTGTCGGCCACCCCTCCACCTAAAGCACCCACCACTCTCATGCAGAGACGACTCCCGCGAGTTCATCCGAGCCCATCGCGAGGCTCTGGAATGCGACTACGTCAGCTCGCAGCTGCACAATTGGATCGATCTGATCTTCGGCTACAAGCAGCTCGGACCCAGCGCCGTCCAGTCCGTCAATGTATTCCACCACCTGTTCTACGAAGGCAACGTCGATATTGACGGCATCGACGACGAATTGAAACGCACGGCCGTGATCGGCTTCATCAACAATTTCGGCCAGATTCCCAAGCAGCTGTTCCGCAAGCCGCACCCGGCCCGGCGGCTGGCCATTCCGAGGGCTCCGTCTGGCGCGGCCGCCGATCCGCTTCAGCCGTCCACCAGCTTGGCGGACCGGCTGTTCTACCATCATCTGGACACGCTCAGGCCGTCCATGACTCCCACTCGAGAGCTCAAGGAGGCGGTCGGCGAGATTCTGGCTACGGATAGGTAGGGAAGCTGGAAAGTTGACTTATAATGGGGTTTCATGTTGGCTATTGGCTCAGATACTGAGGTTAAGTTACTAGCATAGTAGATCTTTATGATAGCTACTGTATGTGCCCTCCGAGATCTGGGCCAGCCCCCTCTCCCAGACTCCCAGAGTGTCAGTGCTGGGCCAGCCCCCCCTTCCCAGAGTGTCAGTGCTGGGCCAGCCTCCCTTCCCAGAGTGTCAGTGCTGGGCCAGCCTCCCAGATCCTCAGTTGCTGGGCCAGCATCCCAGATCCTCAGTTTCTGGGCCAGCATCCCAGATCCTCAGTTGCTGGGTCACCACCGCCACGATCCGAGATTCTCAGTTTCATCTTTTTGCCATGCTTTTATGTTTCAATCATAAGCTTCCAACCTCCCGGATCCCAGTCAGCTATCAATCCAGTTTACTCTTACTGTTTCACTGCCTAATTTTCCTCGTTAAACCCCGCTAAATCCTCGCAGATCCGTAGCAGCCCTGCCCACCAATCAGTGCTTCGTGATGCCGCAGGGCCTTCGCTACCTGAGCTGGGGCCACGCGGACAACTCGCTTCGTCTTGGCGTTGTCGACTCCGACCGAATCGTGGCCACATTCGAAGGCGTGGAATCAGTGGGCTGCATCCTGTGCGCCGTGGCTCCATCGGATCGAATGTTTGTCACAGGCGGTACCAGCACCGTAGTTCGAGTTTGGCAACAATTCGGTCGCCGACTGCGACTGAAAGCGGCGCTTTACGGTCACACGGAACCGGTGACGTGCCTGGCAGTGTCCATTGCTTATAGTGTCATTGTTAGCGGATCGCGGGACCAGTCGGCCATCGTCTGGGACCTGTCGCGATTGTGCTTCGTCCGCCAGCTTGCCGGTCATCCAGCGCCCGTGGCCGCTGTAGCGATTAACGAATCGTCTGGAGACATTGCTACGGCTGCAGGTGCGTATGGGTGCTGAGTCACGAGCATGGCGGACTCAGGTGTATAAGAATTCAAAAGAGTCAGGATTATAGGGAGTCAAGAGTGTAGAGAGTCAGGAGTGTAGGGAGTCAGGAGTGTAGAGAGTCAGGAGTGTAGGGAGTCAGGAGTGTAGGGAGTCAGGAGTGTAGGGAGTCAGGAGTGTAGAGAGTCAGGAGTGTAGGGAGTCAGGAGTGTAGGGAGTCAGGAGTGTAGGGAGTCAGGAGTGTAGGGAGTCAGGAGTGTAGGGAGTCAGGAGTGTAGGGAGTCAGGAGTGTAGGGAGTCAGGAGTGTAGGGAGTCAGGAGTATAGGGAGTCAGGAGTATAGGGAGTCAGGAGTGTAACGAGTCAGGAGTATAGGGAGTCAGGAGTGTAAGGAGTCAGGAGTGTAGGGAGTCAGGAGTGTAGGGAGTCAGGAGTGTAAGGAGTCAGGAGTGTAGGGAGTCAGGAGTGTAGGGAGTCAGGAGTGTAGGGAGTCAGGAGTGTAGAGAGTCAGGAGTGTAGGGAGTCAGGAGTGTAGAGAGTCAGGAGTGTAGAGAGTCAGGAGTGTAGGGAGTCAGGAGTGTAGGGAGTCAGGAGTGTAGGGAGTCAGGAGTGTAGGGAGTCAGGAGTGTAGGGAGTCAGGAGTGTAGGGAGTCAGGAGTGTAGGGAGTCAGGAGTGTAGGGAGTCAGGAGTATAGGGAGTCAGGAGTATAGGGAGTCAGGAGTGTAGGGAGTCAGGAGTATAGGGAGTCAGGAGTGTAAGGAGTCAGGAGTGTAGGGAGTCAGGAGTATAGGGAGTCAGGAGTGTAGGGAGTCAGGAGTGTAGAGAGTCAGGAGTGTAGGGAGTCAGGAGTGTAGGGAGTCAGGAGTGTAGGGAGTCAGGAGTATAGGGAGTCAGGAGTGTAAGGAGTCAGGAGTGTAGGGAGTCAGGAGTATAGGGAGTCAGGAGTGTAGGGAGTCAGGAGTGTAGGGAGTCAGGAGTGTGAGGAGTCAGGAGTGTAAGGAGTCAGGAGTGTAGGGAGTCAGGAGTGTAACGAGTCAGGAGTGTAGGGAGTCAGGAGTATAGGGAGTCAGGAGTGTAGGGAGTCAGGAGTGTAGGGAGTCAGGAGTGTAGGGAGTCAGGAGTGTAGGGAGTCAGGAGTGTGAGGAGTCAGGAGTGTGAGGAGTCAGGAGTGTGAGGAGTCAGGAGTGTAAGGAGTCAGGAGTGTAGGGAGTCAGGAGTGTAACGAGTCAGGAGTGTAGGGAGTCAGGAGTATAGGGAGTCAGGAGTGTAGGGAGTCAGGAGTATAGGGAGTCAGGAGTGTAGGGAGTCAGGAGTGTAGGGAGTCAGGAGTGTAGGGAGTCAGGAGTGTAGGGAGTCAGGAGTGTAGGGAGTCAGGAGTATAGGGAGTCAGGAGTGTAGGGAGTCAGGAGTATAGGGAGTCAAAACAAAAAGTAGAGAGTTATATAGAACCGTTACCTGTTGAAATAGTCTGTTAGATAATAGAAATGAACATATTCTGATTCTGATTTCACTGCATCCTACAAATTCATAACAGGCACCCATCTGCATCTGTGGTCTGTTAATGGCGAGCCATTAGCCAGCATCAACACCACCAGCGGTCGGGCTCAGCAAATTCACTGCCTAGCAATGAGCTGCCTGCACGATTGGGATCCGATGAATGTTGTACTCACTGCCGGAGCTGACGGGGTGGTGCGAATGTGGACTCTGGAATATGTGCAGACGCCTGTGGCTGATCAGGTCTCCGCTGGCGAAGCCGGTAGTTCAACTGCTGCTGCTGCTGCAGTGCAGCAGTCTCGGCAGCCACCGCCAAATTCTCCCACGGATGATCAGTGGGTAGGCAGAAGCGGCGAGGTAAGCTGCAGTAGAAACCCAGCTCAAGACCCCCCCCCCACCTAGAAAACAACCTCAAGTACTCCAGAAATTCAGCTTAAAATACCCCAGAAATCCTCTTAGATACCACTGAAACCCATCCTCAGATACCCTGAAACCCATCCTCAAATATCCTGAAACCCATCCTCAAATATCCTGAAACCCATCCTCAAATATCCTAAAACCCACCCTCAAATACCCTGAAACCCACCCTCAAATACCCTGAAACCAACCCTCAAATACCCTGAAACCCACCCTCAACTACCCTGAAACCCACCCTCAAATACATCTTCAGATAATCTCCTAAACGCATTGCTTTTTCCACCCATAAAACTTTCAGGCTTTCGAAGACCCTCGCAATTTGGACAGCGTGTCGCAGGCTTCCGCTGAAGCCTCTCCGCCGCCACAGCAGCAGCAACAGCAACAGCAGCAAAAGCAACGCGCCAGCTCTGTAGCATCCGACCAGAACGATCAAGACGATCGATCGAGCATCGATAGCGGCAGCGTGTCAGCTTCCATTCAGCAGCCGCAAAAGTCCAGCACTAGCAGTCAGCTTCGTCAGGGCCTTCGCTGGACTCGCCAATTGCTATTCAAATCCAAGCTGACAATGCACACGGCCTACGAGCGCAACGATAATAGCCAGCCAGCTGGTGTCACTTCGTTGTCGATCTCGCGCGATCATCGCGCCGTATACATTGGCGACGCTCGCGGCCGAGTGTGGACCTGGAGCGTGCCGGCCGAGCCGCTTCGAGGCGGATTAGCAGACAATTGGATTAAAGACGAGGGCGTTGCCGCTTGCGCCGAGTGCGGAGTGAAATTCTCGCCAACAGTTCGTCGGCACCACTGTCGGAACTGCGGCCGAGTGTTCTGCAATCGTTGCAGCCGGCACGAGATCGAGATTAAACGGCTAAGACTCATGAAACCTGTGCGAGTTTGCAACGCCTGCTATGCTGGTCTGCGAACCGCTTGACCGTTTGGCAAAATATTTTCCTACCAATTTGATTCATTTGCACATGCATGTCCGATATCCACTACTGATCAATGAATGGTTACGAATTTTATCTTTGTGCAAACAGTTTTTGTTCAGAATATAAAGTATTTCAATTGTTTGCTGTATGAGTCATTCATTGGTCACTGAGTGAATAGATTATTGATCCCGATCATTGGTCCTTGAGTGAATAGATTATTGATCCCGATCATTGGTCCTTGAGTGAATAGATTATTGATCCCGATCATTGGTCCCTGAGTGAATAGATTATTGATCCCGATCATTGGTCCCTGAGTGAATTAATCATGATCCCGATCATTGGTCCCTGAGTGAATTAATCATGATCCCGATCATTAGTCCCTGAGTGAATAGATTATTGATCCGGATCATTGGTCCCTGAGTGAATAGATTATTGATCCCGATCATTGGTCCCTGAGTGAATAGATTATTGATCCCGATCATTGGTCCTTGAGTGAATAGATTATTGATCCCGATCATTGGTCCCTGAGTGAATAGATTATTGATCCCGATCATTGGTCCCTGAGTGAATAGATTATTGATCCCGATCATTAGTCCCTGAGTGAATAGATTATTGATCCCGATCATTAGTCCCTGAGTGAATAGATTATTGATCCCGATCATTAGTCCCTGAGTGAATAGATTATTGATCCCGATCATTAGTCCCTGAGTGAATAGATTATTGATCCCGATCATTAGTCCCTGAGTGAATAGATTATTGATCCGGATCATTGGTCCCTGGGTGAATAGATTATTGATCCCGATCATTGGTCCCTGAGTGAATAGATTATTGATCCCGATCATTGGTCCCTGAGTGAATAGATTATTGATCCCGATCATTGGTCCCTGAGTGAATAGATTATTGATCCCGATCATTAGTCCCTGAGTGAATAGATTATTGATCCCGATCATTAGTCCCTGAGTGAATAGATTATTGATCCCGATCATTAGTCCCTGAGTGAATAGATTATTGATCCCGATCATTAGTCCCTGAGTGAATAGATTATTGATCCCGATCATTAGTCCCTGAGTGAATAGATTATTGATCCGGATCATTGGTCCCTGGGTGAATAGATTATTGATCCCGATCATTGGTCCCTGAGTGAATAGATTATTGATCCCGATCATTGGTCCCTGAGTGAATAGATTATTGATCCGATCATTGGTCCCTGAGTGAATAGATTATTGATCCCGATCATTAGTCCCTGAGTGAATAGATTATTGATCCTGATCATTAGTCCCTGAGTGAATAGATTATTGATCCCGATCATTTGGTATCACATCTGTAACCAATACTGTGATTTGGATATTGTTATTAACAATTCAATTATTAAATTGTGGGCATTCACTAATATTTCTAATTCGTATTTTTTCCTGTTTTGAATTCCTTTATTAAAAGAAAAAAATTATTCGCTAAATTATTCTCTGCTTTTTGAAAAAAAATTGTTGTCATTGTAGATTATCAGTCTGTAATATCACTGTAATATATCACAATCGTATTGCTATATGTAGAGTGTTGTCTTGATGTTGTTCTCTTAAACATTTTTTTCTGTGCAACAATCAACAGAGAAATCTCATTGACAGTACATATTATTTGATTATAACAAATATGCCTCATATGGGTAATTTATATCTGCAATTATTACTATAACAATAACAAATAATGTGAATAAATTAATTTTTCTTCCCACTAAATCCACCTCACAAGCATAATAAATTATTTCGATTATAATTTAATTATTACTTTACTAGCTACTGCTATATTATAGTACGAGTATAAACAACGTATATAATTAAAGCTGCTTATTTAATTTACTAATGTGGAAGCGCCCGTTTCAACTTGCCGATATGTTGCGTAAGCAACTTTGTATTGAGTTGAATTATCTAATAAAATACGATAATTAGTTAATTGTTGTCGCTTTCCTGTTGTGTAATTATGACGCAGTATTAGATAATAATTAATAATTTATGAACTCTCTCAGTTTGCACTAATGTTTTTCTCATGCCGTGTATTTTATTACTGTCAATGACGCATCAGTTAGTAGTATAAATGCACATTCAATGTATTTTAATATTTAAATAGTTAGATCATTCTCTACTTTGTTCATAGGTAGTTTTATAGAGGATGTTGTTTATTCCATAATATTCCACCTCTTATACTATGAAATAAGTAATTTTATCCTGCTCTACTTGCGTTGCTACTAGTAGTACTATAGTCCGGTTTTTCTTGTTCAATAATTTATTTCTGTGCAATGTTTTTCGGGAAGAACTTTCACTCCAATCCAGATCAATTATTTCAAATTGAAAGAAAATGATTATTTAGTAAATGCACTGCACTCAAAATTTGCGCTTAAGTACGGTCGTATATGCGTAAAAATAAATATATATTATTGAATATATTATACATTTAGATTATGAAACGCTCAGTTATAGCTAGCGTTTCATAACTGTTTGTGACTTTTATTTTCAGTTATATATTGTTAAAAATTATTTGCCTTTTTCTCCTGATTTCAGCCCTACAAAATGTTTCTCAGCTTTGTCTGTTCACCAAATGATTTTTCTAGAAAATGTGTCTGATATCGTCGTTAGATGTGTCTCTAGAGCAGCCGTCATTTAAATATTTTTTACAGCCACCTCTAGATTTGTCTCTAGGATTGTTTTTAGGTGTCTCTCTAGAACCGGATTTAGATGTCTCTAGAATAGTCTTTAGATGTGTCTAAAATCGCTTTGATTTAGATGTGTCTCTAGATCCGCCTTTTGATGTTTCTAGAATCGCCTTTATTTAGATATGTCTCTAGATCCGCCTTTAGATGTTTCTCTAGAGTCGCCTTTATTTAGAAGTGTCTCTAGAGTAGTCTTTTGATGTGTCTCTAGAGTCATCTTCGGGTGTGTCTTTGGAGCAGCCGTTATTTAAATGTGTCTCTATAAAAATGAAATTCTATTCGCATTAATTTTCACTTATATCTCACCATGTTTCAGCCAGCAAAACTCTGCTTTGGTCCGCATTAAAACAAACAAATTAAAAGTGCAAGCAAACCTGCAGAGCGGCAGCTATGGCCAGCATGCCGGAATTCCAGATGCCCAAGGGCTCCTACAATCCGCTCAATAAGCGCATTGTTTACATTGGCGGCTTAGCCGACGAAGTTGATCAGAAAGTTTTACACGCCGCCTTCATTCCGTTTGGTGACATTGTGGACATTTCTATCCCGCTGGACTACCAGTCTAGCAAGCACCGCGGCTTCGCTTTCGTTGAATTCGAATCTGCCGAGGATGCCGCCGCCGCTATCGATAATATGAACGAGGGAGAGCTCTACGGCCGCACTCTGCGCGTCAATATTGCCAGGTGCGTCTGTGGGATTAGACAGGTGCACAGCCTCCCAGTTCCTCAGTTGGTGGGCCAGCTTCCCAGAGTGTCAGTTGCTGGGCCAGCCTCCCAGTTCCTCAGTTGCTGGGCCAGCCTCCCAGATCCTCAGTTGCTGGGCCAGCTTCACAGATCCTCAGTTGCTGGGCCAGCCCCCCAGATTCTCAGTTGCTGGGCCAGCCCCCCAGATCCTCAGTTGCTGGGCCAGCCCCCCAGATTCTCAGTTGCTGGGCCAGCCCCCCAGATTCTCAGTTGCAGGGCCAGCATCCCAAATCGTCAGTTGCTGAGCCAGCATCCCAAATCGTCAGTTGCTGAGCCAGCATCCCAAATCGTCAGTTGCTGGGCCAGCCTCCCAGATTCTCAGCTGCTGGGCCAGCATCCCAAATCGTCAGTTGCTGAGCCAGCATCCCAAATCGTCAGTTGCTGAGCCAGCATCCCAAATCGTCAGTTGCTGAGCCAGCATCCCAAATCGTCAGTTGCTGAGCCAGCATCCCAAATCGTCAGTTGCTGGGCCAGCATCCCAAATCGTCAGTTGCTGGGCCAGCCTCCCAGATCCTCAGTTGCTGGGCCAGCATCCCAAATCGTCAGTTGCTAGGCCAGCCTTCGAGATGCTTAGTGGCGACCTTTCTAGACTAATAAGGATTAACAGGGTGAGGCCATCATCACCAAACCCCTCACCCCTCGCAGGCCGGTGCGCATTCGCGAAGGCTGGGGCCGGCCAGTCTGGTCAGACGACAACTGGTTGAAGAAATTCGGCGGCGCCACTCTGCAGAATCGGCCAGACGGCGAGGCTGCCGATGGCAACGGGGGCGGCTCCGCAGCGGCAGCAGAAGTATCTTCAGAAAAGCCAGCAGAAGCAGCCGCCGCTTCTACAGACAGCCAGCCAGCCGCTAAGCGTTCAAAGACAGGCGGTGGAAATCCTCGGGTTTACCTGGACATCAGCATTGGCGGCCGATCGGCAGGTAGAATCGTTGCCGAATTGCGCAACGACGTTGTGCCAAAGACCGCCGAGAATTTCCGCTGTCTGTGCAGCCACGAGCGCGGATTCGGGTTCAGGGGCTCGAAGTTTCATCGAATCATACCCGGCTTCATGTGCCAGGGCGGCGACTTCACTAAAGGCAACGGCACTGGCGGCAAGTCCATCTACGGGGAGAAGTTTCCAGACGAGAATTTCACGCTCAGACACACCGGCCCTGGCGTGCTGTCTATGGCCAATAGCGGCCCAAACACTAACGGCTCGCAGTTCTTCATCTGCACTGAAGCCACGGTCTGGCTGGATAATAAGCACGTAGTGTTTGGCCGGGTGGTTGAAGGCATGCCAGTTGTAAGAAAAATGGAATCCATGGGGTCCAAATCTGGGAAGCCTAGTCAACCAGTGGTTGTTGAGGATTGCGGCGAACTATGAGTTCAAAAATTGTGCTGTAACTTTTGTACTTTCTTATTTTACTGTGTCGTTTAACAGTAGAACATAGTGCTATAGTACATATTAGCCCGCCCTCACATTACGGATCAGAAGTGTGATCACATTTATTAATCTATTTGCCTATCCTTAATATAAAGTTTAAACTCGTTAAGCTTAATTTTTTACCCACTCTAATAGCATATTTCAAATTCAGACCAGAACAATTAAGGTCATGTCAATTTAGTGCGCTAACTCTCAAATTGTAAAAGTACAGTGCATCCGGGTTGTTGCATATTTGTCAGTTTGTTGCGCTGAAATCTTTTTTTTCTTCAAATAAACTGATTCCCGAGAGCGGCTTATGCATTTCGCGTTTACATAAACAATACTTCCGTTTTTTCTTTGATAATTTATAAAACTCATTTGCATTAAAATACAATTCGTTTGTGCCTCGTGAAATGAACATTCACCGTTAAGTTTCCCCTCACCGATTTTAGTAACAAACAATTCACAATCGAAAAGGCACATCAACATGAGCTGTCTGCATTCCTGTCCGGTCTGTTCGAAGAGCTTCTCCCAATCGCGTGCATCTCAGGCGCTGTACCTGCGTCACGTGCAGTCTCACTCCGTGGACTGCGACTCTGAGCCTGAGTCAGTTCGAACTCCTGCCGGACGGAAGTCTTACGAGTGCCAGGTGTGCGGCAAGAAGTTCAAGGATCCAACTTCTGTACCCCGTCATTTAAGGCTGCACACAGGTAAAGAGTCTTTTCAGTGCCAGGTGTGCGGCAAGACGTTCAGTCATTCAAATAGTCTCTCTTACCATGTAAGACGGCACACAGGTGGCATGCCTTACCAATGTTAAGGCTTGCAGCAAGGTCACCACGATCGGTAACTTATCGAAACAATCGAGCGTGCATAAAGGCGAAAAGGCTTGGCCTATGCAGTGCGCTTTGCAGTGTGCTTGCAGTGTGCAATGCAGAAGTTTAAAAAGATTCTCAAGTTTGTGTGCATTTCATGTTTAATTTCTTTTTGTCTGAATATTTCTCTGGCTTCCTATTTTATCTGTGCAAGCTCGTTTATTCTAATTTACATCATTTAGTATTACATTTACAATAGGTAACACTACAATGTAACAGTATGCGCATGATGCTTTTGCAAGCTTTTTGCATGAAACGTTATTTTTGTTATCTGTTTTTCTATCGATTTATGATTCATTATTTCAAAATTAGTTCGATTATTTTTTTTAATTTAGGTTCGGGGAATCACGTTCAAATAATCTTTGGAGTGAGAAGGATCTAGGACTCCCTGTCTTCTCAATCCTTGTAAATCGACTGTCACATTCGTTGTTTTGAAATATGGCGCTGTCTTACTACTTTTAATTTTTTTGCTTTTAATACGAACCAGTTTTTTCTTGTGCATGTAAAATCTTTAAAAAATTAAACTAATATACAATACTAAGGCATTTCACTGACTGTCAGTACTGTTTACGAAACCGTAGATTATGAAGTTCTGTTTTCCATTGTCAGGGTCTAGGACTCCCTGTCTCCTCACTCCAGATTTTAGTGTGTCTAGGACTCCCTGTCTCCTCACTCCAGATGTTAGTGTGTCTAGGACTCCCTGTCTCCTCACTCCAGATGCTAGTGTTTTTAGGACTCCCTGTCTCCTCACTCCAGATGCTAGTGTGTCTAGGACTCCCTGTCTCCTCACTCCAGATGCTAGTGTGTTTAGGACTCCCTGTCTCCTCACTCCAGATGCTAGTGTGTCTAGGACTCCCTGTCTCCTCACTCCAGATGCTAGTGTGTCTAGGACTCCCTGTCTCCTCAGTCCAGATGCTAGTGTGTCTAGGACTCCCTGTCTCCTCACTCCAGATATTAGTGTCTATGACTCCCTGTCTCCTCACTCCAGATGTTAGTGTCTATGACTCCCTGTCTCCTCACTCCAGATGCTAGTGTGTCTAGGACTCCCTGTCTCCTCAGTCCAGATGCTAGTGTGTCTAGGACTCCCTGTCTCCTCACTCCAGATATTAGTGTCTATGACTCCCTGTCTCCTCACTCCAGATGTTAGTGTCTATGACTCCCTGTCTCCTCACTCCAGATGTTAGTGTGTCTAGGACTCCCTGTCTTCTCACTCCAGATATTAGTGTCGAATAGGACTCCCTGTCTTCTCACTCCAGATATTAGTGTCGAATAGGACTCCCTGTCTTCTCACTCCAGATATTAGTGTCGAGTAGGACTCCCTGTCTTCTCACTCCAGATATTAGTGTCGAGTAGGACTCCCTGTCTTCTCACTCCAGATATTAGTGTCGAATAGGACTCCCTGTCTTCTCACTCCAGATATTAGTGTCTAGTAGGACTCCCTGTCTTCTCACTCCAGATATTAGTATCGAGTAGGACTCCCTGTCTTCTCACTCCAGATATTAGTGTCTAGTAGGACTCCCTGTCTTCTCACTCCAGATATTAGTGTCTAGTAGGACTCCCTGTCTTCTCACTCCAGATATTAGTGTCGAGTAGGACTCCCTGTCTTCTCACTCCAGATATTAGTGTCTAGTAGGACTCCCTGTCTTCTCACTCCAGATATTAGTGTCGAGTAGGACTCCCTGTCTTCTCACTCCAGATATTAGTGTATAGTAGGACTCCCTGTCTTCTCACTCCAGATATTAGTGTATAGTAGGACTCCCTGTCTTCTCACTCCAGATATTAGTGTATAGTAGGACTCCCTGTCTTCTCACTCCAGATATTAGTGTATAGTAGGACTCCCTGTCTTCTCACTCCAGATATTAGTGTATAGTAGGACTCCCTGTCTTCTCACTCCAGATATTAGTGTATAGTAGGACTCCCTGTCTTCTCACTCCAGATATTAGTGTATAGTAGGACTCCCTGTCTTCTCACTCCAGATATTAGTGTATAGTAGGACTCCCTGTCTTCTCACTCCAGATATTAGTGTATAGTAGGACTCCCTGTCTTCTCACTCCAGATATTAGTGTATAGTAGGACTCCCTGTCTTCTCACTCCAGCTGTACTCTTTTGACTATTTGGTGAATTGAGGTAACTGAACCCATATTGAATCCCGCAGCATTGTCCAGTCGCACTACTGACTCTATCGCTGCTATTAAGCAGCAGGCATTGTGAGGCTGAAGAGCTGCCAATTGTTGATCGAGCTGGATTGAATTATCAATCGCAGGTGTATAACGAATCTACTGGCGATGTCTACTATCCCGAGGGTCCCCTGCTGCCCTGTCGTTTGCTGCCGCCAGATCTAGTAAAGTGCAACCCGCCGCTAGACCTAAAAGGCAATGTCAGCCTGAAAGACTCTCTAGGTCACGGCTGCACTAAATGGGGCGGTCAAAGTTATCACAAAGTTGAGCACACTAAACTGCAGTGCTTCGCTTTGCAAGACATCGAATGCTACGGCAATAGGACCTTCCTGCGCGGCCGGGCGCCCTGTTTAAAGTACAGCGGGCACTATTTCCTCACCACTCTGTTGTACTCGGTGTTCCTAGGCTTCCTAGCCATAGACAGATTCTGTCTGGGACACACTGGCGCCGCTATTGGCAAGATGCTGTGCCTTGGCGGCTTCGGCATCTGGTGGATTGTGGACATCATTCTACTGTGCACTGGTAGTCTGAGGCCAGCTGACGAAAGCAGCTGGATGCCTTATTATTGATGTAGCTCGTATTTGTGAGCTCGCTATATTTTCTTTGAAATTGACTTTTTTATTATTAATGCGCTGCAGGAAAAAAGCTTTGGTTCTTGGCAACGCAAATCAAAGGCAACGCAAAGTGGTAAGAAGGGGAGGTAAAAGAAGGAATATAATTTAGGCTTGCACAAGAGGAGTCTTGCCTCTAAAATCTATAACTGGGAGTCTTGCCCAATAGCACTATAGCGGGAATAGGAATAGGGAAATAATGTAAAGCAACCTTTTGTACGTTAACGTTTTATTCCTTTTTAAACTTTAATTAAAACTGTTGAAATTACTTCATTGGTGTCCTGACTCAATTCTTTAAATCTAAAGCCAGAATTAGGGAATAGCAGGAACCTGGTGGCAGCGAACTAAAAAAATCTCAAACCAGTAGGAAGTAAATTCACTAGTAAAATCCTTAGCAATAGAAACCAGTAGCCTACCCGCGAGGTACCACGCTTGTCCAGTTCAAAAGTAACTCTTTTATGTAATATTGAGTGAAAATATTCTTTGGAAACATTTGAGTCTTTTAAAAAAATGTATCTTTTATGAATCATATATATATATATGAATAGAAATTTCAGAATAATGATTCCATGAAACCTTAGCATTGTAGTTGACATCAGTGGCATAACTTTTAAATATCAAACAAAAAATAAAATCATTTGTGTGCATGTTTTTTATTTTTTAGTCAGCTTGTAATTTTGTGTTTAAAATTTCCACTGAACTAACTTATGTTCAATGTAGATACGACTGTGACTGTAAATTTTCTTGACTTGTGTTAAAAATACTTTTACTCGTAAATCTTCACATTCATGTGGTTTGATTGATGTGGCGATTGTGTTCCTAATTATAAATACACAGTTTTCTGCGGTTTTCTATAGTGCAACGATTTTCTTGCATTGTCTATTGACAGTAGTGATTTCATTTACAAGTATTATCGGCGATTTATAGTTATCGCTACAAAAAATTAATTGTTTTGGTAGTTTCCCTACGCTTTTTATGGTCACTCCAGTTGCTACGGTAGGTACGAGCGTAGCTAACCTGGTTGCTATGATACTCCCGTTGCTATGGTAGGTAGCTGGTTGCTACGATACTCCCGTTGATATAGTTAGTGCCTTTCTTCCTTCTTTAAAATTCAAGTCGTTTGCGCATCCTGAAATTAGCACTCGTCGTTTTAATTAACTCTGTTTCCCTTCACCGATTTCAGTAGCAAACAATTCACAATCGAAGAGGCACGACAAACATGAGCTGTCTGCATTCCTGTCTGTTCTGTTCGAAGAGCTTCTCCCAATCGCGTGCATCTGCAGCGCTGTACCTGCGTCACGTGCAGTCTCACTCCGTGGACTGCGACTCGGAGTCTGAGTCAGTTCGACCTACCGGACGGAAGTCTTACGAGTGCCAGTTGTGCGGCAAGAAGTTCAAGGATCCAACTTCTGTACCCCGTCATTTAAGGCTGCACACAGGTAAAGAGCCTTTTCAGTGCCAGGTGTGCAGCAAGACGTTCAGTCGTGCAGATATTCTCTCTCGTCATGCAAGAGTGCACACAGGTGAAAAACCTTACCCATGTCAGGTGTGCGGCAAGAAGTTCATTGATTTAAATTCTCTCACCCTTCATATACGCCTGCACACAGGTGAAAGGCCTTACGAATGCCAGGTGTGCGGCAAAAAGTTCCATCGTTCAGATAGTCTCTCTTATCATGTAAAACGGCACACAGATAAAATGCCTTACCAATGTTAAGGTGTGCAGCGAGAAGTTCACTACAATGGTAACTTATCAAATCAATTGAGCGTACACAAAGGCGAAAAGGGCTTGGTCAAAGCATAGTGTGCTTTGAGTAGTTCTTGAAAGATTCTTAACTTGATACGAGATCAATGTCTGACTAATGCTACGCCTCTGTAGTTTCTACGTGCGAGCTCGTCTTTTCTAAAGTACATCATTTGCTATCACATTTTAGTAGGTAATACTGCGATGTAACAGTATTTACATATAAGTTCTGATACTTTTTGTAAGCTTTCGTATAAATAGTAGTTCCTTTAGTAATCTGTATTATTATGTAATACAAATAATTGTGTAGTCTTCATGCTTCGAATTACGAGCGTATTTTGCTTTTACTATGAAGCTAATTTATTATTTTATTCCTCTGCATGTGCAACTTTAAAGATTTATAAACAAATATACAAAGGCAGTCTACTGACTGTCAGTACTTTTTTGAAACTGTAGCTTGTCAAAGTTCTGTTTTACTATATCAAGGTCAAGGACCCCTGTCTTCCACTCCAGTTATCAGTGTGTCCTGGACTCCTGTCTTCTCACTCCATATATTAGTGTATAGGACTCCCTGTCTCCTCACTCCAGATGCTAGTGTGTCTAGGACTTCCTGTCTCCTCACTCCAGATATTAGTGTCTAGGACTCCCTGTCTCCTCACTCCAGATGCTAGTGTGTCTAGGACTCCCTGTCTCCCATTGTAATAATAACTTCTAAAGTGACACGTTAGCATTATATTTAGTGAATTTATTCTTGTGGAACAGAGTTTTTTGAAATATATATTTTTGCCATGATGACCGATGGGCACTTATAAAGACTTTCTCTGTCTGCAGGCGTCTAAATATTTATTAATTGAAATTTCAGGAAAATAATTCCATGAAACTTTAGCATAACAGTTGGCATCCTGATTGCTATAGTAGTTAGCTAACCTGGTTGCTATGATGCTCCAGTTGCTATGGTAGGTATATTATGAGCCAGTAAGTAGTATGTTATTTGCCTAAAAATAAATCTTAATTTTCCTCCCAAAATGCTTCAGCACTTAAATGGAGCTTCCTCAAATAAATCTGACTTCCACAATCCCCGACTCCTCTTCACCTGACGACGTTAAGCCCGCACAGATCGGAGATCAAAAACCAACGATTGTTAAGCTTGAAACTGAACAGCAATTGCTGCTAAATGAGGATCAACAAATTAAACCGGACCACCAGGATGCGGCTGGGGACTGTCTTGAGCAGGCCCCAGCTGCAGCTGGTGACTCAGACCAGCCAGACAGTTCCAGAGTATCTGGCAAGTGCTTTCAATGCGACTTCTGCGGCAAGCGTTTGTCCCAGCGAAGTCACCTGATGGCTCACCTAAGCATTCACACCGGGGAGAAGCCGTTCCAATGCACCCAGTGCAACAAAACCTTCTCCCGGCCCGGCTACCTCCGCGTACACAGTCGAGCTGTGCACGACAATGAGCGGCGACATCTGTGCAGATTCTGCGGCAAAGCCTTCCCGGAGACGTCCAGCCTTGGCAGGCACCTGCGCACTCACACAGGTGAACGACCTTTTGAGTGCCGCCTGTGCGGCATGCGATTCACCCAATCTGGCAGCCTCACTGATCATCAACGGATGCACACGGGCGATAGGCCTTTTGCCTGCGAAATCTGCGGAGCTAGATTCAGTAGAGCATTTTCGCTGGCTAGTCACCAGAGAATACACAATGGCGACAAGCCGTTTAAGTGTATTGTGTGCGGTAAGGCTTTCTCTCAGTCGGGTCATCTGTACCGGCATCAGCGTTCTAATCATGGCAGTCCGTATTGATTTTTGCAGATTGCGCAGTTTGACAGCTTGGCATTTTGGCAATTCTAAAAATAGCATTATCTGTCATTTTTAGTATAGTGGACTAGCTCACTTGGCCCCCCTTGGGGGGTACGCTCGTAGTCTGGACGGATAGCAAGAATTTCAGCAAGAAATGGGTTTGAATTGGCTAAATTATTCAGCAGTACACAGAAACTTAGGGGGGCATAACGGCATTTACTACTTCGGCACTAAAGGTACTAAAGTCACACTAAAAGTACTAAAGATAATAACTGACTCACGAAATCTCGAAGCCTCAAATAAAACTTACACAATTGTGCACCGATTTTTTGGATGTTTTGCAAGCTACCCCTAATTTCATTGCGATATTTAACTATTGCCCGTTAAAATTCCAACTAACGGGAGTGAAGTTTTTGCAGCTCTACTGAATACAGTAATTTGCAAAAGTTTATTTATGCTTATCCATTTACTGATCTGAGATTTTTAAACTGCACGTGACTCTGTTAGAATCTCTGAGCAGCAGTTATGAGATATGGTACGATTAGCAATACGTCATTTTTTATCATCACTGAACGCAGGTTGCCCTTAAATGAGCCGTTTTATATTTGAAAATGAAACGTAAACACTCAATGTTCATTGGGTCTATTTAAGCAGGTCTGACTTAAAGCAAATGTTACATTTTTGTTATATACTAAATTAGATAGTGAAAATACAATATATAAAATATACATGTTGTCTGTCATTTTTAGCTTACTAATTTTTATATCAGCTGTTTATTAATGTACGAGTAATTGCACGCTATATAGAAATCCCTAGTTAGATTTATGATTGTAAACCGAATCTAACATTTCACTTGTGTGCTAGTCTTTATCCCACAGTATTTATGCTAATGCAATAAACGTATCTATTTGTTGTTTTTCTTATCATTCTACTTAAATTATTAGTAGTAAAAGTGTTTAATGGTCGGAAATAAATAGAATATAAACCTATAAGTGTTTGATGTTTTTTTACTTAAAAGTAAAACTACAAGCTAATAAAATGGGTTCACGCTGTCTGACGAAATATGAAAGATTCCGTTCATTGCATAATCACTATTGTAAATTGTAAAGAAGATACTCGTATTTACAAAGATAACCATTCGATCTGGTTCTAGCTAAAACTATCGAATAATACAATAGTTCTCATCTCGGTAGTATACTTTTCACAAAACCTGTTTTAAAAGTTCTAAAAAGCAATTTTTTTTAGTTAAGCAATGCTGGTCGCGGTTAGTCTGCAACTGAATTGAATAGGCTGCTTGATGAGGGTCGGGGGGGGGGCGTGTGTAGCCAGGACTTTTTATTCGGAGGGCCGCTTATTATTATACGAACTCTTTATACGAGCGTGCATGTAGTTTATGACGAGGGCAGGGGTCCGCAAACCCCGCCAGCCCTCGGGTCCTTTGAAACTTCACAATGGCAATCCGGCCCGCTCAAGGTTTGTCTCTTCTCAGCTCTCTTTTTCCGCTCTACTCTGCTCTCCTTTCCTTATACGAGCGTATCGATTTTATCTCGTCTCTCACCTACATGATCTTTCTTCTCTATTCTCCTTTCCTCTCTATCTAACCCGCAGCAATGATCTAGATTCCTTATCTGGCCCATAAGCTAAAAAAGTTTCCCGACCCTAAACTAATGAATACGAGTACAATGACGGGACCACATGATTGGTAAAACTAAGGGTTTGAATTCCCTGGTAAGGAGCCATTGGCCCACTTTGGATGAAAAACAAAATGAAATAGAGCCAGTCCTGACTCTGTGCCTATATTTTAGGCAGCCATACAACACACGGACAAAGCACTGTGGCAGGTTTCTGAATATTGATCATTCTTCAGTTAACTGTCGATGCCAGAAGCCGCCATCTCAGGGCGTGATTTACTGCCAAATATATATAACGTACATGTAGAAGTGCGAAATTCGATTCTAAATCATAAAGTGACACAGCTAGACGCGCTTTAGACGCAAATCAGTGATTCTACAGCGACTCTAGGGCCGCCGAGTTGCTGCAGAGTAGCAGACAATAAAACGCCTCAAATTGACTTTTAGACGACTTATACCGTAACTAATCGTCGTTTTAGAGTCGTCTAGAGTAAGTACAGTTCTTTCCTATTTTACCTGCGAAAAATACATGTACAGTACCTGCAATTCGACTTGGGGGTGACACAAGTGACTCTGGGTCGCTTCTTGGCCTGGGCACCGCGTTTCCATCGGGCCGGCCAACTCCCGCCCCGATCCACTCTTGCCCGGCGGTCCAGGAGCCGCATGGCACCGCCGTTAAATCCACCATGACGATGAAGAGCTGAGACTCTAGCTGTCTCTCCGAACTCTAAAAGAGGGCAAACAATTATCCCTTCAGCTTCTTCTCACGAATACTACTAGTTTAACATGTGCTCAAAACAATAAAACAAAATCCGACTCAACCTTTCAGATTTCAAATCTTAGATGCATACTAATATTTTACTAGAAGTAGGCAGACAAGGTGATAAAAAAGTAAAAAATAAAACAATTGAAATAATTTCCCTTGATCAGTCAAGGATTTCTGCAAAATAAGGATGATACATGAGTTAGAAATCTATATATACAGCAACCTCGGCTGATAAAAAATAGCAAGCGAAGAGAAGAGTAGCAACAGACGCTAGCATGAGTGATGGGACACACGACCTGAGCCCATCCCATCATTTCAGTCGGACAGAACCGGATCGCAAAACCGATCGATGGCCCCCCTGGCAACGGGACGAAATTGAGCTGGCCGGGAGACGAATTTGACGGGGTTGAAGGGACTGAAAGTGCGGTGAGGGACAGCGACCTAGGAAGGGCGAGAGCGGCAACTATAACACAACCGGTGCGTTGAAATCCTCACACCGCCACCCCTGCGTGGCCAAAGCAGATCTCCATAGCAATCAGTTAATTTAGTGCGTACCGTTGTAAAGGTCATTCCCTCCCGACTCAAAAGAGAAAGGGGGGTTTTAGAACAGTGCGGAAGCTGCAACCGCGCCGCTCTTCTCGGATCCGGGATTTAGTCCGGGAGTGCAGCGGTTTTGCGTGGCGCTCTGATGTGCCAGCGGCCCAGGCTCGATTCCAAGTGCAGTCACATTAAGTGTGGGCTAAATTGGAATCTCGGCTTGGCTCTGCTCGTGCAATTAACGGCCTTGAGGGCCAACCCCCAAAGCACAGTGAAGTGTACATTTATTTATGTACGATAAATAAAGTTAGGGCACTCCTGTGCACTCCTGTGTGAGTGGTGCCTGTGCGTATGACTGCATAGTACGTATCCGCGCGCTTGTGTGCCTGCTCAGGGGAGTCGGCGGAGCAATGCCTAGGGGTGTTCCAGATGGCAATTTTTCGGGGTTTGGGGTTAACCCTGAGCCCGGTGCCCCTACTCCGAACCCCGAACCCCGAACCGAAAATTTTTTCAAACCCCGAAAGCCGCGGTACCAAAACCCGACCCGAACCTTTTGACACTGAATTGGTCCATCATTTTAATGAACAAGTACGCTGCTGAGTGAAAATACAGTGATTTATATATATTTTACTCTAATTGCAAACATTTTTGGCGCGGACGTAAGCTCAAAAATAATTGAAAAATTGTTTATAAGTGCAAATAATGGCACAATGGCCCTTCAGGAAGTTTAAATGGGAAAAAATATGTTGGCCTTAGGTACGAGCTCCTTTCCTTATCTCACATTTAATGAATTTTTTTTAATTTTTAGTCAATTTAAGCCATACCTTGGCGGGCAGACAAAAAATGCACTGCAAACCAATGAAGAAAACACATTTAACTTAATCTGCTTTTCCTATTCAATGCGATGCACTCATACACTTTCCAGAGAAATAAATCAGTAACAGTCAAAAGGAAAAAAAATTGGGCAAAACTCGAAAACCCCGAAAAAACCGCGGGCCAAACCCGACCGGAACCCCGAAACCGGTACCCCTACCCCGAACTCCGAACCCCGACCCGAACCCCGAACACCCCTAATGCCTCTTGCCGGTTGTGCGATAATGTCGCTTAAAGTGCGCCAGGGTGCACCCAAGTTTATTTATCGTTAGGCATGTACACTCCACTGTGCATTGGAGGTTGGTCCTCAAAGACGTTAATTGCACGAGCAGAGCCAAGCCGAAATTCAAATTAACATCAAATGAGTGTGACTGCACTTGGAATCGAGCCTGGGTCGCTGGTACATCAGAGCGCCGCGCCAGACCAACTGGCTTCTGATAGACTCACGCACAGCAGTACAGCTAGAAACATATTGAGGGATAGCTATTAGGAAGAGGCTTTTAGGACTCAACGCAAACGTTATAATAAGGGTTAGCATCTCTGCTATAGGTAGGGTGGCAGTTGCTAGCTTTAAGAATGCAAATTTCATCAATTTCATTCTCTATCCAATTAAACTGTTACCCTTCACACGATAAGGCTAAAAGATAATTGATTGACGGGGGTGGGCAAAACGCAATCCCAAAACTCACTTCGTCTCCCGTATCATCCTATAAATATGCTTTCAAAAGAATGTTTCATAGTCCTCCTCCTCCATGCAGCAAGACGTTTTTTATTGATAATGGTAGCTTTTTGTTAGAAAAACTGTGAGCTTCAAGTTTTTTATTGAGTTAGTATAAGCGGCAGTGTAGACAAAGTTGTTCGTTTTACTATTGATTGCTAAATTAATCAGTATGAGTACGGCTCAAGGAAAAGGCATATTGTACAAAAGTCAAAGAAAGCTGATCCTATAGTTACGACTACAAGCGGCTTTCCATTTTGGAAAGATTGAAAATTTAACCATCTGAAAATGTGTGCACGAAATACCTTAGAATAAGGATATTAAATACACAGATCTAATAAAATATATATTGGTAGAATAAGGGGTAAGTTACATTAAGTATGGTATATCAATGCGACTATAAAAATACATGGAAGGTCGTATGTCACTTCACGAGAGTAGAAGTGAATTCACAAACGAAAATCTTTTTCGCAAGAGCTTTGGCTATACGAGCTAACAACGTACAAGTCTTTTTTTACTAGGCAATTATGCATATTATAACAAATTAAGAGGCAATTGCAATAAGTCATCCCAAAACAATGTTCCAAGGCATCAAGAATCATAATTATTGAAACGAATTCACAGAAAGTACATTTGCAAGACTAAACACAACCTTGTCAAAGTGTTTCTTAATTTTGCTCCTATTGCAATATTAATCGTTCGTCACCAATGGACACAAGTAAAATTAAAAGGACGTTATTAAAACCGGTTTCTGCTGCAAAATCAAATAGTTAGATTGGAAGATTTTTTTCAATTATCTGACAAAAGCGTCATGCTTTTGATTCATTTGAAACAGGAAAATTCAGAATTCAGAAGCAAGAAATAGCTAAGAATAAATCACACCTTGCGTGAGCAGCCTTCTATAATTAACGTCCATTTTAACAGTTACGGCATGTGACACATTTGTCCGTGGCCCTGAATTGCGGGGTCAAGGGGGCGGTCGGGGCCGCTGAGTCATAAGACATAGACTAGACAAAACCATATACGTACATGAACAAAAGAACAAAGAACTATCTCGCACTGTATAGTTTGCCATGGAAAGCTGCATGGCAACCAGGAACAGCTCTGTCTAGCTGCAGTCAACAGATGAGACTCGGACCTCCCCATTCATCATCGAGTTTCCTCCGGCCACGCCGTTGCAGTCGGTGCCGAAGCAAGCAGAGCCGCCGCCTCCACCGGCGCATTCCGAGAGGGCACCGGCGCCGCCGCCGCTGTAGCCGCCGCCACCGCCGCTGCCGCCGAAGTAGGCGTCAGCTCCATAATTGATCATTGAGCCCCTGGCGCCGCCGCCGCCTCCACCGAAGCCGCCGTCGCCGGTAGCCATCGTGTCACCGCGGACGCCGCCCAGCCACCCGCCGACGCGGCTGAAGCCTCCGGTGCCGTCGGTGGGGTAGACGCCGGTGTTGGAGACCGCGCTGCCGTTCCAGCCGGCGCCGGGGCCGCCCGGGCTGTGCCGATTGTCCGGGTTGCCATGGTAACGCGACGGGGCCACCCTGCCCGGCTCGCCCCCGTTGCCTCCAAGTCCCTTGTAGTCATTTGATAGGTAATATGAAGAGTCGAATCCATAGCCCACAGAATTGCCGTTCACACCTGACAGGTTTTAGGGAATTTTTAAATATTGTTGAGCCAATTGAATAAAGACAATTGCACAGAATTAATGTTGACTCATAGAAGTTTCCAGCTCGTTCACACAACCAAGTAGGACCAAATTTTGAGTGATCAAATTTTGATACCTTCGTAGACTTTGATGGTTCACTTGATGGCAGTGTGAGTTGAACCTTTAGAAGTGACGATAAATACAGACTCCCGTACTGCGAGGTACAAAGGTACGTCGGTTCTGTATTTATACGAAAATTTAGTGTTGATCTTTTGCATGTCACCAGAATAAATTAGGAAGCCACTGCCGCAGATTCAAGGCGACAGTCGACCGGCCCAAACCCGAACCTTTACAACGTTGTCAGGCCCGAGAATTTCTGCCAGCTCGTTCGCTGCAGGGCGAGCGACCATCCACCTCCTGGACTCTCCGGGGGGGACCACCGGATCTCCGGATCTCCCTGCGCGACACCGCAGCACCAGCTGCCCGTGGTCGCCAGGGGTTAGCGATGCCTCCCCGCTGTATCCGGATGCCCGGAGCCCCTTGCAGCTGAGTCAAAAAAGACTCTCTCATTGTTAGGGTTGGCCCTTGTGGGTTTTGAATCGCACTGCATCAAACCCACAGGGCATGCATGAACTACTGCATCACCTGCAAATCTTACCGATTGCATGGTACGAAGCTCCGCCGCCTCCGCCAGCAGCGATGAGCAGCTGGTTGTCGCTGCTCTTGTACACGAAGCTGCCACCGCCGCCGCCCGAGCCGGCGAACGTTGCAGCCGACTGTTGGCCCGCCTGGCCAACAACGATGGCCAGATCGGTTTCGGCAGTCAGGCTGAAGGTGCCAGCGATGGAGGCGCCTTTGCCGGGATTCTTTGTTGCGCTGTAGTCCCAGCCGCCTCTGGCTCCCAAGACTTCGATGCGGTAGCAGCCGGTTCCCCTGATGCTAAGAGCTTGGATGGAGCCGTCCTTTCCGGAGCCCGTGGCTGTATTTAAAAGTGTACATTATTATTCGCAGGAGGACTGTACATAGACATCGGCCCACAACCAGCGCTGAGGCAGTTGTGCCCATTCCGCTGACTTCTGTCTGAGCATATAAAAAGCGCGCCAATACTGTACGCAGTCACGATCTCACGCACACGGTCCCTTAATTGGGAATCTAGTAGTCCCTGATACATGCCAACACTAAAAACTTACCGGTAAATGTGACTCTCATCTTTCTCTCTTGCAGCAACCTGGAAAAGTCTGGCAGAGTCCAGATTTTGACTCCATTACCGCTTTGAAACTCCCTGCGCTGGTGCCTCTCGGTCGGCTGCAGCTGACCATTTGATTCGTCATCAACGAAGATAAAATCGCAGGTAAATTGACTGTCGCTTTTACTCTTAGCAACCACTGCGTCGCATTGTTTCTCTTGGCATTTTACAGCGCAGTGGATGTCGCTGCGAGCATCGGCATCAATCAGCATCCGTGTGCTGTGAGCTTCCGTGATGTTGATGGAGCTCGCAACCTCGTAATTAATCTGACAGCTGATTGGGATCGCAAAAGCTGCAATGAACAGTTTTCTGGCAATACAAACTCGTCGGATAAACTGCTGTTTCAGTGGATGATGTCAGAAAAACATTTAAAAAACGAGGCAACAGAAGCGACGCAATGTCGGATGGACTTACCAAGAATTGAGCAAAGAAAAGTTACTACTGTCTTAGTTGAGACAGCAGTCATTTTGAATACTTGTGTTTGAGCAGCTTTCTTTGTTTTAATTCCCAAACGTTGCTAATCTATGGAGTAGATTTGAGTCATAAATTTTATTAGCGCATTTTTATACGTTCAGCCACCCCTTAAACCATAAGCAAGTATGCGTGGGTAGGCCAATTGTCATCTACATGCAAGCGGCAGTTAGCTAATGTGTCTGCCCAGTTTTTTTCTGTTGCTAAGAGCAACGAGCGTACGTGCATACCGCTGCAGTTGGTTGCAGACATGTACAGACCATATATTCTGCTAAGAGATGAACTACTCTTTTGACCACTGGCTATGCCATGCGCGCCATCAATGAAAACGCCTCCTCAAACCCCATTCTCCATTTCTCTTGGGGAAAAAATTGCAAATGTCAATTTATCTAATATGCGCCTATAGCATTAACTTTGCCAAAGACCAGCACCCTATTTCATGGTCTACGACTATACAGACTAGAGTATTCTGTTGTCCAGCTTTGCAATCAATGACATGACAATCGTGCCCGTTAATGGCCATAGTCAGCCTAGTTGATGAAAAGGCAACCAAGTTCGGCCATAGACATCAGCACAAGGAAGGATTCCAGCAGCAACCTCTCTAATAGAAATCAGGCTTTAACATCGGCTCATTGCAATTAAAGATAAGCAATTATCAACTTGCTTGCCATTTTTGTTATATATCTATGTCTATGGTCAAGACCAAATCTCAGTTAATTCTCAACTTTGTTGGCTGAACTATCAAGCTGGCTGACAAAAGCAATACTAAATATAGTTTTTTGCAAATTCTGTGGTTGCTCCTGCGAGCACGAATTTATTCCCACCCGATTTACCGGGCAGAAATGTCACAGACATCTTCAACACTCGTTAGTACAGCTTTTGACATGCTAAAAATGAGAATTTGCTCCAGCTAGTTGAGACTCAGCTATCTGCTGGATGCAGACACAGAAACAGACACAGACAGACACAGACATAGACATAGAAACAGACATAGACACAGACACAGACACAGACATAGACACAGACATAGAAACAGACATAGACACAGACACAGACACAGACATAGACACAGACACAGACACAGACACAGACATAGACACAGACACAGACACAGACACAGACACAGACATAGACACAGACATAGACACAGACACAGACACAGACACAGACATAGACATAGAAACAGACATAGACACAGACACAGACACAGACATAGACACAGACATAGAAACAGACATAGACACAGACACAGACACAGACACAGACACAGACACAGACATAGACACAGACACAGACATAGACATAGAAACAGACACAGACACAGACACAGACATAGACATAGAAACAGACATAGACACAGACACAGACACAGACATAGACACAGACATAGACACAGACACAGACACAGACACAGACACAGACACAGACAGACACAGACACAGACACAGACACATACATAGACACAGACACAGACACAAACACAGACATAGACACAGACATAGAAACAGACATAGACACAGACACAGACACAGACACAGACACAGACACAGACATAGACATAGACATAGACATAGACAGACATAGACACAGACACATACATAGCCACATACATAGACACTGACATAGACATAGACAGACATAGACATAGACATAGAGAAAGTCCAGAAGTAGACATAGACAAACATAGACATAGCAATAGACATCGCAATAGACAGCCTCTGACTGTCTAGGTCTGTCCTATGTCTGAGACGGTTGCTCCTGTTCAGCCTGTAAGATCTTCAAGCAAATTGTTGACGTCCCAATTCCGGATCCAAAGCGTAGCTGCTGCATCCAACGCCAGCAGGAACCGGTAATCCCGTCCATTGGTCCACTAGTCTGCCTTTGCCAGCGAAGAAATAACTGGTCTTTGCGAAGCCAGCCGCTGATACAACAAAACATGGATTTCATGTCGAGCAGAAGAATGCCTATTTGCGTCGAACAATACAGCTCGCAGAGAAATATTGAAACACCATCCTGTGAAGACGATGCTTCTCTCAGCTTAACTGTAAATGAATCAGAACCTCTACCATAGACTATAAGACTGATTCCATAGACTAACATTTATCCAGCAAACCATTTGCCATTTTGCAAAGTGGCGAAATGCAGATTGCGCCTATAATGCATTTTTAATTGAGTGCTCGCGGGATCAGCCTTTGATTAGTTTTAAACCAAAATCTATATTATTTAGTATTATAACGGGTGTCCCAAAAAAGGGTAACACTTTGTGCGCTCACCGTGAGTGAGCAGTTAGGCCTATAGCACAGTAATTTAACAGGTCCACACTAAACATTTGTAAGTTTTTCCCACAAACATTTGGTTGCGAAAAATTGCTCCAGAGGCGAGTTATTGAGCACAGAAGTGTACGCTAGCTTCTCTGCTAAGCTTTGCCATAGACGGAGGCCATAGACAATCTTTTGCGTAAGAAAAATGACAGAGCATGCATAGACTCTGAGACTGATCTAACGTTAAAATTTCTTAAATTTCTTAAACGTTAAGATTGTCTATGGCAGCTGTGTATGGCAAAGCTGTGTGATGTTGATGGAGCTCGCAACCTCGTAATTAATCTGACAGCTGATTGGGATCGCAAAAGCTGCAATGAACAGTTTTCTGGCAATACAAACTCGTCGGATAAACTGCTGTTTCAGTGGATGATGTCAGAAAAACATTTAAAAAACGAGGCAACAGAAGCGACGCAATGTCGGATGGACTTACCAAGAATTGAGCAAAGAAAAGTTACTACTGTCTTAGTTGAGACAGCAGTCATTTTGAATACTTGTGTTTGAGCAGCTTTCTTTGTTTTAATTCCCAAACGTTGCTAATCTATGGAGTAGATTTGAGTCATAAATTTTATTAGCGCATTTTTATACGTTCAGCCACCCCTTAAACCATAAGCAAGTATGCGTGGGTAGGCCAATTGTCATCTACATGCAAGCGGCAGTTAGCTAATGTGTCTGCCCAGTTTTTTTCTGTTGCTAAGAGCAACGAGCGTACGTGCATACCGCTGCAGTTGGTTGCAGACATGTACAGACCATATATTCTGCTAAGAGATGAACTACTCTTTTGACCACTGGCTATGCCATGCGCGCCATCAATGAAAACGCCTCCTCAAACCCCATTCTCCATTTCTCTTGGGGAAAAAATTGCAAATGTCAATTTATCTAATATGCGCCTATAGCATTAACTTTGCCAAAGACCAGCACCCTATTTCATGGTCTACGACTATACAGACTAGAGTATTCTGTTGTCCGGCTTTGCAATCAATGACATGACAATCGTGCCCGTTAATGGCCATAGTCAGCCTAGTTGATGAAAAGGCAACCAAGTTCGGCCATAGACATCAGCACAAGGAAGGATTCCAGCAGCAACCTCTCTAATAGAAATCAGGCTTTAACATCGGCTCATTGCAATTAAAGATAAGCAATTATCAACTTGCTTGCCATTTTTGTTATATATCTATGTCTATGGTCAAGACCAAATCTCAGTTAATTCTCAACTTTGTTGGCTGAACTATCAAGCTGGCTGACAAAAGCAATACTAAATATAGTTTTTTGCAAATTCTGTGGTTGCTCCTGCGAGCACGAATTTATTCCCACCCGATTTACCGGGCAGAAATGTCACAGACATCTTCAACACTCGTTAGTACAGCTTTTGACATGCTAAAAATGAGAATTTGCTCCAGCTAGTTGAGACTCAGCTATCTGCTGGATGCAGACACAGAAACAGACACAGACAGACACAGACATAGACATAGAAACAGACATAGACACAGACACAGACACAGACATAGACACAGACATAGAAACAGACATAGACACAGACACAGACACAGACATAGACACAGACACAGACACAGACACAGACATAGACATAGAAATAGACACAGACACAGACACAGACATAGACACAGACATAGACACAGACACAGACACAGACACAGACATAGACATAGAAACAGACATAGACACAGACACAGACACAGACATAGACACAGACATAGAAACAGACATAGACACAGACACAGACACAGACACAGACACAGACATAGACACAGACACAGACATAGACATAGAAACAGACACAGACACAGACACAGACATAGACATAGAAACAGACATAGACACAGACACAGACACAGACATAGACACAGACATAGACACAGACACAGACACAGACACAGACACATACATAGCCACATACATAGACACTGACATAGACATAGACAGACATAGACATAGACATAGAGAAAGTCCAGAAGTAGACATAGACAAACATAGACATAGCAATAGACATCGCAATAGACAGCCTCTGACTGTCTAGGTCTGTCCTATGTCTGAGACGGTTGCTCCTGTTCAGCCTGTAAGATCTTCAAGCAAATTGTTGACGTCCCAATTCCGGATCCAAAGCGTAGCTGCTGCATCCAACGCCAGCAGGAACCGGTAATCCCGTCCATTGGTCCACTAGTCTGCCTTTGCCAGCGAAGAAATAACTGGTCTTTGCGAAGCCAGCCGCTGATACAACAAAACATGGATTTCATGTCGAGCAGAAGAATGCCTATTTGCGTCGAACAATACAGCTCGCAGAGAAATATTGAAACACCATCCTGTGAAGACGATGCTTCTCTCAGCTTAACTGTAAATGAATCAGAACCTCTACCATAGACTATAAGACTGATTCCATAGACTAACATTTATCCAGCAAACCATTTGCCATTTTGCAAAGTGGCGAAATGCAGATTGCGCCTATAATGCATTTTTAATTGAGTGCTCGCGGGATCAGCCTTTGATTAGTTTTAAACCAAAATCTATATTATTTAGTATTATAACGGGTGTCCCAAAAAAAGGGTAACACTTTGTGCGCTCACCGTGAGTGAGCAGTTAGGCCTATAGCACAGTAATTTAACAGGTCCACACTAAACATTTGTAAGTTTTTCCCACAAACATTTGGTTGCGAAAAATTGCTCCAGAGGCGAGTTATTGAGCACAGAAGTGTACGCTAGCTTCTCTGCTAAGCTTTGCCATAGACGGAGGCCATAGACAATCTTTTGCGTAAGAAAAATGACAGAGCATGCATAGACTCTGAGACTGATCTAACGTTAAAATTTCTTAAATTTCTTAAACGTTAAGATTGTCTATGGCAGCTGTGTATGGCAAAGCTTGGCAGAAAAGCTAGCGTACACTTCTGTGCTCAATAACTCGCCTCTGGAGCAATTTTTCGCAACCAAATGTTTGTGGGAAAAACTTACAAATGTTTGCTGTGGACCTGTTAAATTACTGTGCTATAGGCCTAACTGCTCGCTCACAGTGAGCGGACAAAGTGTTACCCTTTTTTGGGACACCCGTTATGTAAAGTTTTTTTCACTTAGCGACTTGTAGAAATTAATTTTTAATGGAGAATTGTGCGATTTTGTAGCATTTGCTTGCCTTATTAATAAATATAAACTGCAATGTACGGTCTTAAAAGAAACTTGTTTCTTGTATACTTTCCTCAAATTTTAATTGGGAAATCCAAACAGTACTACTGGTGTTCCTCGACTTTTAGGATGAGGCAGTTAGTAGTATGCAACCAACGTCGTCAACAAATAGTTGATAAATTTTGTTCAGTAGCTCCAATAGGATCTGCTGATCGAAAATTAATGTTAGTGTCAAATTTATCGCAAGGATCACCGTTATTTATCAAAAAAATCAAATAAAAAGTTTGTGTCAAACCATCAGCTTGGCGTTTGTTTTACTTCCCAATATAAAAAATTAAAAGGGTGACATTTTCGACACACTTGAAAGTATTGAATGAATAAATTGAATGAAAAATGTTGTCCAAAAAACGTATATAATGATGTTTATTGAGTTGAACTGCTTCATTTTTGTTGTAAAAGCAGATCTTCTGTGTCCTATACAAGCGACTGATTGTCGGACGTGTGCGACACGTTGGAAAAGATCGACGTTCGCTGACGAATAGTGGCGTCGTGGTGCTTGACCATACGCTCGAACACCTGGTCCATGGACATCTGGTGCAGCGAGAAATAGTAGATATTCAGGCTCTTGCGATTCTCCAATAACCAGCTGAGTGCCACGGACAACCGGCTGACGCTGCCGACAGGGATGGCTAAGTGCACCCGATCGTGGAACTCTTCAACGACTTTAGTGTCTTTGAACTTCTTGCTGACCGCCTCAATTAGGGTGGCCATTTTCGCTTCGACACTGTCCTCCGCCTCATCTACGGAGGTATTGAGCAGAATTTCTAGGCTGTAGCTCCGGCCGTACCTGCGTGTTTGGCAGCAAATCGGGGGGGGGTGTTGTTTCCACGACGGTGAGGTGCATTTTGTGTTTTAGATCTGGTATTATAGTCTTATATCGTAGGTACGCTCACACAGGGTGTACCGGTACAGCGGCTCGGACTTTCTTCATGGGCGCGATTTGCGCAACGATTCCAAGGCGAGCAACTTCTTCTCTTCCCCAGACAACACTAAGTATCATTTACTGGTATTTTTAAAAGCTTATAATGATAATATAATAAGAAGTAATAATTGATTACACCTGCCCAGATTGGGCCAGATGTGCAACCGACAGCTCAGCCGCAGCTAATGCTCGGTGCATCTGTAGGCTGCGTAGGGCTGTTCAGTCCAATGACTGGGGGGTCGCCACACACACCCTCAGTTACCCCAGCTAATGCTGGCACCCATTTTACAGCTGGGTGAACTGAAGAATTGCAGAGTTAAGTCTTGCTCAAGGACAATTGTTCTGAGTGGGTCGACACTCGAACCCCCGACCTTTCAGTCGTGAGTCCGACACTCTTAAACACTAGGCTACAATCCGCGCTAGGCTAAAAGCTTATATAACTGGTAGAAGCGAATACTTACAAACTCTTTAGCTGTTGCACGGTGCCCAAACCAACCAGCAAGCCTCGATTGATGATAGTAACCCGGTTGCAGATCGCTTCGACCTCTTCCATGCTGTGCGTAGTGACAAGCACTGTGCAGGTGAGGGTCGCCGCAGCCCGAATCGCCTGCCAAAGAAATCGTTTACCCTCGGGATCGACGCCTGTCGTGGCTTCGTCAATGACTAGCACAGAGGGCTCGCTGAGTAGCGAGATAGCCAACGACAAGCGTCGACGAACGCCGACAGACAGATGCTCGGCTAAACTCTCTCTGTCGAGATTCAGGTCCAGACTGTCGGCTAGTTCTTCAATGAGAGAATCCAATTTGCTATCTGGCACGCCGATGATGTTGGCGTAGAATTTCATATGCTCCATCGCCGTGATGCAGCCGTACAAGGGATCGGATTGCGGACAGTAGCCGATTGCGCCTCGACTAGTGGCCAATCCGCTCGGCAGCCATTCGTCCTGCCGGCGCACTTCGCACCGACCTCTGGTTGCATTTAACCGACCAACAATGGTACTCAGTGCCGTTGTCTTGCCGGCACCGTTTGGTCCCAAAATGCCAAAGATTTCCGCCGGTCCGGTGGCGAAGCTGATATCGCGAACCACTTTGGTACCGTTTGGATAAGTCTTGGCCAGGTGGCTCACCTCCAGGAGGTTCATCTCGCTGTTTGGATTCGCGTCGATTCGTTCTGTTTCCTCTTTGACTCCGGGATCCTCAGTAAGGTTGTCGAATGTCCCGACTGGCAGTTCAGAGGTGCATTTAATCTGTTGGTGGATTAGTAGAAGGCCTACTGAATTAAATAACATAAAGTGAATCTCTTTTGCGAACAAAATGGTTGCATGTCCAATGATAGTTACATGTAAATAGAACTGTCTACTGTGTCTCCACAGGTGAGGCTGTTAAGGTCAGTTGACATTAGTGAAGAACTCAGAAACATGTCCTAGGCCCTGGCCTATCGCGAAATCAAATGTCACTTTTGGAATCTTCCATTTTTATATCGTTAGATGTGGCTGATTAATGGTTCGAATAGATTAGACAGAAGTTAGACTTGTTATTAGTTGTAATTTATACTTCTGCTATATTTTTTAAAATTCTGTAGATTCAACAATAAGCATTACTAAGTGGTTTTCCTCCACATAACTCTTACCTGCAACCGAGTCTCCAACAGTTGAAGCAGAATTATCTTGTTCTCAATGATAGCCAGCGCTGTCAGCAGCACAGCAAAGTGAATGATAATTGCTATGAACGCTGCTACCACGTGTGGCTGCGAGAAAAACAAGCTGCCCTTTAGTTCGGTGATGTCTGAGATGCTGTCTTTATTGTAGTATGACAGAGAATAGAATATTGTCTTCACGCCGTAGAAAGTCAGGGCTATTGGAGCGAATGGCGGCAGAACAGAAATGAGTATTATTGATGCCACATTGTTGAGTTGCACGAGTAGCACAATAAATGCCAGTAATATTGAGGTGAATAAATACATTATGGTCACAAGATGATTGGCCCTGTCTAGAATAGTGCTAAGCACGTAAGTCATGAGCTGATTGCTTGGCAAGCCTAGCAGCAGTATAGGCAAGAATACGCCAGTCATGAAGAATGAACTAGAATAGCCAGTTTGCACGATGGATAGCAGCAATAGTGTGCTCAAAGAGTACACAGTGGCGTACTGAACCCAATGAATGATAAAGTTAGTGAGCCAGTAGCTGAAGTTGCTCATGCCTATTGTAGAAAGCTGATAGCGAACTTGAGTCTCCTTGTCTTCAATGATGTCGTCGAGGAAAGTGGCTGGTATCAGCGACATGATCAGTATCTGGAAGAAGGCTCCAAATGCCGGTACAAAGGTGGTGCGAAAGTCGTAGACGCTCTCAGCAGAAAATAAAAACTTTTTATCGTCAGGAGGTTCATCGGAACGCGCTACTGTTGTAAAGTAAGACGTGGCCCTCATATATGTTCCAATCGTTAAGGACGCCGATTTTGACGAGTTAAAATTTTCATAAATATCATACGTCCCATAATAGATAACTCGCTCGGAATTGGGCGTGTTGTCACCCCAATCTATGGTGTAAGTTATCGGACACGGTTCCGCATCCGGCTTGCGGGATTTGCACACCTTTTGGATTTTCTCAATATTGGATTTCTCTCGCAGAAAATTTTGCAGCTCAACTTCTTTCGGCTTCTGTAAAGCCAGGTAGTTTTTAGCTATCTCCATGGGCGCAGTCTTACCAGCGTACAACCAACTGCAACGCCTCTTATCAACCTCCCATAGCATACGCGGCTTGCCTTCTACCTTTTCAAAGACGCAGACGCCGTGCTTGATTATTTCGCCTTCATTAGTCATGTTATTGCGCAGATGGATGCGATGATTATTGTTAGACCGTTCGATTGCGGCTGTGATTATCAGCACTATCAGTAGTATGGCAGGCACAATCACCCGGCAGGCTAGGCGCATCCGAGTTCTTACCAGTCGCATCACATTGACAATTATCATTGCCTTTAGCTGGCGCAGCAGCGATGGAGCCAGCGGTGCGTGCTCTCTGGTGACAATGCAACTCAGCTTTGTGTTTCTATCCGTACTGGCTTCTGAAAAGGTCTCTTCCTGTTCGTCCTCAAGTCCTTCGGCGTTTTCTTTGTCTTCGCTGAACATCTCTTGGACAGCTTCAGGGTCGAGATCTTTTAATTTCATAAAAATATCATAGAGAGAGGCCTGCAACAGCCCAAACGCTGAGACAAGCGTCATTCGTTTTTCGAATGCTTGGGCCAGGGCCGGCAAAAAGTTGATATCCCTGGCTGGCAGTTGAAAGTTCAGATTTACGCCAAAACTTTTCTTAACCTTGACCATTTTGAACTCTTCCAGGATTTGCTTTTTAACTAATTTCGAGTGCTTTTCATTCTTCAGCGTCACTTCAAACACGAAGCCGCAGTCGAATGCGCTCTTTAAAAACAAGGACGAACCTGCACAGAGCAGTGCACCGCTAGATATGAAAATCTTCCTATCCGCCAACGTGTCCGCCTCGTCCATGAACTGCGTGCTGATCAGTATGGCTCGGCCGTGTCTGTACTCTTGCAATAGGCGCCACATTCGTCGACGCGACTCCGGATCGAGTCCGCTAGTTGGCTCGTCCAAGAACAGGACACGCGGGTTGCCCATCAGCGCCATGATGACGGCTAGTTTGCGCTGCTGCCCGGCACTCAACCGGACAGTCCGATAGTGCCGCTTATTATCTAGCCGGGCCACTTTTAACATCCTGGTGAGCTCCTCCTGGCACTCGTTCCATTGCAGGCCGCAACTGATAACTAACAGCTGTAACGTCTGTTCAACCGTGATGCTCGATGCAAAGTTCATGATCTGCGGACAGATGCCTAGATGGCCTCTGAGTCGAAGGCGTTTTAACGGATTCGTTCCAACGATGCCGCAGATTGACGCGTGACCAGTGGTCGGCGTGTCGGCTCCCGTCAGCAGATTGAGCAGTGTAGTCTTGCCGGCGCCGTTGTGACCAATGATGGCGGTGATGTGGTTCTCATAAACCAGAGCTGCAGGTGGAGGTTTTATGTTGGTTTGTTACTTGATACAGAAAATTTCAGTTGTTAAAATGCTCGTCCTTGATTACGTTTTTTGTCGCGAGTCAATCAAAATAAAGATTGCTGCGCCTCACCTGACATATCCTTGACAGCGTAGAAAGTCTCCGACTTGCCGCACGCCTTTCTGGCTTGAAACGCTTTGCTAAGGTGGCTCATTCGTACTAACGGTCGCAGCCCATCAGTAACTGGTTCGATATTTGCGTACTCCGGAGGCTCCTCGCCGTACAGTGGATCGTCCTTCTCCGGTCCGAGCTCTTTACTAGCTGGCTGGGCCGTCCAAAACTCTCTTCGGATGAAGAATTGAGCAGGTAGACGGAACCCGTTCCCGGATCCGCTCACGTAGTCCAACACCAGCGTGCTTAGTACTAGGACCACCGCTGATAGCAGGGTGACAACCAGAATGCTAATATTGTAAATGCTGATTGATTCCATTCGAATCTCGGATAGCAGAATGCCTTGCACGAATTCTGCGAAGTGACCCAGAGGAAATATGAATAGTAATATGATCTTCAATACTACGATAGTACTGATTGCCATTCGGTTGACTAGTACTAGCACCATCGAGATAATAGCAATCAGCACAGTCATCAGTCCCACGTAGTAGTAGTTGCCGAATGTGACTGTGAGCAGTAGGCCAACGGAGGTGAGCGCCACCATGTAGAACAAAGACATCAAAAACACTAGCAGCATGTGAACGGGATTGAAAAAGCCCGGACATTGGACGGCTAATGAAGTGACGAATATTATTGAGAATGAAACGATTTCGATTGCGGTCATTGCGCTTATAACTAGCCAATAGGCTGAAACTGACAAACCCTTCTGCATCATGAGCTGCAGAAAGCCGTCCCGCTTTAGTTGAGCGATGCACGACTGCGTTGACACCAGAAAGTAGAACGACATTGAGCCAATAATTATGACGCATTGCATCATAACGGTGCGCGAGAATACTGTCTCAAAGTTTTCGTGCTTAGCGCATTTTGTCGTATTGCCCCGCACCGAGTCAGTTTTCTTGCCCTCTTTCCGGCTTGTCAGGCTAAAGAAGTGGATCTCCTTGTACATATAGTTCTTCCACTTGTTTGGGTAGCTGGACATCACGGCCAGGTTTCCCAGGTAGGGACAATTAAGGTCACCACCGTACGACATCTGGCATTCGACGCGCGGCCGATTGCTGTAATTGTAAGTGACAAAGTTGGAGAACTTACTGGTGTCCACACGGCCAAACATAACGCTGAACATCCTGGCTTTGCAGGCCTTCGGACTGGCGCAGGTCTCAATCAAAGAACCGCTGTCCCTAACATTTTCCGAATCGAGAATGCTTTTTAAGCTTTCCAGCTGTCGTTCATACTTATAAGTTTCAGCCAGTATAAGATTTGATTCCACGAAGCGTTTTGTGTCAATCGACGTGTAAACTTGGCCAAGGGTGCCCATCCAGCCGTCGATGATTGGGAACAGCATGTGATTAGAGATTGCGGATAGGAACACAATGATGAACCAGATGAACTTCCAACGTTTCATATGCAGCATCAGCATCAGCAGCTGGTTTGTCTGCTCCTTAGTGCCGATCGCCTGTTGTGGCAGTCGCGGTTGTGCATGCAAATCATTATTCATTAATTCTGATTGTTACATATTTGAGGTGAACTAATTCATGTTAGAAAATAGTCGAAAAAATAGATAAAGCTAGCGAATAAAAATATTTGTCAACTACGCCCTCGGCTTGTGTCGTGTCCTTGATGAATTTGGCTAAAATTTCATTTTCGGCTTGGTAGTGCCATTTGATAGGTTAAATTTTGCAGAGTTCTCTACTCTTTGGCTCCAATCAGCCATTAATTAAAGCATTAAAGACTCTTTATTAGTGAAAACAACTTACCATTTTTAGTCGGTAAATCCGCACGTCTGAAGGCAGAAAAGTCTGATTGAATTATGTCTCTAGCCCATCAACGCGACGTAATTTCGTATTCGTATTTGTGGGCTTAAATCGAAAATTTAGCTTACACGTAGGCGCGCTATAAATGTGTCGTGAGCGTTGAAGATGTCTGGTTCAGACGGTTTAATGATTACACTTTTATGTGCGTTGTGGCGGTTTTGGGCATAGACTATTTGGCATAGCCGTCCACAGGGTTTGCAGTGTTTTTTTAACAATAAAACTACTCAGTGTCATTTTACTGAGCAGAAGATTTACGAGTAATTGCTGACCAATACGAAATTTCGGCCATTTAGGACTCGTGGGAATTTTTGTAGCGTGTTGATAAGTTCTTCAACCTTTTGCGGACGATTTAGTATTACGAAATGAAGTATCCCGGAAAACTCGTAATGTCTTGAAAGTACATATGTCCTATGCTTTTTTCCTCCATACTATTCCCACTATACTGGGCAGTAATTTGCTCTTGATAATCTCATAAGAAAGTAATCTATAGACCTGTTAAATAATGACACAAGAATATAATAGTTATTAACGTTTGTTATATTTGTGAACACTTAAATGTTTAATTCACAGAATGTAAGCAAACATAATCGGCAATTACATTAGACACCATGCACATTGTATTATTGGTCCATAACTGTCTTTTCAAAGATCAAAGGAAGTTTAAAAATCAAAATAAAGCAGTCGTTTTCTATCTTTAAAAGATTAATTGACGTTTATTGACGTAACAAACATTTTAAGCGGTCTTGATTTTTGCTTGCTATTACTACAGATCTCAATCAAAGTGAATATAAAGCACTCAATAATATTAGGTCACTAACTTCTGATGTTATAAACTAAAAATTATACAGTATATTCAAAACACGACAATGCTAAAAAAGTTTCAAAACAATCATTTTTTTATCATTCCCTTTAACTTTGTCTCTCTCTCTCCTGCATGGAATTTCAAGTCTCAGAACGGAAATTTCCAGACAAAGATTCCTCCATCATCGGACACGGTAACGATCAGGCGGTTGTTGGGACAAATTTTGGCCCGCATAATTGGCGAACTGTGGCCCAAGCCAACGTGAGTGACGTCACCCTGCGCGTAGCGCCACACCTGCGTAGGGTAAGTAATCGATCCGTTTGTTATTTAGCCGTAGCTTTAACTTTGTTTTAAACACAAAAGTAGTTGGGTTTTATTACATGATTAGGGACTCTTTTATGAGGCTGAGGGTGTTTAGATTGAGGATATCTGGTAAAAACAGGCATTTGGTTTAAAAAAACCGGTCCATTATAGGTTGTAGGATTTAGTTGAGGACCTCGATCGATCATCACAGGTTGTAGGATTTGGTTGGGGACCTCAATCATCACGGGAGGTAGGATTTGGTTGGGGACCTCAATCATCACTGGTTGTAGGATTTAGTTAAGGACCTTAATCATCACAGGTTGTAGGATTTGGTTTGGGACCTCAATCATCACGGGAGGTAGGATTTGATCGAGGACCTTAATCATCACGGGTTGTAGGATTTAGTTAAGGACCTTAA
>NIVC01001530.1:0-120000 GCA_002269645.1 Macrostomum lignano | reverse complement strand
TGCCAGACTGCCCAAATTTTACAACAGGTTACAGACTTACAGGACAGTGTAGTTAGGGCTTAGTGTAGCACAGTTTGCAACATGCAAATTTTACATTTAATTTAATACTGTGCCTAGCCAGGCCTACATTGTTTTTTATATTTGACCCACCCCACTTCCAATTCAATTTTTTTCATCACAAAAGTTACTTGTAGGCCTACTAGGCCCCTATACTGCTATACATTACATGATATTAACATAGGCCTAGTCATTAGCCATGACTGCCAAATAATATTGCTAGATTTTTAAATCAAATGCAAATAGGTCTAAGGCTTAAAATGAATTAGAAAAATTGGTTATAAGACTACACTTAAACTGTATCCACTTTTTAATTTTAGCATAGGGGGGCCTAGATTTCAAAATTCAAGGTGCCATAGGATATAGGCTATATATTCTACATACAAAAACCTAGGCCTAGCTTTCTATATCTATAAAAATATTTTTTTATATCTATTAAAAATGATATTACTATTGCCATTGGTATTATTAGAATTTCCTATAAAAAGTTTTCCTATTAAGCTTTGCTCGCACAAGCTTTTCTGCCATGAAGTTTTCTTGCATAAGTTTTTCCTATATCTATATGCTATAAGCTATAGCAAGGTTTTCCTAATCATATTTTCTTACTAAGATTTCCTTGCTAGGATTTTTCCATAATGAGGTTTTTTCTATAAGAGGTTTTCTGGCAATCTTCAAGTTTTGTTTGTTAAATTATTTTTTCAATGATTTCTGAACTATCTTGCTTTGAGATGATTATTTTCGAGCTCTCCAGTGTACCCAGCCCTTTCCTAGTTGAGAAAGTAGCAGCTTTGTTAATATTAACCTCTAAGGTACCATAAAGCTGGAAATATAAGATGCAAACAAGCAAAGCTAACATGTAACACTGAGTACAAACAGACAGAAATAGTAACACAGTGGGGTACAACAGGGGCAGTAGTAGCAGTCCAGTTCAGTAGCAACAGTTTAGCACATAGAACTCAATGCTTAAACATTATAGTAATGTGCGATCTAGTATAGGATGTTCCCAAATGGATTGACAGGGTGCAGATGGTGCCATATGAACTCATCCAGGTAGGTTTCAAACAGGGCCTATGATGTACTGTGCATTGCCCTTAGCTTGGCCTTGCAATGTGCCTAGGTGCCCTCGATTAGGTTCGTATGTACAGTTGGGTCTAGAGGGTTCACGAAGGCCAATTGGTGGTTCACCACCACATGGTTCTGCAGTTGGCCATAAGCCTGCCAGCCGTTGGTAATAATCCATGTACTAGGAAGCACATACTGCTGGATGATTGGCAGTAGTGTGGCAGCTGTCCTGTTGGGCACAGCAACTAGGGTTGCCTTCCTGGAACCACGCTCAACCATGCCCAACACCCATTAGCCTCGCCAATGTGCACCCTGGTGGTACTTACGATGGAAGAAGTACAACTCGTCCACTTCTACATCCCGGCCAGCACCACCAAGCTGCATCGGATGGTCCAATAGGTATTGGGCACAGACATCCCTGATGAAGTTCTACCAGTCAACCGTAGACTGGGGACTGACCTAGGCTTGACGTGCGCACTCATGCTGCCTGGCTTCTGTCGCCCACCAGTGGATGAGGTCCAGTAGCTGACATAGCTTGAGGTGACTCTGTTCAAAAAAGGACCCCTTTCAGATAGACACCTGCGCATGGCAGTTGGTGCAAGCCCAAGCGTAGCCGTCAGTAAAGTGGTCACCTTGACGGAGCTGCAGCCGAAGTTGAGTGGCCAGACAATTGGCACACACTTGCTGGTTGGCAATTAGATGGTATTTGTTGGCCATCCAATTCATGGTATCCCTTGTTGTTGCCATAATCACAGCCAGTTCTCGCATTGTCAAGGTGATATCGCACAAAGCTGCAGCTGGTTGCACTTGTGCTACTGGTACAATAAAAGTGGGTGCCGCTGGTTGTCCTGCCATAGTGTATTAGTCTTATAGTGTATTAGCTGCTTGTCTATTAACTGCTTATGATATTACTCCATGCCACTCCTAAAGCTGCGTACAGTAGCATCTTTATTCCCCATAGACGTTCTTTGCTAAAATGCCACGTTAGTAAAAGCCACGTCATCATTACGTTACCGTAATATGGGCCATAGACATTCCTTTGCCTACCAATGGCTTTACGATACATTAGATATATAATATTAACAAAACTGCTACTTTCTCAACTAGGAAAGGGCTGGGTACACTGGAGAGCTCAAAAATAATCATCTCAGAGCAAGATAGTTCAGAAATCATTGAAAAAATAATTTAAAGAACGAAACTTGAAGATTGCCAGTTTTCTAGATATAAGGTTTTTTCCAAGGTTTTTCTAGTTAAAATTTTAAGTCAAATTCAATTGGATTTGAAATCTAGGCCTAGTCTAATCTAATTCTAATCTAATCTAGTTTTTAATCTAGTTTAGTTTATCTCTAATCTAGCTTATGCCCTGGTCTATTCTAGATTATTGAAATATTCCTAAATAAAACATATATCATATGCATAAACTCATGCATGTGCAAGTGCAATTGACTTGATTTATATTAGGTCTAGCCATGAAATTTACTTTTTGACGAAAAAAGAGATTTACCTAAGAAAGGTAACAACAAAGATAATAGCAAAATTAACAATTTTAGAGTAATAGTAAGAATAACTATGACTACATTATTGCAAGTCTAAAGCCTTTATATCTAGTTAGTACTATATCTATATTTTTTCAATTAAGCATTTTTATTTTATATTTCAAATGTTAATATCAGATTTAACATTTCAAAATATTCTAAATATGAAAAAATAATCAACAAAGGTTGGTCTATTATTATTTTAATCTTTCAACTCATGAAAATTGGAAAGATTTAGGTCTAATAAATAGGCTATATAGGAGAGGAAGGAAGATTTTGAACCTTGCAATAGTAATAGCATTCATTGTAACCAGGCATTATAAGTTGGGGTATTGTTGTGGAGTAGCAAAGAGCAAGGCTTGCTAGCTTCCCCCACCTTTTCTAGACAATTGCCTAACAAAGTTGGCCTATTAAACATTTATAATGGTATGTCCTATGGGCAAATATTTGCCAAATCAAGATCCCTTGATAGTCCTAGAAGAAATAGTCCAAGATCTTGCCAGTTGACTCAGACTGCTTGAACTTGTAGGAGGGGGCCTCATACATGCGCAACAGTTGGCCAAGTCAGCCAATCTGGCCGAGCAATTTGGCGGCCAATCAAAGAAGTCGCAAAAATGCCCACCCAAAAAAATACTAAAGTAGTACTACTAAGTAGCTGACGAGGCATTTTGATTTATAAGACAGTCATAATTACTCCTGCCGTTTACCCAAAGTAGCGTTAATTTTGCTTTAGGGTTTTTTTACATGTAAGTCGCATTTTTGGCCAAAAACTACGTTGCATTTTTGTTAAGACTAAGTCGCATGGCCGACCAAATTTTGGAGGTTGCGCATGTATGGGGGGGGGTCTTCTCTAAGGCATTGCTACTCTATGGAGTCTTGTGTAGACTCAAGGTCAAATAGTGATCTAGCACTTAGCTATAGTTATGATTTGTTTCTTAAATCTGATTATAGAGCTAGCAAGAGCTAAGCTAGTTCTGCTTGTGATCTTATAAAGCATTTGGGATATTCATTAGGCATTAATATTATTGTACCCTAGGATTTAATGCAAGATCTCTCTTATTCATTGACCTAGATGAGATATTCCACAGTGTATGCAATTGTGGCCACTAGATTTATCAATCCTTATCAAGGAGCTTAATAACTATCATTTTTTTTCCTATTTAGTGCCAATAGCCAGCTATCAATTGTGGGGTTATCCTGAAGGAAGATGTAGAATATACAGACTTGATCTCCTCTTTGATGACTATTGGCTCTAGCCTTTTTTGATGGAAATTTAATGCAGGCTCAGTATTCATATTTTTTCATTAGCTAATAATGCAAAAAGGGCTAAAATGCAATTTGTACAAAAAGATACTTAAAGCTTACATTTAAATTACATTGCCTAAAACCTAATTTAAATGATTTTTCATTTCAGACAAAAAAGTCAACTAAAATTTTGTTGATACAAGAATATTTTCGTAGAAAAACTCCCTAATTGCTACTAATAAGGTACACAAGTAGCTAACCTAGAAGGTTAGCATCTATTCGACCTTTGTCAATCTCTGCTAAATCATAATTAATATATGGAACTACGCGTTGGCAACAGATACCGGCTGGGTAGAAAGATTGGCAGCGGCTCATTTGGCGACATCTACTTGGGCACTGATATTACTAATGGGGAGGAGGTTGCTATTAAGCTGGAGTGCGTGCGCACTAAGCATCCTCAGTTGCATATTGAGAGCAAAATCTACAAGCTCATGCAAGGCGGAGTTGGCGTGCCCGTTGTGAAATGGTGTGGCACAGAAGGTGACTACAATGTGATGGTGCTTGAGCTGCTGGGCCCCAGTCTGGAAGATTTGTTTAACTTTTGTGGTAGAAAATTTAAACTGAAGACTGTACTGTTGTTGGCCGATCAGTTGTTGAATCGAATTGAATTTATTCACAGCAAGAACTTCATTCACAGGTGAGAAATTCTGCTTAGTCATGATTTTCATTATTGATATTCTCTTTATGTTTGTTGAAGTTCCACAATTTGGGATCATAATCCCAGGTTAGGATCGGAATCACAGTTTGGGATAAGAATCCCAGGTTCGGATCAGAATCCCAGTTTAGGATCAGAATCTCAGTTTAGGATCAGAATCCCAGTTTAGGATAAGAATCCCAGGTTAGGTCTAGGATCATAATCCCAGTTTGAGATCAGAATCCCAGTTCGAGATCAGAATCCCAGTTTAGTATCAGAATCCCAGGTTCGGATCAGAATCCCAGTTTGAGATCAGAATCCCAGTTTAGTATCAGAATCCCAGGTAAGGATCAGAATCCCAGTTTAGGATCAGAATCCCAGTTTAGTATCAGAATCCCAGGTAAGGATCAGAATCCCAGTTCGAGATCAGAATCCCAGTTTAGTATCAGAATCCCAGGTAAGGATCAGAATCCCAGTTTAGGATCAGAATCCCAGTTTAGTATCAGAATCCCAGGTAAGGATCAGAATCCCAGGTCGAGATCAGAATCCCAGTTTAGGATCAGAATCCCACTTTTGGATAAGAATCATAGGGAATCTTGGGATTAGAATCCCACTCAGTTCGGTATCAAAATCTCCTTTGAGACACCACAGTTTAGAAATGAATTCCAAGCTCTCTTAGGAATGAATTTCGTTTTAACTTTTTCTTGAGTTCAAATTCCTAGGTACCATGTGTAGCTGATATCGAGAATATAAAAATCAGACAATTTACTTATTTTGTCACTCGCAGAGACGTTAAGCCGGACAACTTCCTCATGGGCCTCGGTAAGAAAGGCAATCTGGTGTACATCATCGACTTTGGTTTGGCCAAGAAGTACAGAGACGCCAGGACTCACCAGCACATTCCATACAGGGAGAATAAGAACCTCACTGGAACTGCCAGATATGCTAGCGTTAACACCCATCTTGGCATTGGTGAGTGTGTCCGATTGATTTCACTCCAAAATCTAGTAGTCTCACCCGTAATCTCATTCCAAAATCTAGTAGTCTCACCCGTAATCTCACTTCAAAATCTAGTAGTTTCACCCGTAATCTCACTTCAGAATCTAGTCTCTCACCCCAGAATCTAGTGGTCTCTCACCTAATATCTCACTCCAAAATCTAGTGGTCTCTCACCCGGAATCTCACCCACCATCATCCAACATCTCACCCGGAATCTCACCTACCATAATCCAACAGTCTCACCCGGAATCTTACCCACCATAATTTAACAGTCTCCCCCGAGGTCTCACCTACCATAATCCAACAGTCTCACCCAGAGTCTCACCTACCATAATCCAACAGTCTCCCCCGAGGTCTCACCTACCATAATCCAACAGTCTCACCCAGAGTCTCACCTACCATAATCCAACAGTCTCCCCCGAGGTCTCACCTACCATAATCCAACAGTCTCACCCAGAGTCTCACCTACCATAATCCAACAGTCTCCCCCGAGGTCTCACCTACCATAATCCAACAGTCTCACCCAGAGTCTCACCTACCATAATCCAACAGTCTCCTCCGAGGTCTCACCTACCATAATCCAACAGTCTCACCCAGAGTCTCACCTACCATAATCCAACAGTCTCCTCCGAGGTCTCACCTACCATAATCCAACAGTCTCACCCAGAGTCTCACCTACCATAATCCAACAGTCTCCCCGAGGTCTCACCTACCATAATCCAACAGTCTCACCCAGAGTCTCACCTACCATAATCCAACAGTCTCCCCCGAGGTCTCACCTACCATAATCCAACAGTCTCACCCAGAGTCTCACCTACCATAATCCAACAGTCTCCTCCGAGGTCTCACCTACCATAATCCAACAGTCTCACCCAGAGTCTCACCTACCATAATCCAACAGTCTCCTCCGAGGTCTCACCTACCATAATCCAACAGTCTCACCCAGAGTCTCACCTACCATAATCCAACAGTCTCCCCGAGGTCTCACCTACCATAATCCAACAGTCTCACCCAGAGTCTCACCTACCATAATCCAACAGTCTCCCCCGAGGTCTCACCTACCATAATCCAACAGTCTCACCCAGAGTCTCACCTACCATAATCCAACAGTCTCCCCCGAGGTCTCACCTACCATAATCCAACAGTCTCACCCAGAGTCTCACCTACCATAATCCAACAGTCTCACCCAGAGTCTCACCTACCATAATCCAACAGTCTCACCCAGAGTCTCACCTACCATAATCCAACAGTCTCCCCCGAGGTCTCACCTACCATAATCCAACAGTCTCACCCAGAGTCTCACCTACCATAATCCAACAGTCTCCCCCGAGGTCTCACCTACCATAATCCAACAGTCTCACCCAGAGTCTCACCTACCATAATCCAACAGTCTCCCCCGAGGTCTCACCTACCATAATCCAACAGTCTCACCCAGAGTCTCACCTACCATAATCCAACAGTCTCCTCCGAGGTCTCACCTACCATAATCCAACAGTCTCACCCAGAGTCTCACCTACCATAATCCAACAGTCTCCCCCGAGGTCTCACCTACCATAATCCAACAGTCTCACCCAGAGTCTCACCTACCATAATCCAACAGTCTCCCCCGAGGTCTCACCTACCATAATCCAACAGTCTCACCCAGAGTCTCACCTACCATAATCCAACAGTCTCCCCCGAGGTCTCACCTACCATAATCCAACAGTCTCACCCAGAGTCTCACCTACCATAATCCAACAGTCTCACCCAGAGTCTCACCTACCATAATCCAACAGTCTCACCCAGAGTCTCACCTACCATAATCCAACAGTCTCCCCGAGGTCTCACCTACCATAATCCAACAGTCTCACCCAGAGTCTCACCTACCATAATCCAACAGTCTCCCCGAGGTCTCACCTACCATAATCCAACAGTCTCACCCAGAGTCTCACCTACCATAATCCAACAGTCTCCCCCGAGGTCTCACCTACCATAATCCAACAGTCTCACCCAGAGTCTCACCTACCATAATCCAACAGTCTCCTCCGAGGTCTCACCTACCATAATCCAACAGTCTCACCCAGAGTCTCACCTACCATAATCCAACAGTCTCCTCCGAGGTCTCACCTACCATAATTTAACAGTCTCACCCAGAGTCTCACCTACCATAATCCAACAGTCTCCCCCGAGGTCTCACCTACCATAATCCAACAGTCTCACCCAGAGTCTCACCTACCATAATCCAACAGTCTCCCCCGAGGTCTCACCTACCATAATCCAACAGTCTCACCCAGAGTCTCACCTACCATAATCCAACAGTCTCCTCCGAGGTCTCACCTACCATAATCCAACAGTCTCACCCAGAGTCTCACCTACCATAATCCAACAGTCTCCTCCGAGGTCTCACCTACCATAATCCAACAGTCTCACCCAGAGTCTCACCTACCATAATCCAACAGTCTCCCCCGAGGTCTCACCTACCATAATCCAACAGTCTCACCCAGAGTCTCACCTACCATAATCCAACAGTCTCCCCCGAGGTCTCACCTACCATAATCCAACAGTCTCACCCAGAGTCTCACCTACCATAATCCAACAGTCTCCCCCGAGGTCTCACCTACCATAATCCAACAGTCTCACCCAGAGTCTCACCTACCATAATCCAACAGTCTCACCCAGAGTCTCACCTACCATAATCCAACAGTCTCACCCAGAGTCTCACCTACCATAATCCAACAGTCTCCCCCGAGGTCTCACCTACCATAATCCAACAGTCTCACCCAGAGTCTCACCTACCATAATCCAACAGTCTCCTCCGAGGTCTCACCTACCATAATCCAACAGTCTCACCCGAAATCTCACCCCATTCACAGAGCAAGCCCGCCGAGACGACATGGAGTCCCTAGGCTACGTGTTCATGTACTTCCTGCGCGGTATCCTACCCTGGCAGGGTCTGAAAGCCGCTACAAAGCGTCAAAAGTACGAGCGGATTAGCGAGAAAAAGATGCAAACCCCAGTTGAAACTCTGTGCCAGAATTATCAGGCAGAGTTTGCCACCTATTTGAATTATTGTCGATCTCTGCGATTCGAAGATAAGCCGGATTATAGCTACGCTAGACAGCTGTTTAGGAATCTGTTCCATCGAGAGGGATTCACTTACGATGACGTGTTCGATTGGAATATGCTCAAGTTCGGACAGCCTGCGGCGGCGGCCATCGGAGGCCAAGGATCCGGTGCTCCAGGTGCAACAGCCAACTCTGCTCAGGCTGTAGGAGGTAAGTCAGAATTATTAAATGAGTCTGCTCAGTTTGTTTATCTTACTTTTATCTTACTAAATTACTAAACTTTGTAATCTCATGTCTACTTGAGGATTTGTTTTAACAACATTTTGATTGGGTCTCGCAGTGATCCACTGAAGAGCCATGACTCATAGGGGTAGTGGGGTGACCCACTGAAGGGTCATAGGGTAGTGGGGTGACCCACTGAAGGGTCATGACTCATTGGGTTGGTGGGGTGACGCACTGAAAGACCATGACTAATGCGGTGACCCACTAAAGGGCCATGACTCATGGGGTGACCTACTAAAGGGCCATGACTAATGCGGTGACCCACTAAAGGGCCATGACTCATGGGGTGACCTACTAAAGGGCCATGACTCATGGGGTGACCTACTAAAGGGCCATGACTCATGGGGTGACCTACTAAAGGGCCATGACTCATAGGGTAGCGGGCGACCCACAGAAACCCATGACTCATGAGGTAGCGGGTGACCCACTGAAGGGTCATGACTCATGGGGTAATGGGGTGACCCACTGAAGGGTCATGACTCATGGGGTAATGGGGTGACCCACTGAAGGGTTATGACTCAAGGAAGTGGTGACGTACTTAAAACTGCGAGCGTATTGTATTGAATTTAACCCGACTTAAAAGATTTGTTGAAATAAAACAATGCGACTACTTTTCGTTTAACTGCTTAATTCTATTCAAATCAATTAATGACTGATAAAATGCATATTTAAATAAAAGTTAGTTTCGTCAATCGCCTACTTCCAGTAGCGAAAACAGTACATGTAGTTAAATTTGAAAGTTACCAAAAGATTTCCATCTGCGATCTTCAATAGGCTTCTCTCCCCAGCAGCAGCAGCAGCAAGCTGCCCACCGCCACTCTTTAGCCGGTCCCTCTGCCGCTGCTGCTGCTACTGCTAATTTTTACTCCAACGCCGGCGGAGTAAGGAATGTTTATCGACCTTTGCCGCCGCTGCCGCTGCAGCAGCAGCAACAGTATGGTCAGAACTATCTCGACTACGAAGTCCGGCGCCAATTGCGCGCCAGCGCCGCGCCGCCGCCTCCGCTGTCAGGCGCGCTGGCGCCAGACTCGATCCCGCCTCCCGGCATGTACATGGCTGGCGGCGGCTTCGGTGGAACGCCAATCTCGTGACAGTTTTAAAAATCCTATAGACATCCAGCAGTTCGCCCGTCTTTCTTGGCATATATTGGCCGTTTTAATATCAAACACTTGAACAGTGTGATTTTCTATTATTATTGCTCGTTGCAATATCTCCGTATGTATGTATCCTGTGTTTTTTTAATTCCAAAAATTGAGCTTGCTAATGGTGCGTCAACAAGTCAGTAATATTTATTGATCTGAACTTTTTGTTCGCCTAATTTACAGATCAAAATCCCAGATTTCAAATCTCAAATCCCAGATCCTAATCCTGAATCCCATATTCCAAATCCCAAATTTCAAATCCCAAATTTCGAATCCCAAATCCCAAATCCCAGATCCCAAATCCCAGATCCCAAATCCCAGATCCCAAATCTCAGATCATAAATCCCAGATCCCAAATGCCAGATCCCAGATCCCAAATGCCAGATCCCAAATGCTAGATCCCAAATGCCAGATCCCAAATGCTAGATCCCAAATGCCAGATCCCAAATGCTAGATCCTAAATGCCAGATCCCAAATCCCAGATCACAAATCCCAGGTCCCAAATACCAGATCACAAATCCCAGGTCCCAAATACCAGATCACAAATCCCAGGTCCCAAATACCAGATCACAAATCCCAGGTCCCAAATACCAGATCACAAATCCCAGGTCCCAAATACCAGACTCCAGATCTGCCAACCAGACCGTTAAGATACTCATTGTTGATCCACAATCTCCAGTCGTAGCACAAACAGGGCAGTTATTGCAAATAAGCTGCAGTCAATAACAGAGTTAGCCGTGGCAGTAAATCGATTATAGTTGCACTTTAAACAATAACAAATCAATTGTTTGCTGTTCGGGACAATATGTTTGATTTTTAAAATAAGTTTTTTAAATCCCTCCGCCTGTGAATAGAAAATAATGCGACATGTGAGAACAGTGTGTTATTAGCAATAATAATAATATATTGTATTTAATATTGCTCTGACTAGAGCTGAGTGAAAGACAACCGATTGAATAATTATTTCCTAGTAAACTTTTTTACTGTTTCTAAATGTAGTCTATTTCTATAAATCATATAATATAATCGATTTATAATGCAATCACTCAAAAACTTCATTATCCAGCATCCGCTCGACTATCGAAAGCGCATCATCGAGGCAACAGCTCGGCAGCTCAGGATCTCCAGCAGCCTCAGCCGCATCATCAGCTGCACTATAATAGTCCGCAGTATCAACCGAATCTTCAACAGCACAGGCCAATGATGATAGATGTCAGGTATCAGCAACAGCAGCAGCAGCTTCTGCAACAAGCCAGCAGCAGAGGTCAGGGTCGAGCTATGGCGTCAACTCTGCCTAATAGAAAGTGAAAAATAGAGACAGAGAGAACTTTGATAATAAGATAATCGCCCTCCAATCCCTCTGAGAATCGCCCTCCAATCCCACTGAGAATCGCCCTCCAATCCCACTTTGAGAATCGCCCTCCAATCCCTCTTTAAGAATCGCCGTCCAATCCCACTTTGAGAATCGCCCTCCAATCCCACTTTGAGAATCGCCCTCCAATCCCACTTTGAGAATCGCCCTCCAATCCCTCTTTGAGAATCGCCCTCCAATCCCTCTGAGAGTCGCCCTCCAATCCCACTGAGAATCGCCCTCCAATCCCACTTTGAGAATCGCCCTCCAATCCCTCTTTAAGAATCGCCCTCCAATCCCACTTTGAGAATCGCCCTCCAATCCCACTGTGAGAATCGCCCTCCAATCCCACTTTAAGAATCGCCGTCCAATCCCACTTTGAGAATCGCCCTCCAATCCCACTTTGAGAATCGCCCTCCAATCCCACTTTGAGAATCGCCCTCCAATCCCACTGAGAATCGCCCTCCAATCCCACTTTGAGAATCGCTCTCCAATCCCTCTTTAAGAATCGCCGTCCAATCCCACTTTGAGAATCGCCCTCCAATCCCACTTTGAGAATCGCCCTCCAATCCCACTTTGAGAATCGCCCTCCAATCCCTCTTTGAGAATCGCCCTCCAATCCCTCTGAGAGTCGCCTCCAATCCCACTGAGAATCGCCCTCCAATCCCACTTTGAGAATCGCCCTCCAATCCCTCTTTAAGAATCGCCCTCCAATCCCACTTTGAGAATCGCCCTCCAATCCCACTTTGAGAATCGCCCTCCAATCCCACTTTAAGAATCGCCGTCCAATCCCACTTTGAGAATCGCCCTCCAATCCCACTTTGAGAATCGCCCTCCAATCCCACTTTGAGAATCGCCCTCCAATCCCTCTTTGAGAATCGCCCTCCAATCCCTCTTTGAGAATCGCCCTCTAATCCCTCTTTGAGAATCGCCCTCCAATCTCTCTTTGAGAATCGCCCTCCAATCCCACTTTGAGAATCGCCCTCCAATCTCTCTTTGAGAATCGCCCTCCAATCCCTCTGAGAATCGCCCTCCAATCCCTCTGAGAATCGCCCTCCAATCCCACTTTGAGAATCGCCCTCCAATCCCACTTTGAGAATCGCCCTCCAATCTCTCTTTGAGAATCGCCCTCCAATCCCTCTGAGAATCGCCCTCCAATCTCTCTTTGAGAATCGCCCTCCAATCCCTCTGAGAATCGCCCTCCAATCTCTCTTTGAGAATCGCCCTCCAATCTCTCTTTGAGAATCGCCCTCCAATCCCACTTTGAGAATCGCCCTCCAATCTCTCTTTTTGAGAATCGCCCTCCAATCCCTCTGAGAATCGCCCTCCAATCTCTCTTTGAGAATCGCCCTCCAATCCCTCTGAGAATCGCCCTCCAATCCCTCTTTGAGAATCGCCCTCCAATCCCACTTTGAGAATCGCCCTCCAATCCCACTTTGAGAATCGCCCTCCAATCCCACTGAGAATCGCCCTCTCATCCCTCTGAGAATCGCCCTCCAATCTCTCTTTGAGAATCGCCGTAAGCGAGTTAATGTTTTCAGAAAAGTCGTGAAACTTTTGCTACGATAGCAGATTACATCGTGTTACTTACAGTAGTCAATGCACAGTTAATATTGTTGCTAATTGCAGTGTCAAATACTTGAATTGGGCACCGTTCGTGTGCCCTGATCTTTCTCATGCGCAGAACTGCAGTCTTTCCGGTGTTTTTTCCTATCCTTTATTCTCTCTGCTGATACGGGCTTGTCACAGTGCGAAATAAAATTTTCATGAAGATGCAATTCAATAAAAAATCATTGCTGTTTACTTGTTAAAATTGTTTAGTTTATCATTTGTATCTCTTATTCTATTCTATTTCATGTCGTTTATGACATTAAACATTTTATCTAACTCTATTATGTAACAGGTTTTTTTGGCGTCTGTGTGCAGTTCTCTGTTGGCAAATAGTTTTACTATTTTATCATGGTTAAACCAACACACTTTTCTGCAAACTTGTGTACAGATTTTTCTGTGCCCGTATAAAAGTTTCAGTCCAGTTGCCTGACATACTACTACATACTCCATTTTTCCTTCAATGCGATCAATTGATTGAAGGCCTGATCAGTCAGCTCGCTCTCTGATCGCTCAATTGTTAATGCAATGCAATTTCAACTTCTTAACTGTGCGCATTTTGGTTTTTGTGTCCGTTAAAACCAAGCAATTGGAATGCTGCAACATGTATCTATTTATTTATTTCTTTCTTTAAGAACAAACTATCCAGCTTTAATACATGTTTTTGTTTGCGAACTTTTCTACTTATACGAGTAGTAGCTTGTATGTAAATGTTTTTGTTCCGGCACATATCTATCAAAAATAAATGGGAAATTTTTGGCCATGTTACATTTTACACGTGCTTAGTATACTACTTTTTAGAGCAGTGGAGCATTGTGACAGCGTACGTAACTAATTAATCCAAAAATCTGATTTGCAGAAGCTATTGCTATCTATTTGTTTACTGTGTTTAGCCTACCAAATATAATTTTTGTTTTGTTGTTTTCTGACAACTTATGCGTAAAGCGTTGTCGATTTTGATTTTGTTCGTCGTTATGATTGAAAAATGAAAACCAGCAGCTCTCTAAACTTCAAACTGTGCATCAACGAGGCGCAAAAACTCAGTTAAATTGTATTATTTGCCTACATAAAATTTTAATAATTTTAGAAAACAGTGGAACACGTTAGCCTGAGAATTTTCTGTGAGCATCGAACCAAGCGTATCATGCAGAGTTGATATTTTGAGGGGCTAAGATTTATAAGACAGTGACGCAACCACTAGGGGGTGGCTGCCTCTCTTTAGGACTTACGTAGACTTAAGATTACGTATTAAAAATGTTTCTTAAATTATTAAAAATATAAATTATTAAAATATTGAATCAAAAATATTCAATATTTAAATTCAAGCGCGTATCAAGGTATCTTGCATGCAGTAGCGTACATGTACGTAGTAGCGTATTATATTCTTTGCATGGGGATACGAGCTGGGATATACTCCATGTTTCGGTGTTTTTAATACTTTAATAAAGCAAGTTTCCGGGCATGTATGTCCCAGCCATAAGTCCAGGCTGTCATTAAAGTCAATTACACAAATCTCGTTAATTTCGTGTACCATAAATATCTATTTATCGCGCGCACACTCGGGTTTTGTCGTTGGGGGTGGCTTGGGTGGACTCGGTCCTATAGTAGCACCGTCCCTGATTCCACTATGGGTTGGCGGTGTGTTAGTCCATAGGTTTGGGCTAGTAGCCCCAAGGTATTTCTACCAGGCCTTGTTCCTGGGGTCCCAATTTGGGCCGCTCGGGCTTTATGCCTGGTAGATAGGGCCCCTGTTCTCTAGGGGCAGAGAGCCTTGGGCTGATCCGCGCGGGAGCCCCTATAGGCTACCCACCCTCATTAACAACAAATATCTATTTCGCGCATCTTCAAATGTATTACTTGTAATAAAATGAATTGCCAAGGAGCCTCATTTGATTTCTTAGCCGAAAGTGCCAAATCAGAGCGGCGAACTCTTAAGAACAATCAATGATTATTTATCTATATTCATCCTATATTAATCATTTTGGTCATTAAACAAGCTACATTAAAACTATTATGCAAAATAACATAAATACATACAGTAGAAAGTACAGTAAAAGATAAATACAATAGAAATATTATAATACAAATACAGCAGACATAAAGTAAATACGAAATTGTTTACTTTTAAATTACATACCTAACTGTATGTAATACTGTGGCGGGCGGGTTGCCACTGTTTTTTTATTACCTTCTGTTGGTAATATTTTACTGACAATTAATATGTTCTACGAAATTATTAAGTACCCCAACCCCGGAAAGTTTTTACGAATTTGCAACCATTGTTCATAACGCCATTAACCCGTCCGTTGATCGTCCCAGTTAATTTTGTTCTTGCTTTTAATTTTTCCCCTGATGAACCGTTGTCTTCCCACTGTTGATTTTACTAATTTTGCCACTATTACGAGTCAAGTTGTTTTTGCCCAACGATCCTAATTGTCCATGCCCTTGTCCACTCCTCTGTCCATGTCCAATCACCCATCCCAGCCTGGCCCCATCTGTTGATAATTTGAGTTTTATTCAATATTTAAAGTATTGCTTCAAGCGCTGCTGCCGTTTTGTCCCCTTCTCCGTCCCCTTCCCCTTTTCCTTGGTTCTCCTTCTGCTTCGTTCACTTTACCAATTTATTTTGCTCCTGCGTTTAGTTAGTAAATTCGTTCTATTAATTTGTTCCGTTAGTGTTACTTTTGGTGCCGCCTCTAACTTCCGCTCAGTTTAGACCGCATCCTAGCTAACCTGCTTAGCGCACCGCGGCTCTGCTCGCATTCAATTCGTCCGTCGCCAATAATATTTATCCGCCTGCTTAACTAACTTGCAATTTAATATCCAGCGATCAATAATAATAACGTCAACCATATTTATTTCAATTTATTCAACTAATTAATTAGTTAAGCACATAAGCCTATCTTTAGTTTTTTAGGTAAATCCAAAAACGAATACAGAAAAATAATAAAACGTGTCCCAAATGTTTTTCAGTTTATCCAACTATTTATATGCCATGCTGACATGATAAAAGGAAACGGTAACCAATTGTTTAGTTAAATTAAAGCAAGAAAGTTCGGAAAGTAAAAAATAACAGGCTTCTTCGAGTAATGGAAAAATAAAAACGTGATAAAACTGCATGTCCCATTCAGAATGTTGAATTTTTTACAAAAAATTAAAATGATAAAGATTTTGTAAAATTAGCAAAGTTTTGTCTCATTTTCTTCCTTTTTTGCGATAGAATTTGTTTTATTCGTTGTTTTTTATTAGAAACCGTCAGCCATTTTGTTTTAAACGAAATACACATGTCCCATCAGATGCGGTTCCACTAATCGACGTCTCAATTTCCACTCATCGCTGCTTGCTTTTTCAGAAATTACTATATCAACTGTTTGTTTCCCTTGCTTATTTTACAATTTGTTGCTGCTAATTTTATGTCCTGCAATAGCTAATCTATTTGGTTAATATTATTAGGCCTAAGTTGTCAAATTGTCAGAAAAATTTATGTACCGTTTTTAGTTAGCACAACACTTCCACTCATCGGCGCCTTTTAAACTGCTATATCATTTATATTAGTTTGTTTCTAATTTCAACAGGATAATATTGTACAGATGTTTGTATTGTGACAATATTTTCATAAATTTTGAGTCCCAATATGTTTGTATATTACTTGTAGATACAAAAAAAATAGCACCAGGTTTCCACTCATCGATGCCATCATTGATACACTAGAACACTGTGTGGGAACACTGGCGTCGATGAGTGAAACACTCCAGTAGAAAATGAGTGGAAAAAAATTAAAAATGCATTTTTTCTGTTCCAGGGTGTTTTTCTTATGCTTAAAACTTTACATTAATTACAAAAAAGTTTTTTGATATATTAATTTTGCTTAAAAAACTTTTTGAGTGAAAATTTCAATATAAAATGTCGTGGACAAAAAATCTGTACTAATTTTTGGATTCACCCCTTTGCCCACGGGGCGTAAAACAATCCAGTTCTCATCTCAAAGAAAGCTCTAAGACTAATTTGTTCCATGATACAAAATTTATGGTGGTGGCAGCTCTACCCTACCGATAGTAATCAACTCAACAAATCAACGCATTAATTTACGGTTACCAAAAATTTCGGTGTCTACCATTTGAACAACCATGCCATTAAACGACCACTCAGCTACGATCACGCCAACCCTCCTCCCAGACTTGAGACACTAGCAGTCGGAGTAAAACAGGAGAAAATTTTGTTGTGATTTGTCTGGGCAAAACTTCCAGATTTAATTGTGCAAATGCAATGCCAGCAGAAGTTCTAGATTGATCAAAACTGCCAGCTAAAGAAATTGAACATTTTTTCTTTTCTCTGCCCACTGTTATACGACGACGTGCACCATCGCAACTTCATAGCAGGCACCGCGGAACAAGTTTTTGCCAGGGGGGGGCAGTATCAAGTTCCCGAAACTCAAGCCCAGACCCTGTCTTAGACAGTGACCAAAAATTTGAATGAAAGACCTAAACTTAACATTTTCTGCTTACAGAAAAGGGGGTTCTGCCTTTTAGATATAGGCACAGCAAATTCTACTTGAGTATTAATTTTGCATCGTTTATTTATATTTTAAAATCACTCACTGTTACTGACTCATAATGTGTAAAAGGTTGTCCTCCTTGGGGTTTAGGATATTTGTTAACAAATGAACAGTAGAGTGAACAATAGGCCTAGACTAGAGTGAAAAATTAAAGTTAGCTAAGTGTAATTTAATGTACAGAGTAAATGGTATAGAGTGAACGGTACTCAGTAGAGTAGGGGGCGACCCAGTCCCGGGCCCGGGCCTGAAAAGTCGGGAATCCCGACCAAAATCGTGGCCCGACCCGGGCCCGGGCCCGACCCTAAAAAAGTCGGGAAATCGGGACAAGTCTTTTTTCCCTAAAGGCACTAACTGCGTGCAAATAAGAATAAAATTATTTTTATTCACAGCACAGCACAACACTCAGTTAAGCATTACATCAGCACTCAAGACTCAAGCACTGCACAACTGCAGTAATAGTAATAGATGATATGATGTGAAGTAGCAATATCATTGATTCGTAGTAGGCTCTAAGCGTGAGCGTCTGTGACCGTGAGCGTCAGCCACAGCCAGTTTCCACTTTCCAGGAAGATCGGATTTTTTCCAGGAAGATAAAATTAAAACATAGTTGATGCAATATTGATTCCACTTTACACGCTGCAGGCTGCAGGCTAAAAGCAAAAATATGATTCTTTAAAAAGTTGATTTGTCATTTTTAAGCTTTTGTAAATAACATTTCCTATTTACGTTCCAAGAAGTACGTATTAAGGGCCAAGGCTACCATTTTTCCAAGAAGTTTGCTACCCTATTGCAGCGCATGGCTTAAGTACGCCAGACGCCTACACAACCTGCGCCACACTGTGAAATGACTTACCTGTGAAAGAAACCCAAAAGCAAAATTAACGCAGTTTTGGGTAAACGGCAGGAGTAACTATGACTGTCTTATCAAGCCTAAATGCCTCGGCATCTAATTAGTACCACGCCGCGCCGTACTAATTGCCGCGCGCCGTACGCGCTGCGCCGCGCTGTATTAGATCCGCGCCGGACGCCGTCCGCCAAAATGCCCATGCGCTGCAATCAGGGTTTGCTATCTATCAGAGTTTGTAATCGTGTTCATATTTGTATTGTATTCGTAGGTAGTTGTAGTTGTAGACTCAGTATTGTATTCGTAATCATATTCGTTTAGGTAGGTAGGTGAGCAGGTAGGCAGGTATCAGCTAATTACTTGTATTTCCATTGTCTGTTTGCCTGTTCTGTTGAGACAGTTGAGTGTTGTGTTGTGTTGTCACTTCACTTGTGTTCTGTTCTGTTGTCTTGTCTTGTTGTCTTACTGAATACTGACTGTGTACATGGCTCTTTATATTGAAGCTATGTAAAGGAACTAAAAATTCAAATAAAAGAATCAATCAATTGATTTGGTTCTTACTTCCTTACTGCTTCCAATGCCAAGTGCCTTACACTTAATGCTTCAGCTTTTCTTCTTTTTGCTTACTGCCACTGCCAGTGCCAGCCGCACTACCGCAGTGCCTGCTTGCCTACCTCACTGCCTGTTAAGTGTTAGTGTCACTGTCACTGGCACACACACAGTACTTGTGCCACACAGTGACATTGAATTTGAACTATTGAGTATATTGATATTTGAGTATTAAGTCTTTTAATGTAACTCTTATCTATTCTGAAGTATTAACTAATGTATTAAATAAAAATAATATTTATTATATATTTAATATAATATATTATATTTATATATTATTATATATTTAATATATTCATATATTATAATATATTTAATGTTTATCATATATTTATTATACATTTAATATATTATATTAGATTTAATATATTAATATATTTATTATATATTTAATAGTAATCTGCATATGCTAAAAGTATTAAGATTTATTATGATTTTTTTCCAATTATTGAGCTGTCCTAAAGATCTTGTCCCGAATTCCCGAGGCCCGACCCGGGCCCGAGTCCTCATTCCCGGGCCCGACCCGGGCCCGACTTTGGCCGTCCCGGTCGCCCCCTACAGTAGAGTGAACAGTAGAGTGCCACTTGTAGATTAAGGATAGCGCTGATGACATATTTTAAGGCATTTGTATGTATACACTTTGATTTAGAATAGGGGTCAGCAAACTCCGGCCCACATGCGACCCGCAAAGCCTCTCTATCCAGCCTTGGGGTCCTTTGAAACTTCAAAATAGCAATCCAGACTGCTCATCTCCTCTCCTTTCCTGTCCTCTCTTCTTATCTCCTCTCCTCTCTCCTCTCCTATTGTCTCCTCTCCTTTATGATCCTTCGCCTTTCATTCCCCTATTTCTCTTGTCTATTCCCTCTGACCCTCTCCTATCTCTCCTCCTCTGGCCAGCAGTCATGCGCTAGATTATCTGACTGGCCCTTAATAAGATAAGTTCACCAACCCCTAGCTGATTTAGAAAAGCAGAATTAGTATAAATAAAAAGTTAAGATATTACTTTTATGATGCAAACAGTGCATTCAATCAGATGTAACTATAGCAACAACTTGTGTGTTTATAATTGCTTTTGCGCTTTGGCTTGCACTCCAAAGACGGCGCGGCGCTCAGATGTACGATCAGCGAAGGTCCGGGAAAGAGCCAGAAAATCCAAGCCCTTTACAACATCTCTATGCATGTGACTTACTGATACATCAGAGAGTTGACGTTGTGTCATTGTTGATTGCATCCAAGTCTTAATTCTATGAAGAGCACTAAATGTCCTCTTAACTGCTGCTACTGAATAAGGCAGAGACAAGATTAGCTTGAGAAGCTTTACCGATTGAGGAACAAATTCCAAAGCTGACAGGCTGGCCGTTCGAAAAATAGCAACAATATTGCTGAAGCTCTCGACCTACTGTTGTCCTGTCTACCGTACAACAATTGGAAGCAATGAACAAAGCTCAGAATTGAGGTCATCAAGACAAAAGTCTTCCGAGTAGACTTGCAAATTGTTAGCATCGGCCAGAATTCCCCCATTAGGATCAGGATAATTGCCTTTTGCAGCTTGTAGAAGGAGGGTTTCCATCTGCCTTGCAATCCTGATTCCAGGCTGGTTGAACCTAAAACCAAATATTTGGTTGAATAGTTACAATTTTAGGAAAGTAAATTTCAGATTTTATAGATCTCATCAGCAACAGCAAAATTTGAGCAGCATTACTCAAAGCATATCTGGTACATCTATAGGCATACATTTGATTCGTAGTCTATCCATTAAAAAGCTTCTCCTTAACTGACTAAGATTAACTATATATAACTACTGTCATGCAACTAATTATATACTCCCCAGTGAAAAATGATTCATGGATTCCACGTGGGTTCCACGTGGCCATGTGGAATTTAAATGTTTCCTTAATTTTTGCAAATTAATGACTTAAAGATGACATAATGGTATGCAAAGTATTTTTTATGCATTATTTTTTAATTTTTACTGTCCTAATGTTGATGTGGATTTTACAAGGAATTCATGAGAAATAAGCGTATATTGATTCAACATGGAATCCACTTCGATAAAAAACTGTGATACACCACATTCAGACGTTTTTATGAAATTACTATAATTAATTATTACATTTATATGCTTTTAAGTAAAAATTAATATCTTAAAGCTAAATTATAATCAGAAAATAAGATACTGTTTGTTAAAATAGACAAAATAGAAGTGAACAATAAAAAACGTTTCGTGCTTTTTAAGATTAAATTTATTTTATTTTATATTCGTCAATGTCTTGCATGGTTCAAGGCCTTGAAAGATAAATTGCCTTGTTTATGGCTATTTAAGCACCTTAAAAATTTTAGTAGACGTAGCCTATAGGCAATAACTTATAAGGCCATGGCCTCCATGGGATTAGAAATTAGATAAATCAGTATTTCATCATAGATAGGCCTAATACTTTTGCCAGTTTTGGTAAAATCCATCCATGATAAATTTATTTAGGCTTATCCAATTTCTAGGAATCCCATGGCCATGTCCATAGATTGGCTACTCATTTTTTAAACTTAAATAGGCCTTTCGAAGTTCATAATTTCCTCTTAGTCCTACCTATTAGTCCTATCTATTTATGTATACTTATTAATATTAGGCCTATTTTAAGCTAGGCCTATAACTATCAATTCAGGTCCTTCTATTTTAATTAAGGTTAAGACTAGGCCTAGTTTGACTTTGTGAATTGTGACTAGTCAATCTAGTTAATCTGTTAAAAATCTATTCATTTATGATTTTCTTCAAAAAAGCCTATTAGCATCTTTTGGACTTGTTGCATTTTTAAAAACAATATTATTAATCATTATAAATAATTCTTTGCAATTACACTTGCAACCTGTTTTTGGCATAGCTAGCCTAGCAGATCCCTAAGGTTGCTATTATAAATAAATAATGATTATTGTAAATTTGATCTGATTTAGGCCAAGTCCAGAATTTAATAGCCATAGGGCATAGCTTTTAAGATTAGGCCTAATGTTTAGGCTGGTGCATGACCAAGACCGCCACAGCTCTTACTGACTATTGGAATTGAGGGGAAGCTACCAATCTTTCAGCATTGCTATTGGTTATGATGGGTTGTGGAGTTAGATAAGGAGGAAGTGTCCTAAGATTGGTCACTAATAAGATGAATAAGTGGCCCAAAATGATTGCAAGTCAACCAGGGAAATTTTAACGATTCAAATTAAATGAAAAAACAAGGAGCCTGGCTCACTCACCTACCTAGCCAGGCTAGCCTGCTCACTAGTTCTTCTCTCGTGGCCTTGTCTTGCTGGCTCTCCCCATCTTACCCCTCCTCAGCCCCATCCAATAACATGGCGAGCCAAATTCCTCCCTCCTAGCTCCCCCAAATGTGGCGGTTTTGGTCCTATACCGTTTAGGCCTAATCATACTATTTTTTTATTAGAGGCAGGGGGTTGTATGCACCCTGGCACACTTTAAGCGACATAGGCATGCAACTAGCGAGAGGCATTGCTGCCTATTCCACTAACTCCCCTGAGCAGGCACACAAGCATGCGGATATGTATGCAGGCACACTTACACAGGAGTATACAATGGCCCTAACTTTATTTATTGTTAGGCATGTATACTTCACTGTGCCTTGGGGGTTGGCTCTCAAGGCTGTTAATTGCACAAGCAGAGAGCCAAGCCAAGATTCCAATTCAGCCCCAAATTAATGTGACTACTCTTAGAATCGAGCCTAGGTCGCTAGCACACTAGAGCAGCTGTGCTACCGCTTGGCTACAGCCCCCCTTTTAATTATAATAGGCCAGCAAATATAAAAAACATGCATTGCTTTGCCTAAATACTTTATAGTCTAAAATCAGTTTTAAAATAAAAAATTAAATTTATAGAAACATATATTAATTTTTTGTACTTATTATTTTAATTTTATTAATTTTATTTTATTGATTGACTTAGGTAGGGTTTTCTTTTTTGCTAGAGACAAGGTGCAAAATCATACCCTATGCTCACTTTTAGGGTTTTATGATTTTAAGGCTTAGAATGTAGTTTCTCTTTTTTCTTATATAAAGGCAGTGCAAAAAAGGCTTCAACAGAAAAATAGGTAATGAGATCACACCTAAACTGTATCATCAACTTTTTAATTTCAATTTTCAAGGTGCAATTTCAAAATTTAGGGTGCATATACACACTTTGCGCTTAAAAAATAAACCTAGGACTTAGGCCTAGTTAATTTTAAAATAAACTTTATTTTATTTTATAAGTATTCATCATTAAATTAGTTTTATGAATTATATCAATACTATTTATCAATCTTAATTGGCAACAATTATTTTTCTATTTCATTCATGCCTAACATTACATGGCCCATCCTCAAACTTGGATGTCACCTTGGTCTTGCATTTGAAGAAGCTTGCAAAGCTACTTGGAATTTGAATTTAATATCTCGAATGCTACCTTTTGTGAAGCAATGGTAAGTTTTAGTTATAAACTGATTTTTTTCTGTCATCAAAATCTATCAAAATCTATTACAAAATCTGTCAATCTGTTATAAAATTCTGTAATTTAACCCCTTTCTTTTCTAAGGTTGCTCACCTGACCTGAAGAAGCAGCATTCTGGCAATTGGCAGCAGCATGTTTCTGACTGTTCTAATTCTGATGCATTATATTATTGTTAATTAATTAATGCTATTGACAATGTCAATTTCAAATTATATATTATATCATATGCGCAGTGCAACTCTAAAGATATCAATATTTACATCAGTGTGTTTATTCTTTGTGTGCCAGTGACTCACTACTGTACATAAATACACCTTACATCGTTTTTGAATATTGAATATTGAATTTTTGTGCAGAAATATTTTTTGCTATAGCTAGTGTTTCATCTGTGTTTCAGTTTCTTTTATATGGTATTGAGATCTGGGGTTCGTATGAAATTTTGAGATCTGGTATTATTTTGAGATTGAGGATGCAACAATTTATTATGGCAACCAGTATAATGGCTGCTTACTCAATGACAATGTGGATTCTATGTGAAATACATAATTACTTCCATATGGATCTTCCATGTGGAATCCATATCTTGATTCCACATGGATGGACGGAGACAAATGCACATATGGATTTCATATGAAAAATCCACATGGAATCCATATCATTTTTTTCACTGGGTCATACATGTTAATTCAAGCTACTGTAACTCACCGATCATTGATGCATTGTAATAGCCTGTAAACAGCGGCAAAGAATTCCACTCAAAGTGCCTCCTCTGGCGAAAAGTTGTATTGCATTTTTCGATTGCTATCCATCCTAGAGGACAAACTTCTGGGCCTACTAGTGCTCGGCGTGATTCCCTTTTGTTCGGCATCTTGCTGGAATTCATTCCAGGAAGCATGATAGGTCTCATCTTCTCACATAGCAGCCACTAGAGCAGTCAAAGTGTCGAGACCAATTGTTATGTTCATTGCTGCAGAGTTGGAACCTTGCAGCATTGTCGCAAACTTTTCTACTCTTTTAAAGAGAGCAATAGAGGCGTGAACGCCAAAGAAGACTCAATGCTTCTGCATGTCTTTCAACAAGCCTCTTGCTTTGGCCCGGACATCCGGCGTGAATGACTTATCTTCAATTATTGACTCAATGGAGTGCTTGAGCATTTGCCAGTTTTGCAACCAGCACTTGAGTATACACACTTGCACTGTCTACCAAGTAGGGCAAAACAAAAGAATTTTCGAGAAGCTGCTGCTTTCATTTGACTCAGCTAAGTCGTCATATTCAACTTGCAGCGCTGCCTTAACGTCGGAATAAATGCTAAGTCTTTTTCCTGACTTGCGGATAAAGTTGGCCATGCACTTTACATGCTCTAAAGCATCTAGAGATGTTCCGAAAGCGAATTTTCTGTCGAAATCGAAATCGAAATCGAAATTCGCTACTTTCCGAAATCGAAATCGAAATCGAAATTTTCCGAAATCGTAATTCAGAAAAACAAAGTTTAGTACAACCGACACTCACTTTTCTACTTTCGATTTACTGCTCATGCAAAACAAAATACATGTATGTTTAGCAGAAGTTCGTTTATTTTCGGCCACTAAATAAGTAGAATCCCTCATTGCCACTTTTAAATGCAAAATTTTTTTTTCGACGCGAAAACTACATATACTGTAAATATGTTAAGTAATTTATTTGAACTAGTGCCTTTAAAAGAAACACTAAGGCGCGTATATTGCATATATTACTAGACGGTATTAAAGCACGGCAGCAAAGCGCGCCTTTTCCCTGCTAGACAAAACAAATTTCTCTGCCTTTATCCGTCTAGGCGGTAGGGTATAGGGTGTATACTGAGTTGTACATGTATATAATGTACAGTTAAAATGTACATGTATCAGTACTGCATGACTAGCAATAACTGAGATCGTGTAAACGATAATGCATGTACATGTACGGTAAATGTACATATATATACTGTAAAATGCGAAAAATATGCAATATATCAGCAGACGCTTTTGCAGCTTTAAAGTGCAACAAAATTTACGAAAATTTACAGTTCCACATGTACAAACTACCATGTTACATGTCCTACATGCATGGAACAGTTTTAACAAATTCAAAAAGTTTTACATGTAAAAACTGTATAATATCACCGATAAAAGACAGTAACGAAGTTCTAAAAAAACTAAAATTAGATAAAAATTTCGGAAGTAGGCACTTCCGAAATTTTGACTTCCGAAATTTTTTCGAAATCGAAATTTGCTCTAAAAAAATCCGAATTTCGGAAAATCGAAATCGAAATCGAAATTTCGGAACATCTCTAAAAGCATCATAGATCACTCGCTCCTCCTTGCAGGCCTCTTGGATGCACAGATCTAGGGCATGGTTGGCGCAATGATAATAGAGTGCACTTGGGTGCTTTTCCTGCAAAATAGCTCGTGCACCTTTAATTGCTCCACTCATGTTGCTGGCTCCATCAAACCCAAATCCATGATAATTTCCTAGGTTGATTTGCAGACAAATATAGACATCCATCAGTGCATTGGCCATAGTAGAACCTTTTGCATCGGGTAGGCAGTAGAACCCAACAAATGTGTCATGAACAGTGAAGCTATCATCAACAGCACGGAAAACGATGCTTAGTTGTTCAGAGCCACCTAATATCCTAGGTTGAATCAGCGAGAACAGAAAAAAAAAACTTGCTCTTTGAATACTGGTCGTCACTACCTTTGTAACAGCGCTTGCAATAATAGATATTATCTCATTCTGCACATCGTGCGATAGCCAATTGTCACGACGAATAAGCCAACTTTTCAATGCGGGTATTTCCTTTGATCGCAAATGTAGAAGTTGGATGTAATTTCCATTGCTAGACTCATGGCCCTGGAATGCTAGACCCTGTGAAAGCAGAAAGCCAGCAGTGTCAAATATTGTCTGCAATGCTGCAAAGTGTTGCTCTTGCTGAGCATGGTGGCATGTCTGAAGCTGCTCACAAATCGATGCATCTCTCTGACCCAAGAGCAATCTCGCAGCCTATCAGTTTTGTTCACTTCTTTCATGCAACAAAAACTTTTCTGGCTTTTTCCAGTTTGAGAAGCCATCAATAAAAGCCATCTCGACTTTTGTACCTGGCAGAAACAAGCCTCGCTTGTGAGCAGTTAGGCAAGAAAAGCATTGCACACTATCATTCGATGTAACATAGTGCATCCAAGGGTGCTTTTCAAACCAGGATAGTTGAAAGCTTCTTGATGAGCCACTTATGGTTTTGGTTGGAAAAACAAATTGCTTTGGTTGAAAAGGCACTTCAGACAGAGATGTATAGCTGCCTTTTGCACCCGTCTATTGCGATTGCGTGACAGTGTTAGTGATATAAGATTTGTTACTCACTGACGGTGTCGCATCTGGAAGCATTGTTGGAATTGGTTCAGGAAGCTCACTGAATGCCTGCTGATTTGCTGGTAGACTCGGCATTTTCAGCTATTGACTAGCAATCTTCGCCCCCCGATGGGGGACATCTAGATAGAATCTCTGTTCTCTACAAGTATCAATAAGATGGCCAAACAAAGCCTTCACATAGTCAATAGAAAAACTGCTCAGATGAAGTGCAATGCGAAAAGAAAACATCCTAAGACAGCAAGCATCCCCCCAGATAGCAGGCTCCCCCCAGATAGCAAGCATCCCCCCAGATAGCAGGCTCCCCCCAGATAGCAAGCATCACCCAGATAGCAAGCATCCCAGATAGCAAGCATCCCCTAGATAGCAAGCATCCCCCAGATAGCAAGCATCCCCCAAATAGCAAGCATCCCCCAGATAGCAAGCATCCCCCAGATAGCAAGCATCCCCCAGATAGCAAGCATCCCAGATAGCAAGCATCCCCCAGATAGCAAGCATCCCCCAGATAGCAAGCATCCCCCAGATAGCAAGCATCCCCCAGATAGCAGGCACCCCCAGATAGCAGGCACCACCAGATAGCAAGCATCCCCCAGATAGCAAGCATCCCCCAGATAGCAGGCACCCCCAGATAGCAGGCACCCCCAGATAGCAAGCACCCCAGATAGCAAGCACCCCAGATAGCAAGCACCCCCAGATAGCAAGCACCACCAGATAGCTAGCACCCCCAGATAGCAAGCACCCCCAGATAGCAAGCACCCCCAGATAGCAAGCACTCCCAGATAGCAAGCACCCCAGATAGCAAGCAACCAATTGATAGCAAGCACCCCAAGATAGCAAGCACCCCAGATAGGAAGCAACCAATTGATAGCAAGCACCCCAGATAGCAAGCAACCAATTGATAGCAAGTATTGATCCTTAAATAGCAAGCATCCACCGGACAATAAGTAGCAAGTGCAACAATTTCCTTAGCTCTATAATGGCTCCTTTGTGATTGGCATGACGCTTCTTTTTACGTTTGAAATTGCGTCTCCTATGTTTGACTTGGTGGCTCTTTAACGTTCGACATGGTGGCTTTTTACTGTTAGACATGGTGTCTCTTTAATGTTAGACATGGTGGCTCTTCTATTTTTGACATGGTGGCTCTTTAATGTTCGACATGGTGGTTCTTTAATGTTCGACATGGTGGTTCTTTTATGTTTGACGTGGTGGCTCTTTAATGTTCGACATGGTGACTCTTTACTGTTTGACATGGTGGCTCTTTAATGTTCGATATGGTGGCTCTTTTATGTTTGACATGGTGGCTCTTTTAGGTTTGACATGATGGCACTTTTATGTTTTGACATGGCGGCTCTTTAATGTTCGACATGGTGGCTCTTACTGTTTGACATGGTGGCTCTTTAATGTTTGACATGGTGGCTCTTTATAGTTCGACATGGTGGCTCTTTAATGTTTGAAATGGTGGCTCTTTAATGTTTGACATTAAGTCACATATATGTTTGACATAAAGTCACATGTTTGACATGGTGGCTCTTATATGTTTGACATGGTGGCTCTTTTATGTTCGACATCGTGGCTCTTTTTAATATCTGACATGGTGGTTCTTCTATGTTTGACATGGTGGCCCTTTTTTGTTTAACATGGTGGCTCTTTTATGTTTGACATGGTGGCTCGTAAATGTTTGACATGGTGGCTCTTAAATCTTTGACATGGTTGCTTCTAAATGTTTGACATGGTGGCTCTTTAATGTTCTTCATGGTGGCTCTTTATTATTCTACATGGTGGCTCTTTAATGTCGGACATGTTGGCTCTTTTATGTTTGACATGGTGGCTCTTTAATGTTTGAAATGGTGGATCTTTAATGTTCGACATGGTGGCTCTTTAATGTTCTTCATGATATAGCTCTTTTATGTTACACATGGTGGCTCTTTAATGTTCGACATGGTGGCTCTTTAATGTTTGATATAAAGTCACATATATGTTTGTCATGGTGGCTCTTAAATGTTTGACATGGTGGCTCTTTAATGTTCGACATGGTGGCTCTTTTTTGTTCTACATGGTAACTCTTTTATGTTTGATACAGTCCCTAGATGACAATCTGTTCACACCCGCGTAGCAGATCTGTTTTTAACTTTCATTTCTTAACAGATCTTAGCATCTGCTATGTCTTGTAATATCTTACCAGATGCGGCTAGTATCTGCTCACGATAAGTGCATAAATTTCTTATCCAAATGAGTGTGGAGTATCAGGAATGTATAGAAAGAAATAATATGACAGTAACAAACATAAAAACACGCTTCAGTTAAGCTTAAAGTGTCATTAATTGCGTCAGTCATATCTGCTTTTTCATGCAAGATATGGAACAAAATATGCTGCTTCGTGTCAGATCTTACTTTACAAGGTTTGAAATTAAACATACATATGTTTAAATATATGTTGCCGAAACAAGTTACTCACTTTTTATACATTAGATTTTCTTTTCAATAAATAAAAGGGAATAACGGTTAAAGACTTTATCGCAATGAAAAATGTTTTGTTATACCTTAGCTAGTAAAATAGGTATGAACAAAGTAATGAAAAACGTGCCTCTCCTTATCTGCAATTATTGACTTGTTGTCCATCTAAAAATAGGATCAGTTGATTGAATCTTTCGCATATATACCAAAATGTGCTTTAGATTTAATCTTTAAATCGGTAAGGATCATTAGGAATTAGGTAGAATACCTTTAAAGTTTAGAGGTTAGGTCTAACTTGTCTCTCATATATTCCATCATTCTTAGGCTAATGCAATAATAATGGCAATGTCAAAATGATGAAAAAGCCATGACAACTGACAAATTATATCAGACAACATGTCCATAGGTATAAATGTTATTGTTTGAATGAAAAAATAAGGTCTTTCAACTTATAAATTATATATAATATCCAGTTATTTAGCTATTTACCTATTATTCATTAACTTCTCTACTAACCAAGGGACAGGTAGGCCATAGGGTACCCATACATAACCTATTCCCCCTTCCTATGACTCATGGGTCATGGCCATGGGTAGGCCTACCCTATTCTATAATCAGACAATGGTACTATACACCCTATAACTGATATTGTCTGTTAGGCCTATTGAGCTATGAATAAATAGGCCCTTCCCTTACTTAGACTCTAGTTTATTCTATTTTATAAAAGGCCATACCAAGTGCAGATCTAGAAAACTTTTAAGAAAGGGGCCAAGCTATACCAAACACTACAACCCAATATTGGAAAATAGGCCTACTTAATAGACCTGGCATAATTATAGTTGTAGACCAAAAAAGGGCTCATGACCAAGACTGCCATACACCAAGACTGCCACAGCTCTAACTGGCTAATGGAATTGACACTGAGGTTGCCAAGACTGCCACACAAAGACTGCCATACTTGGGGGAGCTAGGGGGAGGAATTTGGCTTGCCATGTTATTGGATGATGCTGAGAAAGGGTAAGATAGAGAGAGCCAATAAGACAAGGCTACAAGAAAGAAACTAGTAAATGGGCCAAGTGGGTAAATAAGCCAGGCTCCTCATTTTTTTTCATTCAATTTGAATTGTAAAGGAACTATAAGATAGGCCTAGGCGTATTGTTAAAATTGCCTTGGTTGACTTGCAACCATTTTGGGCCACTTATTTGCCTTATTACAAGTTATTAGTAACCAATCTTAGGATATTTCCTCTTATCTAACTCTATAACCCATCACAACCAATATGGCAATAGCAATGCAGGAAGATAATAGCTCCCCCTCACTTGGTCCTATACCCTAAAAAGTATGAAAAAAAAATTTTGGTTGCGGCTCTATATTTGCCACTGGGCGATACTCTGAAAAGTGAGTGTTTCTAACTTTAAACTACATGGTTCATTGATAATTATATTATGTTTGATTTTGTTTGCTGTTATTATTAGTAATACACTATTTAGACAATGCTATATATAGACTATGTATATAGTATAGATAGTATACTGGTCTAATCCATAAGCTAGCTAAGTAAGATCATGGATTATAAAGATTATCCAGAGATCTTTAAATCATGAGGTCATGATTTAAATAGAAAATGCATGTTTATAAGCATATTACCCTTAGTTCTTAAGCTTATGAAATATGCATAATAGTAGTCATGATTATGAGTATCTTTATAAAATATTCTTCAAACTCAGTAATAATTTTTTTGATCATAATTATATTTTAATCTGAAGTCTAAACTTAAATTTCCAGGTGCAAATTTTCTATTTAATTTAGAAAGAATATGGAAACTGGTGATCATTCAAGCCAAAGTCCAAGGGCTAAAAGGCTACGCAGACCAGCAAGCCAGGATTACTTTGGCTTGGAAAGGCAAAGGCAGCAAAATGTGTTTGTTTTGTTATGGTACAACAAAACCAATTCCTATAGTGAGGCCTTGTCTCAATAATGTTATGTTTTCCAAGGTAAGTTATGCAAATATTTTTAATATGTTGTTAAAATGGTTATATATATGCATTTGTCTTTAGTCTGGTCCTTAAGTTTTTAAATATAATGGTAGCTTATAATGTAGGGCTAGGTTGTTTACTTAAATTACTTTAGACTTTGTATTCATTATTTATGTATATTTTTATGATAGTGTACCTTGGAAAATATTTTTATAGTGTTTTTGGTAATGACTTTGTGGTCAACAACATATTAATAAACACCTTGTTATTTTGCTAACAAAGGCTTGCTATGCTAGCCTTTGTCCCTTTTCTACTATTATCTTTCCATATTTGCAGTAATGGACAAGTTAGCCAGAAAAGAGCTATTTTTTGAAAATTTGGAGTTTTTTTATTATCAAGAAAGTTAGTTTCTTGAGTTTAAGTTTAAATGTTTAATGTTTTTTATTTTAAAAAAAATTATCTTTTCAAGATAACTTTTATTAACTAGTCATTGCCTATCACTGCTCAGGCTGCTGTATTGAATTATAAATCACATCTCCAATGCTTAATTCTTTAACAATCATCAAGTTAAGGATTATACTAAAACTGGTAGAATATAAGTATATCCCAAAAGTAATAGCTTACTAAGTCTAACTGGCAATCCAATATAATTCCATTTTAGTTCTGTGTCCAAGAAAGCTGCCTGGCAATAGGTAAGCATTAGTTTTGTCTGTTAGTCACTCATTGGAATCAATAATAAAAGTGTGGTGAAGAGCCATTTTTGTATATCATTTTTAGTATTTTGAAGAAACAATGAAAATCGGTTGAGCCTTTTGGGAGATAACCAATTCTGTTTGCAAGCTATTTTGCGTCCTTTCATGCATCAGCACAGGCTTCACCAGCCGCTAAATATTTTAAGCAAAAATTGTGATGGTAAAAAAAGTTGTAAGAATTCTTTCTCCAATGGAATGCAGGTGTTCCATACCTATGATAATGCTCGGAAAGGAACGTGCATCAGCTTCATCGTGAATTATTCTAGCGAATCTGTAGGAGTCATCAAGAGCATTGATCACGGGACCCAGTCTGTCAGAATTTCTCCGATTTTATCAGTAAAAAAGAATAATATGTTTTGTTGTTCACGGCAGCAGTACGAAGACAGTTTTGGATGCGACGACTTTCCTGTTCCAATTGGTTTGGATTTCCTAAAGTGCTTGCTGGTGGCCGATGATAACCAGGTCTACCTTGTGCCGATTCTGAGCTGCTGCGAACACAATTAGGTAGCCCATTTATTTGCGCGTGTTTTTTACTTCTGTGTAAAACCAAAGTATATTTTTTCGTAATTAGTACATTAACACTATCTTGAATTTGATCCATTCGGTCTGTAATAACTTTAGATGTCAGTAAGAATCTACAGAACTTCATACCCAACTTTGCGTCCCCCTTGGCAGGTGCACACAGTATGCATGAGCACTGCGGCGACACGGCAGCCCCAGCAGTATGAGCAACCCTAGCAGGTAAGCAGGCAGCGCGCCTACACATTCGTGTCGTTTTTTCGTTCTCTGATTATGAGTACATTTTTATTTTGCTTACTAGATTAAATTTTGTCTATCTTCAGCCGCTCTGGGTATTACTAGTACAAGCTACAAGTGCAAAATAATATGTAGTTTAAAAACCTAATATATTGCTTACTTAGCTCTAAAATCCGAATTTCGAAGTAGAAAGTGAATAATATTAGTCTTGTCAGTGTCACAAATATCTTCATTTCCCTGCCAGATGCCCTGCGTTGCCTACTGTGCATTGGTGCTCAGCCTTCGGTGCCCAGCTGCCTTCGGTGCCCAGCTGCCTTTGGTGCCCAGCTGCCTTCGGTGCCCAGCTGCCTTCGGTGCCCAGCTGCACTCTAACTGTCATTATGCCTAGCCGCCTTTGGTGAACAGATTTGCGAAACTTAATACTTTAAAAAACTTTTCTAGTTTACTTTTCAAAATACAGTTTTGTAAACAGTTTTTAATGCAGCCATATCAGAATGGGGGCTTTTTAACTAACTGGCATCAAATTAACAGAAAGAAACGGTTGGTAATGCAATATGGCAAAACGGAAATTTCGACGAGCAAAAGTTACTATAGTTACTCTGATTTTAGAGAAAATTGTTCAACACTTATTCTTGCAGAAGCAATTTGCTCTTAAGATGTGCCGTTCCCTCCCCTCCAAGACACCCGGATTGGGATGAAATTAGAAATATTGCCAAGAATTTTATATAATTGCCGTAATTGTAATTTTATTTCCACAAAAATTAATTAAATTGCAATTTGCTGTGCAATTCACTTGCAATTATTGCAATTTTACTCAAATGTTATACTTTCTACTTACAGTAGAATACTTTAAATATTAAATTGGACGAATTGCAATTTGATTGTGAATTTTTACTTTCTAAATTTTGTGTTAGCTATAAAGGAAATGAGCCAATGACTATATATGTATGATAGCCTAATTTTGTAAAGATTTGTTTTAGCAACATTTTTAAGGAAAATGTTTATAATTTAGTTTATATCGCATGCTTGTCGAGATTGCAATTAAATTATAATTTGCTATAATTTTTGCAATGGAATTTTATTGTATTTTGCTGTGTTTGCTACTTCATTACGCCTTTATGTTTTTGTGTTCATGCTTTTGTAAATACTATATGCTCTCTGTATGTAAATTATAAATAAAAATTAAATAGTAAAAATGTTTAAATAGGGAATTGCCCAATAGTGCCACAATAATTCACCCAATAATAAAATGCAGAGAAAAATGTTCTTTTGTTTATATTACTTTTTTCTTCAGGTAACTTCCCGAGTTCCCGAGTCTTAAAATTTTGATTATGTATGCACCATAGAGGTACTGCACGCGCATTGCGTGCTATAGACATTCATCTTCTATGCCTTATCAGATCTTGACTAATCTTGTATCTTCTTGGAAGATATGGCCTCAAGAACTTGCATGATCCTGTGTCATCTTAGCAGATCTGGCCCGAAGATCTTGCATGATCTGTTCAGAAGATCTGGTAAGAATTGACTATGTATTTCAATGGCGAAGATCTGCTGAGCTCTTGCAAGAACTTAGGGCGCAGTTCAAGTCAGATCTTGTAAGAAACCCCAAGCCAATGTCATCTAGGGGTGGCTTTTTAATGTCTGACATGTTGGCTCTTTTATGTTGGACATGGTGGCTCTTTAATGTTCGACAAAGTGGCTTTTTAATGTTTGACATGGTGGCTCTTTAATGTTTGACATAGTGGCTCTTTAATGTTCGACATGGTGGCTCTTTTATGTTCGACATGGTGGCTCTTTAATGTTTGACATGGTGGCTCCTAAATGTTTGACATAGTGGCTCTTAATTGTTTGACATGGTGGCTCTAAAATGTTTGACATAGTGGCTCTTTAATGTTCAAAATGGTGGCTCTTTAATGTTCGAAATGGTGGCTCTTTTATGTTTGACATGGTGGCTCTTTTATGTTTGACATGGTGGGTCTTTTATGTTCGACATGGTGGGTCTTCTATGTTTGACATGGTAACTCTTTTATGTTCGATATGTTGGCTCTTCTATGTTTGACATTGCGCTTCTTTGATGTTTAGCAGTTTTGTTGTGTTTTTAAGGTGTTTTAATAAAATAATCTTTTTGCACTACTAAGATTCGAACCCAGGTCGCTACATTAGCATTCCAGTCTGTTCGCATCAGGGCTATCTCTTTTCAATTGGAGAACATGAATTGTGGCCCTTATAATTCAATTCTTACAGCAAGTCAATTGGTGTAAAAAGTTATGACAAAATCAATTTCTCAGTCAGCCAGTATCAGTCTCAATTTAAGTTAGCAATATGGTTACGCAATTTAAATCAAGTCGTGTGTGCATTTCTTCGGCACTGTTTTCAACTTGTTGTGATGCAATCTTTATCACAATCGGAATTCAGTCAGTCAGTTTTTTCTCTAGCATTCTTACAATGCATTTCAGGTCGAAAGAGCTGCTTGACCTTTGCAAAAAAGCATGTTTTTCGAATATTTAATCCCTTTAACATTGAGCAATGTCTTAGCCAAGATGCATGTACCGTCCCAGGAAAATTTCTTATCGAATGGTGCAAGTTTGAAGAAAATCGGTTGAGCCAATTTTTTTGAAATCTATCGCATAGCTACAGACATTTCATTTTTAGTATATGGGATGCCAAAGCATTGTCATTGACTGGATTGGTCCCTGCAGTCCCAGCCCCAGAAACACATGTAGACACAGAAGTGTCAGTGGCTGATGCAGAGCTAGTAGTTTGCTAGCTAGTAGTTTACTTGGCAAAAAACAGTCTTGTCTGCTTGAATCGCTTGCTTGGTAGTGGATTGCTCATAGTAGAATTATTTATCAATTAGTCATCCACATCCACATATATAAAAAATTAATAAAAAAAGTAATATCTACAAGCTACTTGGCCAGAAGTTTTATAGCGATCAAACCCTGTTTGCTATAGCTGGTTGCTGTAATGTAATGCTGAAGAATTAAAAATAGAATTTGATGTGGGAGTAAGAACTGGATATTGAGGCATTAATTATATTAGCTCTACAGCTCTAGATAGATCTTTAACAACAAAGAGGCCTTTCTTTAAATGTACATACCATGTAGGTTCAGAAATCAGGAAAAAAAACACCGACCCTCGTCATGTGACCAGTACAAGTGTATTACTGCTTGCATCCCAGACCCTACACGCCACCCCAAAAATGTTTTACTTATCAGAGCCTAGCCCCAGGCCCCCAGCTAGCAAATCAGAGCCAGAGGGAGGTGGGCGCCTAGCGCTTGTACAGTTTAGGATACAAAGTTTGGGCTTCTATGAACAAGACCCCCTGGCCCTAGCACGGCTCTGCCCTACCCTGTCTTACGCGCTGCTGCGTGATGTAGACAAGTTCAGTAAATTTAAACAATTTTAAATGTAAGAAAAATTATGCTGTTGAACGGTATTTGAAGGGGGACATTGCCCCCCCCCCAACTCAATGTCAGGGGGGCAGCTGCCCTTTCTGCCCCCCCCCCTATTCTGCGGCGCTTGCTTCATAGTCTGATTCTTAGTGTAATAGCATATATGCCCAACACCTATCCAAACCAGATGGATAAAATGTCTACTAGCCAAGGTAGGCCTAGGTTGCAAAAATTGAAAATGCGAAAAACAAAAAAATTGGAAGAAGAAAAAATGGAAATAAAGAGAAAATAAAAAGAAAAAGGGAGGGAAGAGTAAAGAGAAAGAGAAAGAGAAAAAGAGAAAAAGGCAAAAAAAGTTGTATACAAAGTGAAAATTAAGTTGCAATCAGAGGAACTAAGTCGCAATCAAGAGGAAATGGCTCTCTCTACTCTATTCTCTTATCTTATCTTTCCTCTTTAATCTCTTCTCTTTTCTACTCTTTTCACTCTCCTCTTATGTCTTCTTTATCTTCTCTTATCTCACTCTCATCTACTCTTTCCTTTCCTTTCTTCTTTTCTCTCCTCTTTCCTTTTTCTATTTTCTAATCTTAGGCCTATCTATCATAAGGCCTATCATATTTCCTTTTTCCTCTTATCTTCTCTTCTCTTTTACCTTTTCCTCACTCAGCTTTTCTTTCTTCTATCTTTTCTCCTATCACATTGCTCGCCTTTCCTCTGTTTGCTCATCTCTAATTTTCTATTTCATCTCATTTGAAGTAAGAAAATTTGCCCATATTTTTGCTGTTCAAGATAAGAGGAGAAAATAAGGCATTGAGGAGAAAGGGTAGAGAAAAGTGTCAAGTTCCAAATTTTTTTAAATCTAATTTTAGTAGTCTTGAAACTTTGTTATTATCTAGTGAATCAGTAATATTATTATAATTTTTTTAAAGTATTTAGATTTGTTAAAACTATTTATAATATAAAGTTTTTATAAAATTATATTATTTCTAAATTTGTAAAGTTTAAAAAGCTATAAAAGCTTTTGCTGATATATTGTTGTATATTCCAGGCATATCAATATAGTATAAAGATATAAATTGTTGTAACCTAGGTCAGTTTGAGTGCCTAGACCTGGGTACAATAGGTTATACATTAATATAATAGGCATAGTGACACTCTATCTAGTATTTATATAAATACAATACAAGCAGGTGAGCCATAAAGATTAGTCTATCTGATACTGTGACACTTAGGCCTAGAGTTCATGCTATGGCTCAAGATGTGGTAACATTCTCGAGTGCTTCCAGTTTTAATACTATAGGTTGTACACACTATATAAGGTAACCAATATAGTACTACAATAATTTGCAATATACAACGCTGCTGTACTGCAATGTTCATAGTTGCAAGTATGATGACACTCTAGCTATGGAACCACTGCTATGGCAAGGCCTTAGAAAAGCTAAAGAAGCAAATGAACTGGGGTCTTACCAGTGCTAGAAGCTATGAAGCTAATTTAAATATTGTTAACAATTATATACTTTATTTGCTTGCAATTGATTAAGTCCTTATAGTAAAAGACCATCTTTATAGCTTGCTTGAATATTGCTAGTTTAAAGTATAATAGTTTGGAGAGCTAGATGCAAGGCCCAGAGCATGGAAATTCTGGCTAAGGCCAGGCCTGAGTGCAATATATACCACTTAATTAAGGTAGAGAGGCAGACAGGTTGAAAGAGAGAAAGATGCAAAAAGAAACAACCTTTCAGCCAATCAGCGTGCCTACCGAGCAGATCTGATTGAATGAGGCTAAAGTGAAAATTACAAACTCACAGGCCCAGCTAATTAGAGGCCACCACAAGTAGTAAAAAGAAAAAATACAAGCCTAGCCAATTGGTAGCCACCAAGAAGGAAGACTCAAGCCAGGCTAGGCAACCTCCAACTAGCCAAGACTGGTCTGGGGATGGCCACCTAGGGTGCATGCTGAAAAGAAGTCAAACAACTAAGTGCAAGAGCACTCAACAGGCCAGACACCACAATATATAGATTAGATATATATTGCAGCTATATATTATACAACTGCAATCATTGCTATTCAATGATATATGTTCATATAACTTAATATACATCTGCCCCTCAGCCCCTCTAGTATGCTGTGCTATACCAGATGGGCATAACATGTGCACCGAGTGCACTTGCCTTAACACTTAAAATACAAAAAGTTTTGTAACTTTAATATTTGACCAAATTCTAAAAATAAAAGTATTGGCAAGCATTGACAAGTTAAAGTATAAGCATGTTTTATTTGGCAGATGACATTTATCAAATCAAATAGAAAAAAATACTAAAAAACTTTAACTTTAATCCTTTTGGAGTCCCTAATATTAAAATAATATCAATTAATAAGAATTTATAGACATTAGCTTCTAGGCCAAAAAATAGATTAATGTCTAATGTTTTTTCTTTTAATAGACAAATTATACATAGGTACTAGTTCCACAGTCTATTGTGTGCAATGGACCTAAGTGAATTATATGCCAAAATTAGTCATCTAACTGATAAAATAGTATTAGATGCTTTTTTAAATTTTATTTTATTAAAATAAAAAATAGATATAAATATTTTAGAGTTTAAAATGCCATATACGAGCTAAATATAGCATTTTGTTCATGTAGTTTATAATATATTTAATATCCATATGATTCTATAGTGTAGAATGTGGTTATTATGTTGGAAAATTCTATCTTTTGCACTGATATTGTTCTTTAATTAACTTTGTTGTAACTTTTCAGTAGATGGTACAATTCTAGCAACCATTGGCTCCTAGACTCTGTACTCTTAGATTCTTTGTTTATTTTTTGTTTGTTCCTTTAAAATCTTTCTTTTTTGATTGTTTAAAGTTGGATATTTTATATAAATATTTAGGAGTGTACTAGTCTATTGCACTAATCTATTTAATATAAATAATTAAATTAATCCAACTGTAAATGTACCAAACTTTAAATTATGCTGACCATGTCATTTGGTTGTTGAGAAAGTTCTCGCAGTTTCTAGAAAATTCGATCCCAGAACTTTATGGAACATTCTAGAAGCTTACTGTGTGGGTATATATTGAGGGTGGGTGTGTGCAATCTTGACAGACTCTTCTCATGATTGTTGCTATCAAAGCCAGATCAACTACATGGATCTCTCTCGACCCTATATTTGTGGTCTGTTACTCTATGACTTCAAATTTGGCATCAAAGCAGCCAAATCAAGCCGCTGCATTAACAGTGCATTTGGTGCTGGTACTGTATCTGAACGCACTGCGCAAGATTGATTTGCTCGCTTTCGCCAGATTTCAGCCTCGAAGATTTACCCCGGTCAGGGCGTCCTGAGGTGGATGATGACCACCTGCGCACACTCATTGAGGCTGACCCCTGACAAACCACGCGTGAGTTGGCGCAAGTCCTTGGGGTAGACCATCAAACGATCGCCACTCACTTGCATCAACTGGGCAAAGTGCACAAGTTGACTCAATGGGTACCCCATGAATTGTCCGATCATGACTGCGAACGCAGGGCAGAGGCGGCCACTACTCTTCTCTCCTATCGGCGCACGCACAATGGGTTGAAGTCAATTGTTACTGGCGATGAAAAATGATGCTTATATGTGAACATCAAGCGTCAACGGTCGTGGGTGGATGCTGACGCGACCCCTGAGCCACAGCCTAAAGCCGGACTCCACCCCCGCAAGGTCATGCTGTGCATTTGGTGGGACTGCAAAGGTGTGATCCTCCACGAGCTGCTGCCAACCAACACATCGATTACGGCCGACCTGTACTGCCAACAGCTGGACAGATTGGCCGCCGCCATCGCACAGAAGCGACCAAATCATGGCCCGGTCCGATTCCTGCACGATAACGCCCGCCCCCACACTGCCAAGATGACTCGCCAAAAGTTACTGGACCTTGGCTGTCGACTGGTGCCTCATCCTCCGTATTCCCCCGACCTGGCGCCTAGTGACTACCATACCATCTCTTCTTGGCCCTGACCAATGCCTTGACGAGCAAAACCGCTGATGAGGAAGCCTTGGATAACTGGCTCAACGAGTTTTTTGCCTCGAAACCTGAGAAATTCTAGGCTGATGGCATTATGTCTCTGCCTGAAAAATGGCAAAAGTGATTGATGCAGATGGCAATTACTTCATTTCTTAAAGTCCTTCCATATTTAAAAAAACTCAGTTTGGAAGAAGGTTCGAGAAACCGCAAGAACTTTCTCGACAACCGAATACTTAGTTATGTGATTACAAAAATCAAAGTAAAATTTCAGATATTCATCAATTTTTTAACTTGTAAAAGCACAATATACTAGCTGAATTGGTTAAGTTGGCCAGCAGTTTTAGATCTATGAATTCAACTTTTAAGGCATAGTCTTATGAGAAGTCAACACTTCATTAAGTAACATGATTTACTAGTGAAAACAAGAAGGAAAGGAGCATAGCTTATAAGTATACACGCCAAAGGGTGTCTTACATACTTTAATTTGTAAATTTATTGGCTTTCACCCAAGCATGAGCCTAGCATAAAGTTACTGGCCTAATCATCATTCAACATATGTGCCTATTTGTCTGCTGACTAAAAAACTTGTGTTAGACTCCTTGTCAGTCATATACTCATAGATAGACTGTATTCGTTTTGCTATACTAGGCCTACCTTCATTTTTGTAAAGTAAACTATATATTTACACCCAGACATTGCAATTATCTATACAAATGATACAGTTTAGCTACATTGCCTTTATTCCAGACAGACCGTCTCATCATTGAATAATGCGAGTCAAAAAGATTCACCAGTGTGATCAGTGTGGCAAGATTTATCTTAAAAAGTCTCGCTTAACTGAACACCTGATCACTCACAGTAACAAAAGGCCATTTCAGTGCAATGTTTGTGGAATGAGATTCAAAACCGCGTTCAATGTTAAATCTCATCTGCGTGTTCACACAGATGAGAAACCATTTCACTGCAAGGTGTGTGACAAAGCCTTTCGTCAGTTACAGTATCTAAAAGTTCACATGAGAAGTCATACTGGTGAAAAGCCCTACTCGTGCAAATTTTGCGAGAAGAGTTTCTGCCATAACTCAGGTTTGGCTGAGCACACCCGAGTGCACACTGGCGAAAAACCATACCAGTGTCGAGTGTGCGGCAAGAGATTCTCAAAGTCTAGTAGCTTGTCTACTCATTTAAAAACGCACACAGGTGAAAAACCTCACCAATGCGAAGTGTGCGGCATGAAGTTCGCATTACCTTACGTACTGAAACGTCATTCTCGATTGCACACTGGCGAAAAGCCATTCGAGTGCAATGTGTGCGGCAAAAAGTTCAACGAAGGCTCCAACCTAGCGAAGCACAATAGAACTCACACGGGTGAAAAACCCTACCAATGCAAGGTGTGCGGCAAAGCGTTCAGCGAGTCGACTAACCTGAACAAACACGCCAGGATGCATACAGGTGAGAAGCCTTACGAGTGCAAAGTTTGCGGCAAGAAGTTTAGCCAATCTGGCCACCTCCAGGATCACTCCAAGGTGCACGCTGAAGTAGAGGAGCCTGGTCAGGATTCACTACAGGAGGATCTCTATGAATAAATGTCTTCTTTAAGATAAATCTTTTTAACTCGTCTACAAGACACTGCAGACAGGGGTCGAAAAACGTACCTTTTTACATCAAGGGCCAGATAGAGAGCCTAGCGCATGACTGCGGGCCACAGAAGGGGCGAGAGAGGAGATGGAATAGAGAAAAGATATATGAGAAAGGCCTTAGCGGGCCGGAGTTTGCCGACCCCTGGTCTAAGAAGACCTTTGTATCTATCTTTAGTGCACGCGTCCGTGTTTATATTTGCTTGTTCTATGCATTTCACTTATAATTTGTTTACACTTTTTCTATCCTGTTCGCGCATTTGGTAATTGCGTAAACTTTAATGTCTTCAGCTCAGAGTCAAGGCTATGTACTCTGTAGTTGGCAGCTTTTATCGTCAGTAAAACTAGCATTTTTGCTCTGCTATTTTAACAAATGAAATGTTGCACGCGCATTTAAGTATAAAAATTAATATTTTAGCTATAATTCGAATTTTTTACTTTTCCATCGCTCAGTTGTGAATTAAACCACTTATTAATACGTGGTTAAGATACGAGGTGTATTTAAAAGCGAATGTCAGTGACCTCATATCTCAGCTCCCTAAGCAGGTACGCAATTCTATTTTACACAGTTTTCAATATAGTCTCCCTCGAGTTCGATGCACTTTTCGCAGGGATCTATCCAATTCCTGAAGGCCAGGGCAAAGGCTTCTGCTGGGAGACCTCTCACAACCCGTTCCGACTCGTTCCTGACTGAGTTGTCAGCAAGCTGGATGACCGATAACTGTTTTTTTACTTTACGAAAGAGCTAGAAGCATGCGGGAGCCAAATCTGGCAAGTACAGTGGATGAGGAAGTACATAGATCAAGTATCTCTCCTCAAACTACTCACGCTTTCTGCTGAACGGGCCTAACCATCGACGGACATTATCCCAATGGAAAACCGCGTTGCTGTTTGGCCAGGTCAAGATCTTTGTGGAGGATCAAGTGGACAGGGCCGACAGAGAAGCTGAATTCGGCTGCGAATTCCTCCTCAATTTTTACACGACGGCTCGAATCCACTGCTGTCTGGACAGGAGTGATTGTCTCACCGAGCGTTTGGTCTTCTTCTGGTTGAACTTCCGCTGGTCTTCGGTGTCAAATCCCTCTTTCTCCTGTCAAATTAGGCGGTAGATCTGTCTCCGACAGTTGATCGTCTGGGTGGGCTTTGCATGGACAGAGCCTCCTTGATTTTCTTCATTCCATAACCTGCTTTGGCCATGTCACACACAAATGCAACGCATATAGATAGAAGGGGAACAAACTTGAACAGCTCCTTGCGTTGAAATGCGTCAGTGATTTCTGCTGATTTTTACACATTATACTCATAACATGCTGCTATATAAAGTGGTAAAAAAATCAAGTCAAAGTGGCCTGTCAAAGCTGAGATATGAGGTCACTGACATTTGTTTTTTAATACGCCTCATTAGTTGGGAATTCTAGCGGTGATCGCTTGTTCCGTGTGCATCTCGTTGCATTACGTTGCATCTCTTTTTAGGAATTTAACTTGCTAAGTCATTTAAGCCTCACTCAAGTCACTCACTGCTTTGTGTATTTTGTGTCGCGCACAATACTGTAATGATTAAATGCATTCATAATCAATTTACTTGCACTTGCACGCATCTCAATACATTGGTCGTGTACCAAACTGTCTATTTTATTCATTATCCATATTATTTTGTTAAGTCGTGAATGGCCAAAATAAAAACGGGTGGTTTCTGCTATTAGCTTGCAGCTTATGTCATCGAAGAAAGTTGTAATCAAACTTTTGCGCGAATATTTTTTTACTATATAGCTATCTACTTTTTAGCGTTAGTTTTGCTAAGTTGGGCTAGCGTGGCTTTTCAGTAGATATTTCTCGTCAGTAGTGTAAATACGAACTCATAGTTCTAAATTCGCAACTGTGACTGAAGAAAATTGAATAGTACATATTTTTCTCAAGCGCAAAACATCCTACTTTTTAAGTAGAGTGGCCTAGTTATGAACTCGTTTTCTGTTCACAAGAAGTCTTTAAACGCCTACACAAAATTAATACTCAAGTTCACGTTGCTTTATTACACGTGCATGTATCTACCAGGGACTACTCAAAAGAAGTTTTCAGTACAAAAATCCTTGTTGCTTTTGATAGCAGACTGACCCAATGTTCATATTTTGATATGCCTTTCTTATAGTTCTATTGATATTCATTGAGCTTTTCATTTAGAACATTAGGATTATTATGTTAATTTTATATCTTTTGTACATGTCCTGTGACACATTTTGTGATTTTGTTTTACAGTCATTGAGCTAAGAAAGATAAATTAGATTATAAAACCAATAATGAGTCGAGCTGTGCCTTTTAATGATTTTAGGCACAGTACGTGTGCGATTGTACGTAGGATATAAAACTAACATAGAATCCAAATCTCCTAAACGAAAGGCTCTCTGAATATCGATGGAGCTAAAAGAGACATATCATGTCTAAAGATGATCATTGGGTATGCCTCCTATCGAATGTAGTCAGAATTTTTGTACTGAAAAAATGAAGACCTCCTCCTACCTTGCCAGTGATTTTATCGATGAAACCTGCCTCCTAAATTTTTCCAAGAAATGTAGTTTCCTGTCCTACTTGAGTAGTCTTTGGTATCTGCGTTTTTGGTACACGAGTACAATATGCCCATGATAGGATCTCTTAAATAAATTCTTTTCTTGACAAAAATGGCAGCCATTACTAATGTCACAGCTATCGATCTGTCCACGATGGAAGTATCTTAGTTTAAACATGATGAAAGACACAAAGTGATAAACAGTTAGCTAGGTGTATGTCACACTACCTCACTGAAGCAAAGGCTATTAACTCCTGAGTCGTTAGCTAATAGTTATAAATTATTAATAAATTATTAAATTATTAATAAATTATTATTAGCTAATAGTTATAGTTATAATTCTAATATATGCTGTCCGTCAAAAGTTCCGGAACCCTTGCTACGATGTCTTCTAGCGGACATAATTTCAGTCCGTTTTAATTGTAACTTGATTCAAATGAAAGCTGCGGATCTCAGCTCCATGATGTGGTCAAGAAAAAGTTTATTCGAAGGAGCGCGTGTGAACAGGCCAGTGTTATGTACATAAAGGTTAGAGAAAAATAGTGAGGAAAAGACAAACAAGCAATTGTCTATGGTTGCTGAGTCTATGGAGCAAACACACATGGGAAGGAATCGGTTTGCGCGCGCGCACTCGCGCACTGTTCAGCCTGGCTAACATTAGTCTATGGCCAAAACTTGTGTTGAAATCAACAGGCTCTTATGGATTCTTGTGCAGTCAGCTTTCATGGGAGAGTAAAAAAGAGTAAAAAACAATTGCTTGTTTGTCTTTTCCTCACTTTTTTTCTCTAACCTTTATGTACATAACACTGGCCTGTTCACACGCGCTCCTTCGAATAAACTTTTTCTTGACCACATCATGGAGCTGAGATCCGCAGCTTTCATTTGAATCAAGTTACAATTGAAACGGACTGAAATTATGTCCGCTAGAAGACATCGTAGCAAGGGTTCCGGAACTTTTGACGGACAGTATAGCATTTTTCAAGCCAATTGAGCCTAGGAGCAAGCAATTTAATCCTTAGTGGGAAAATCAACTTATTGAAGACTTGATTTTCATCGTCTATGGCCCGAAAGGGGGTCTATGGAGCAACTAATTTGAGAATCTGGGCGCGCAATTAATCCTTTTCACAGTGCTCGTATATCCTTCACGAATAACTTCACTGAAAAACGTCTGCAAATAGATGGCATATCAAAAAACGATTGACATTAGCACTTTGATTTCAGAGAAACCAATCAAAACAGGCCCGTGATTTCATAGCGACGCCTGATAGAATACACAGCTTTTCTCTTTACGTCCAGCCATCGCGAAATGTGCTCAGCACTATCACCTCTCTCGATGGCAGCGACAATCAGGTCGTACTTTTCGTTGCTTATCGTGCGATAGGGTTCTTGCCCTGCAGGAATCTGCTCATCCACTGCATCTTGGGCTGTAGCAAAACTGTCGTCACTGCTCTGCTCGCTAATTTATTCGTTTTCCATATCTATGTTTGTCTAATGAAATCTGCTGTTTTCTATGGTTTAAGGCTTGCACAACTATGGAAAGGATTGTCAAATTGTCCAGATTCTCAAATTGGTTGCTTCATAGACCCCCCTTTCGGGCCATAGACGATGAAAAGCAAGTCTTCAATAGGTTAATTCTCCCACTAAGGATTAAATTGCTTGCTCCTAGGCTCAATTGGCTTGAAAAATGCTATATTTATACGGAGTAAATGAAATCAACATAATAATATCAATAACTGAATTCATTTACTAATGTATACATTTGGTCGACATTTGTATTTTACGATCAGATTCTCTTAGAATTAAATATAAGCTTAACTACTTCTACTCTAATCCGCGTAGATAGCATAGTGGTGGTGCATTATAAGTTACTTCTTGCATAAACCACATGATAAGTTAACAAGAAGCATAAATACGACGTTTAGGGACATGCAATAATACGTGAGTATACACGACAGGTGTAAACACAAACATCTGAAACATTTATAGTTTAATATTATCGGATTAAAATATTCGTTGAATTTATTAGCTAACACGAGCGTAAGAAGCGGAAGTGCAGAGTGAAAAGTAATCATAAATGTTTTTTATCTAAACTGTGGGATTACAAACTTATCGCTACAAAGCTTTTCATTTGACGAGAAAAGCTTCTCGTAGCAATTGCAATATGAGTAATATTAGGATGGATAAACAAAAAACTAGTTTCAGGTTGACAATAACAGGTAGCAGCGCATTTATATGTATAAATTAGCAGGCATACACTCGGCATCGGCATACACTGTTAATGTTTCCGCTCCAAAACCAGTGGCAAACTTTTCTCAGATCACCATCGGTTCTTGTTTCAACTGTGGGGGATGCAATTCACGTCACAGCTTAGGTTTTTGAGGAGAGAGTGGATCGAGGTTGTGGCTGGAGTTGGATTAAAACTGCCACTTGTGTTGTTGACCACTGGTTTCTGGATTGAATGATAAATTCAATAGTAGCAATTATAGGACTATTTAATTAATGATATTTAAACTGATAAATATTAGCGGGTCGATTTATCCCCACAGCCATATTATTCACTTGTATGCAGTTTGTACAATATTTAACTACAGTAAATTATTACTCAACAAACTGTTATAACGTGTGCTAACAAGTGACACTGGGGGGGTAGGTGAATTACAAACGGTTGTTAGTCAGTAGCTTAATAGAGACTATTTAAACACAAATATAGACCATTTAGACAAACTTTACTAAAGTTTGAATTCAGACTATAAAAAGCCTATAGCTAGTTTTGGAATCTTAAGCAACAGGGATCAAATGTATAGAAGCGACAAGTGAAAACTAGTATCTAGAATTAGAATTAAACCATCACCAAGAAAAATCTACAAAAGTACGTGTCCTCTCATTCAAAACAAAAAACTATTAAATACAATAGCTATATTTTGGTTTCTCTAATCTTGGATTCTCTTTTTTCAACCTAGAAATATTTTCTTAGTTCGGTTTTTTGCTTTAAAACATATCTAATCTATTAAACACTGAGAGGAATCTAAAACGGAAAGATATATATTTATAAAGTCATAACTGTATGGCTTAGTATCTATCAAAGCTGGTCAATGAGGATTCCATCCTGAATGTCACACTTCTCCATTCGAATCGCGAGTCTGCACTTCGATGCAAGCCACAGTTTCAACAGCTGGCGTAGATCCTGTTCTAGTTGATTCCTTCAGCTCCACTGCTTCTACTTGCTCTTGGCAGAGCGGTTGTGCGTCCTGTTGTTGCTCGAGTTTGCGTTTGTTTTGCGGGTGGCGCTGCTGCTGCTGCTGCTGCCGTCGCTGTCCAAGCCAAGAACAGCAGTGGAAAATTGAAGAAAAAGTTTGCCGAAACTGGCTTGACATCATCGAATAGATGAAGAAGTTCACTGGATAAGTGACCAATATGGTGAAGTTGATGATTGGCACCGCGTAGCCCATGAACTCGCGAGATGTTAGGCTCAACGCGTACAATGACATCACCACCGTCATCGGAAGTTCCACAATCATAAAAATACCAACCACCAGCGTTAGCATTGCCGTCGTATTATTCTGCTCCTCCCGACGTCTTGTACCACCGCCGCCGTGGTTGTCGTGTTGCTGGTTCTGCTGCTGTCGAGCTTTCGGACTTAGCAGATTTCTGCGACGTCTGGCTGCCTTGCGTAATCCGTTAATGAGCAGCGAAGTGAACACGATCAGCAGAATAGACGGGACCAGATTTACCAGAAGGATTCGAGCATAGATTATCACCATGAAGATTGGCTGCTCAGACAGAAGATTGCACGAAATCAGTAGTTGCGGTCCGTCAGTTCCTTGGGCCGGACTAGCAATATGGTAGGGTCCATCTATGTAGAACCAGGCGCACATGAAGGCCGTCACTAAGACTAGGAGAATTATCACGGATGCGACCGAGATTCTGTTTGTACACAGTCGTTGAACAGACATCGGAAAGGTGATGTAAATCCAGCGTTGAATGGCTAGGATCACGGTGAGCCAGATTGACACGGTGTGGAAGATAGTCGGCAAAGTAGAGGTCATTAGGCTGAGCAGGTTGGCGGCGGCTGGACTGTCACAGAGGTGAATTACGGTCCATTCGTGCGCGAACTCGGATAGCAGGTACCATGGCAACGGGAAGATTCCTGCGGAGGTGATGATGGCTGCTGGATTTGGTTGGCTGGTCGAGACTCAAGCTAAATCGTCAAGAGTTATTCGTGGTCTTTTTAAGAATATATTTCGACGCATATTGCTTGCTGAATGTTTAAACAATATAGTGAAATTGTGACAAAAATTTCCTAGAATTCTACTTTAATTTTTTGAGAACACTCTACTGTCGTGACGTCATCGATAATTCCGAAATCATTCCTAGAAAGCTCCTAGTTTTTGCAGTTAAACTAAAACGATTTCTATGTTTTGAAAGTGACCAAACAGCAACAATAATTTTCGATTAGAAAACTTTTGCTCGCGTCAACATCGCGAGGAATGAGAACCGCGTATTCATATTCGGCTCATGCTACGCGAAAATCATTAACAAGATCCTTTTTAAGTCAAAATTGACTTTATTGAAATATAAAAAGGAAAAAAACTTGGATGGAAAACGCAAAAATTGACTATAGTGAAGAAATAAACAGAGAGTAGCAGCATATAAAAAATCGGCAAAAGAAACTGGATACGAATACAAAGAAAATTGCTAACGGAAGTGCCATTAAAGCGCCGCCTTTTATCTCTCTTTCTCCTTTTATCCTTGCTGCATTTTCATTTTTCCCGTTAGCTAACTGTGGAGGAGGGGGCAGAAAAAAACGTAAATCCTCTTATAAAAATCCCAATTCTAAATCCCCGGTTATCTAAAAATGCCCCCCCCCCCTCGCAGACCAGAAGCGCCGCGCCCGCGAGTACTGTATGCCAATCTATGGTTAAGCTAGAAATAAGATTGGGGCAGACAGAAATGAAGAATTAAGCCAAAAAAACATTGCGCCCTGCTCCCCTGCAACCATCGGCGAATGCGAGGGGTGTCTAATAGAAATATGTGTATATAGCTACGAGTATATAGAAGAATTGTTTTCGTCCTTGACATGCTGCTGCAGGCAGTTGCGGCCCCTCTTAGGCTGGTGCATGGTTCGTTTTTTGCGCGATTTTCAAACCACCCCCCTCCCCCAAAGACTTAGGCAACGCGGTCTCTCTAGCTGGTGGAGAGCGTGCCGGAGCTGTGGCCACTGCTGTGCACTACTGTGTGTGTGTGCCAGGCCGATAGAGAAAGAGACGTAGATAGAGAGTGAAGGGATAAAACTGAGCCTCGGATTGCTGCGTCACGCCGATTTATCGATTTTTAATCCAGTTGCGTGTCAGCTTATTTTCGGCTAGGGCTTACGGCATGAGGCTATATGTTAATGGATATAAGCTAGATTGCTACTCTAGTGCTGCTTGGGTCAAGCAAATTAATGAATATCTGCATCGGGACTGCGAACTACAGCTCTGCTCTTGCCATGAAAAGATATAGATAGATTGGAGCTTAGCTTGGACCAAACGGCTGCTTGTCCGCAGCACTGCAGATACTTCCATAATTTTCGTGTGGTTTTGTGAGCTTCTGCAATCAAAAGTTGTTGTTCCACTTCGAGACGATTAGGGTCAGTCCACCAGCTTCAATACACAACGAGCGACGCTTAAATTCAAGACACCCTGGTTTTAAATAAACTTCTAGCGCAGCTTCCTCTCCTCTGTTTGAGTGACCAGTACTGTGTTGGATCTTTATACTCAAGTATAAAAGAGCTTTACCTATACGGTATGCAGAGCAGTACTTTAGGAAATTCACAGGTTGGACATCGGAGAAAACTTATTGTCCCTCCAAGGCATTGATGAGTTGTCGCGTAGCAAAAAATGAGAAAAAAATCGACAATCAATGCAAAAGTTATCGAACCGACATGGAGCAGCGAGTTTCTGTTAATCCAATGGTGGGCCACCGCTCTTAGCTGATCCCGACTCGACCTGATCCCCTCGCGCGATCTCTCACAACACTCTCAAGGGAAAGAGCCTGCCAGTTAACATCGCAAGCCACACACACACACGCTCTGCAGCGGTTCCGTGAAGTGCACAACCATAGGAATTGCCTTGATTCACTCCCTCCCGCTCACCCGTTTCTCCTTGTAATCTCGTTCGATTTCTTTCTCACTGCCGCGCAGTAATGAATGCTGAGGCAAGATTGCTTAAATCTACAAGCATACGCTCGTATGCGGAGTTATTGAATGAATGAAAAGAAAATCATCCAATTTGTTCGCGCGTAGTGTCGGTCATCAATTCTGTAGCTCAAATATGATTTAATACAATACATTCTTTAATTTGTATAGTACCCGCGGGTCAGCTCAGGGCGATGTACTCGTAGTGAGCTCGTTGGACATTTAGGTTAGGCTGTTTTAGTTGGACCGAAGTACACCTGTACGCATAAAAAAGTGCCCGCACACTAGGCCTATAGGTCAATCTCTGTACACGAATATCAAATTTGTGTGTCCAGTCGCGGAATCGAACTCAGGGATTAAAGAGTCACGATGCTATGCTTACTCAAGCTCAAAGGTGATACATGTACGTGTGTTAGGGCTTATGATGTTTGGTAGACGGTAGCTCACTAGCCACAAGCATCTGCGTTGCAAGCATCCTTAGTAGCAGACATTCGGATAGCAAAGACCTGAGTAAGCAGACATCCGGATAGCAAACATCTGGATAGCAAACATCTGGGTAGCAAACATCTGGGTAGCAAAACAGCTGGGTAGCAAGCATCCGGGTAGCAAGACATCTGGGTAGCAAATATCCGGGTAGCAAACATCTGGGTAGAAAACATCCGGGTAGCAAACATCTGGTTAGCTAACATCCGGATAGCAAACACCTGGGTAGCAAACATCCGGGTAGCAAACATCCGGATAGCAAACATCTGGGTAGCAAACACCTGGGTAGCAAACACCTGGGTAGCAAACACCTGGGTAGCAAACACCTGGGTAGCAAACACCTGGGTAGCAAACACCTGGGTAGCAAACACCTGGGTAGCAAACACCTGGGTAGCAAACATCTGGTAGCAAAACAGCTGGGTAGCAAACATCTGGTAGCAAAACATCTGGGTAGCAGACATCTGGGTAGCAAACACCTGGGTAGCAAACACCTGGGTAGCAAACACCTGGGTAGCAAACACCTGGGTAGCAAACACCTGGGTAGCAAACACCTGGGTAGCAAACATCTGGTAGCAAAACAGCTGGGTAGCAAACATCTGGTAGCAAAACATCTGGGTAGCAGACATCTGGGTGTGCAAACATCTGGGTAGCAAACACCTGGGTAGCAAACATCTGGTAGCAAAACAGCTGGGTAGCAAACATCCGGATAGCAGACACCTGGATAGCAGACACCTGGGTAGCAAACACCTGGGTAGCAAACATCCGGATGGCAGACATCTGGGTAGCAAATATCCGTGTAAAAATATCCGGGTAGCATACGGGGTCTCTCGTGATGTTATTAAGAGGGGTTAACCCGTTCCCAAGGTCATTTTCACATTTTTTCTTTTAGTTGCACTATTACCTATAATTAGCTATAAAGTAAACATAACCTCGCTTACGACAGCCTAGCTGTCTTAGTCACTGCATGCTCATATTATATATAGCTTGTTATAAAGAGTCAATATCGCTACTTGATGTGCTCGGATGTTCAATCAATTGGAATTGTTTATTATGTGCGATTGGCTGCCGAGAGGCGCTATATGGCGGGACAGAGACTGCCTGGCCACACTCTGCCGTCTCAAACACTTCCCTCGCTGATCCCTACACTCGACCTTCACCCTCCGGCTCGCTCTCTCTGGACTTGCCATCGCCTAAAGCTAAACTAAATCCACAAAAAATAAGGGTTAGAGGAGAAGGGACAGGCTGCTTGCATGCTGGGCATCTGGCATTCATGGAACGCGGTCGCGACTAAAGGGGAATCTGCGCGGTAATCCAGTCAGTGTTTACAGCCGACCCCCAGCCCCGCCCCGATTTATTCCCAGACTGTGGGGGAGGGAGAAAGCTAAGCTAAGAGCCTATGCGCAGCTAGCTGTGCCAGAATTCTGGCTCCTGTTGCACGCCTAGCATTGGGGTAAGAGCCTTTTGTCCTGGGCAGTGATGGAGACTGATGCTTGTAGCGCGTGTTGGTCAGCGTCCTGAGTACACACATTAAACAGGGCATAATTCCAGACTTGGGGAGAGTTGGCCAACCGCGGAGTCCCTTTGAGGGCAATTTTCTAGTCTGCAGTCTAGCTGTGTTTACAATCTAATTCCTATTGAGCCGCTGTGAGTTCTGCTCAATCTCCCAATCTGCCAGTATCTCTTCTCGCTAAATCTCTATCTCTGTCTCTCTGTGCCCTTAATTTTTCCCGACTCTCAGGCTGCCCTCGTCAGCTTTCTTAAACTGTCGTCATCTTTCTCCACGGTTTCTTTCTATATCGAATCAACTTTTTACTTACTATTTAGCTGTCTTTCTACATTGTCTACCAGAATATGCTAAGAGGATGGATTAAGATGGAGAAGGGAGAGAGGTAGAGAGGAGAAGGGATCTACTCTGTCTTATTATTGTTTTTATTGCAATATAGTTTTTTTAATTTTCAATACATTTGGTATTTGGTATTCTTAACCAAATCAAAAATAGATACAAAGAATTTTATGAGATCTCAATGAAATCTAGTGAGATTTGAATGAAATATAGTGAGATTGGAATGAAATCTAGTGAGATTTGAATGAAATCTAGTGAGATTTGAATGAAATTTAGTGAGATTGGAATGAAATCTAGTGAGATTTGAATGAAATATAGTGAGATTTGAATGAAATATAGTGAGATTTGAATAAATATAGTGAGATTTGAATGAAATTCAGTGAGATTGGAATGAAATCTAGTGAGATTGGAATGAAATCTAGTGAGATTGGAATGAAATCTAGTGAGATTTGAATGAAATCTAGTGAGATTTGAATGAAATATAGTGAGATTTGAATGAAATTTAGTGAGATTGGAATGAAATATAGTGAGATTTGAATAAATATAGTGAGATTTGAATGAAATTTAGTGAGATTGGAATGAAATCTAGTGAGATTGGAATGAAATCTAGTGAGATTTGAATGAAATCTAGTGAGATTTGAATGAAATCTAGTGAGATTGGAATGAAATCTAGTGAGATTTGAATGAAATCTAGTGAGATTTGAATGAAATCTAGTGAGATTTGAATGAAATTTAGTGAGATTGGAATGAAATCTAGTGAGACTTAAATGAAATCTAGTGAGATTTGAATGAAATCTACTGAGATTTGAATGAAATCTAGTGAGATTTGAATGCAATCTACTGAGATTTCAATTAAATCCAGTGAGATTTCAATGAGATCTATTTTAGATCTAAACGGGATCTCTTAAGTGTTAGAGAGATGACTTCAAAGCAACAACCTCTGCGCTCTTAACATCTCGTACTTCGAAGTAAAAGTAATGTGTGGATTTCAAAGGGACAACCAGTACTTGTATGGTAAATAGAGGTCTTGTGCTAAGACTACTCTGATTTCAAGTTATCCTCAACCCCTAAAGTCCTTGATTTCATTATCTTGTTTTCTTACTAATTAAGAAATTGTCATCCCAGCTCCATCAGCGGTGCCGGCCCAGCCGATCCAAATCCTTGTTGGAGTCAGACTATATAAATTCAATTACGTCAATTATGACGAAGCCAGGAAGTTGCAAGCCAAGCAGTTGTTAAATACTCGTAGCGACTGCGAAGCATAAAATATATATAATTACGCTGAAACCGCTATGCAATGTTTGTCACTAAGATTACTGTAACATTATCGATAATCCTTCCCTCTTGCGACTCTGCTGCTCTTCGGACTCTTGCGTCGGGATTTGGCTAATTTGATTCTGTGAGACTGTAGCATGATCTGTCCTTTCCCCCCTCTCTCTCTCTCTCTCTCTCTTTTTCTCTCTCTCTCTCTCTCTCTCCCTCTCTCTCTCTCTACTCTCTCTGACTACTCTCCCATCTGCCTTTCTCCTTCTCCCATCTGCCTCGCTCCTTCTCCCATCTGCCTCTCTCCATCTCCCATCTGCCTCGCTCCTTCTCCCATCTGCCTCTCTCCTTCTCCCATCTGCCTCTCTCCATCTCCCATCTGCCTCTCTCCTTCTTCCATCTGCCTCTCTCCTTCTCCCATCTGCCTCTCTCCTTCTCCCATCTGCCTCTCTCCTTCTCCCATCTGCCTCTCTCCTTCTCCCATCTGCCTCTCTCCTTCTCCCATCTGCCTCTCTCCTTCTCCCGTCTGCCTCTCTCCTTCTCCCGTCTGCCTCTCTCCTTCTCCCATCTGCCTCTCTCCTTCTCCCATCTGCCTCTCTCCTTCTCCCATCTGCCTCTCTCCTTCTTCCATCTGCCTCTCTCCTTCTCCCATCTGCCTCTCTCCTTCTCCCATCTGCCTCTCTCCTTCTTCCATCTGCCTCTCTCCTTCTTCCATCTGCCCCTCTCCTTCTCCCATCTGCCTCTCTCCTTCTCCCATCTGCCTCTCTCCTTCTCCCGTCTGCCTCTCTCCTTCTCCCATCTGCCTCTCTCCTTCTCCCGTCTGCCTCTCTCCTTCTCCCGTCTGCCTCTCTCCTTCTCCCATCTGCCTCTCTCCTTCTCCCATCTGCCTCTCTCCTTCTCCCATCTGCCTCTCTCCTTCTCCCGTCTGCCTCTCTCCTTCTCCCGTCTGCCTCTCTCCTTCTCCCATCTGCCTCTCTCCTTCTCCCATCTGCCTCTCTCCTTCTCCCATCTGCCTCTCTCCTTCTCCCATCTGCCTCTCTCCTTCTCCCATCTGCCTCTCTCCTTCTCCCATCTGCCTCTCTCCTTCTCCCATCTGCCTCTCTCCTTCTCCCATCTGCCTCTCTCCTCCCATCTGCCTCTCTCCTTCTCCCATCTGCCTCTCCTTCTCCTATCTGCATTTCTCCTTCTCCCATCTGCCTCTCTACTTCTCCCATCTGCCTCTCCTTCTCCTATCTGCATTTCTCCTTCTCCCATCTGCCTCTCTACTTCTCCCATCTGCCTCTCTTCTACTTGCCTTTCTCCTGCTTGCCTTCAACTCCTCTCTACTGTCCTTCTGTACTCGTACTCTCCATTAAACTGATACTCAGCGCTTAGAAGCGTAGGTGTGAGCTCAGTGCTGAGGCGACTCCATGTTTGTTAAAAACAGACGCATTATCCACCCGCTACTCCACTACCCCTTTCCCCTATTTATTTATTAGCTACAGGAGGTTTTCACATTTCATTGAGTGTAGCTTCTTAATTTTGCATTCCTTATTTAGCTAACTGGGATTTAAACGACATTTTGAGATTTCTTGACACTTTCAAACAACGTTTTGCAATTCCTGATTGCCAGAAGCAGTCACTTAATACCATGTCGTGCTTTAAAGCCTTGAACGTAATCTTCAGCGATTTGCTGATGCCATTAATCGGCTCAACTGATTTGATCAAGAGGCGCATTTTTAGAACAGAAAATTAATCCTGTCAGATTGGCAATCGGACACTCACGCTGGGACAGGCGAAAGGCTGACATTTCAGAAGTAGAGAGACGGACGAGAGAAGAAAGGCAGAGAGGGAAGAAGGTGGAGGCAGAGAAGCGAGGACAGGACAGAGGGAAGAAGGAGACGAAGGTATATAGAGATAGGAAAGAGAAAGTATGCGTGGAAAGTAGGCATGAAAATTAGAAAGAGGGAAGGGAGGAAGAAAGAAAAATAGGAGGGAGACACACAGGAGGAGAGAGGCAGGCAGGAGAAGGAGAGAGGCGGGCAGGAGAAGGAGAGAGGCAGACAGGTAAGGAGAGAGGCAGACAGGTAAGGAGAGAGTCAGACAGGTAAGGAGAGAGGCAGACAGGTAAGGAGAGAGGCAGACAGGTAAGGAGAGAGGCAGACAGGTAAGGAGGGAGGCAGATAGATGAAGTAGAGAGGCAGGCAGGAGGACAGGCAGGAGAAGGGGAGAGGCAGACAGGAGGACAGGCAGGAGAAGGAGAGAGGCAGGCAGGAGGAGTAGAGAGGCAGGCAGGAGGAGTAGAGAGGCAGACAGGAGGGGAGAGGCAGACAGGAGAAGTAGAGAGGCAGACAGGAGGGGAGAGGCAGACAGGAGAAGTAGAGAGGCAGACAGGAGGGGAGAGGCAGACAGGAGGGGAGAGGCAGACAGGAGAAGTAGAGAGGCAGACAGGAGGGGAGAGGCAGACAGGAGAAGTAGAGAGGCAGACAGGAGGGGAGAGGCAGACAGGAGGGGAGAGGCAGACAGGAGAAGTAGAGAGGCAGACAGGAGGGGAGAGGCAGACAGGAGAAGTAGAGAGGCAGACAGGAGAAGTAGAGAGGCAGACAGGAGAAGTAGAGAGGCAGACAGGAGAAGTAGAGAGGCAGACAGGAGGGGAGAGGCAGACAGGAGAAGGAGAGAGGCAGACAGGAGAAGTAGAGAGGCAGGCAGGAGGAGTAGAGAGGCAGACAGGAGGGGAGAGGCAGACAGGAGAAGTAGAGAGGCAGACAGGAGGGGAGAGGCAGACAGGAGAAGTAGAGAGGCAGACAGGAGGGGAGAGGCAGACAGGAGGGGAGAGGCAGACAGGAGGGGAGAGGCAGACAGGAGAAGTAGAGAGGCAGGCAGGAGAAGTAGAGAGGCAGACAGGAGGAGAGAGGCAGACAGGAGGGGAGAGGCAGACAGGAGAAGTAGAGACGTGTAGGTGTGACAAACAGACAGGGCAGTGAGGCAACTCTGCAGTGAGTTATGCAGAGCCCAAGTCCTGAGAGAAAAAGGCAGCAACGGCTTTAATTTTCTTCTCTAGTTGATGCTTTTAGCAGAAGCCGTAAAAATAAAATTCGAAGAGCGCGGACTCCGCCCAGCCTTTGAATTATCTTTGACAAGTCAGATTGAAAAATCACTTTTCTGTTTAACTCTGACCCTATAATCCTAGGCCACACGTGTCAGTTGTCCGTTAGTCACGAACCAAGGCTTGATTGGCATTTGCCCTGTAGCTACATGTATCGAAGAAATGAGTCCATGGGCTTTTATAAAATCCATCACGCAATATGTCATATTTGCTGCAGGTAACTGAAATCCCTTGACAAATGAAATTGAAATTATTTTTCAATTTTGAGTTGGATTCTTATAAGTTTATTAGTTACCGCTCCGCAAAATAACAGCCATTTGTTATAATTTTCTAATTAAACTATCCAAGGTAAATGACCTTAATTAATAGTAGATTGAAAACAGAGTTGCTGTTATATGATTTTTCGCGGTCTGCTACACGAAGCTCCAGAATTTTGTCTCCATTTCCTGCCTTTGTCTTAACACTTTCTGCTTTTGTGGATATTAGTCACAATATACTAAATCTCTTAGGTTTGACCGGTATTTTAGTCTTATGTTCCTATGTACCTTCCTTCTAGTGACCGGTGTCTGTCCCTTTTACCTAGGCAGATATCCTTTTTACCTGTGTGTCTCCCTTTTATCTGTGTGCCTGTGTTTTTTTTCCTGTGTGTCTGTCCCTTTTACCTGTGTGCCTGTGTCCTTTTTCCTGTGTGTCTGTCCCTTTTACCTGTGTGCCTGTGTCCTTTTTTCCTGTGTGCATGTGTCCTTTTTCCTGTGTGTCTGTCCCTTTTACCTGTGTGCCTGTGTCCTTTTTTCCTGTGTGCATGTGTCCTTTTTCCTGTGTGTCTGTCCCTTTTACCTGTGTGCCTGTGTCCTTTTTTCCTGTGTGCATGTGTCCTTTTTCCTGTGTGTCTGCGTCCTTTTCTGTATGTCTGTCTCCCTTTTATCTGGATGTCTGTGTCCTTCTCTGTGTGTCTGTGTCCTTCTCTGTGTGTCTATGTCCTTCCTGTGTGTCTGTGTCCTTATCTGTGTGTCTGTGTCCTTCCTGTGTGTCTGTGTCCTTATCTGTGTGTCTGTGTCCTTCCTGTGTGTCTGTGTCCTTATCTGTGTGTCTGTGTCCTTATCTGTGTGTCTATGTCCTTCCTGTGTGTCTGTGTCATTATCTGTGTGTCTGTGTCCTTCCTGTGTGTCTGTGTCATTATCTGTGTCTGTGTCCTTCCTGTGTGTCTGTGTCCTTCCTGTGTGTCTGTGTCCTTCTCTGTGTGTCTGTGTCCTTCCTGTGTGTCTGTGTCATTATCTGTGTCTGTGTCCTTCTCTGTGTGTCTGTGTCCTTCCTGTGTGTCTACGTCCTTCTCTGTGTGTCTGTGTCCTTCTCTGTGTGTCTGTGTCCTTCTCTGTGTGTCTGTGTCCTTATCTGTGTGTCTGTGTCCTTCCTGTGTGTCTGTGTCCTTCCTGTGTGTCTACGTCCTTCTCTGTGTGTCTGTGTCCTTCCTGTGTGTCTGTGTCCTTCCTGTGTGTCTGTGTCCTTCCTGTGTGTCTGTGTCATTATCTGTGTCTGTGTCCTTCTCTGTGTGTCTGTGTCCTTCCTGTGTGTCTACGTCCTTCTCTGTGTGTCTGTGTCCTTCTCTGTGTGTCTGTGTCCTTCTCTGTGTGTCTGTGTCCTTATCTGTGTGTCTGTGTCCTTCCTGTGTGTCTGTGTCCTTCCTGTGTGTCTACGTCCTTCTCTGTGTGTCTGTGTCCTTCCTGTGTGTCTGTGTCCTTCCTGTGTGTCTGTGTCCTTCCTGTGTGTCTGTGTCCTTCCTGTGTGTCTGTGTCCTTCCTGTGTGTCTATGTCCTTCTCTGTGTGTCTGTGTCCTCTGTGTGTCTATGTCCTTCTCTGTGTGTCTGTGTCCTCTGTGTGTCTGTCTTTTACCCCTGTGTGTCTGTCTCTTACCCCTGTGTGTCTGTCTTTTACCCCTCTGTGTCTGTCTCTTACCCCTCTGTGTCTGTCTCTTACCCCTGTGTGTCTGTCTCTTACCCCTGTGTTTCTGTCCCCTTTACCTGTGCACTTATCCCTTTTACCCGTGTCTTTGTCTCAGCTGTCTTTATCTCTTTATCCGTCCCATCTGTGTCTCGCTCTATCTCATATATTTCCTTTTAGTCTATTCGTAAATTCATAACCTTGCCATAAAACATTTATCACTCTTGCACCTGGCCTCCGCAGCTTCTGTTCGTGTTTATCGCGAACCCAAATTCGTGAGCAGCCATCCATGCCCGCCATCTGTCAGCTGTTGATGCAGCGATAATTTCTGAGCACGTTTTATTTTGTCAACCCGTAATCTACTCAAGAAAGCAGGTGATGTTTTGGGAAATCTTCCACATCATCAATCGTATCCAGCATTTGGTTTTGTGCATTTGATTGTCTGGTGTGCGAGAATGCAAATGCAATGGGATTTTAAGCCACTGTAGTCCATTTTTTATCAATCTGCTAACTATCTGTCATCAAGGTTGATCAATTGCTCATCTCAATCTGCTAAAAACGATCTGTCCACGATGCTAAAAATGAGTTGTCTTGATTTATCTATGTCTCTAGGTATGCCATAAATCTACCACAAACCTACCATAAATCAGTGAATTATCTACCATCAATCTACCATCAATCTACCATCAATCCACCATCAATCTACTATCAATCTACCATCAATCTACTATCAATCTACCATCAATCTACCATCAATCCACCATCAATCTACCATCAATCTACCATCAATCTACCATCAATCTACTATCAATCTACCATCAATCTACCATCAATCTACTATCAATCTACCATCAATCTACTATCAATCTACTATCAATCTACTATCAATCTACCATCAATCTACCATTAATCTACTATCAATCTACTATCAATCTACTATCAATCTACTATCAATCTACTATCAATCTACCATTAATCTACTATCAATCTACTATCAATCTACCATATATCTACCATCAATCTACTATCAATCTACTATCAATCTACCATCAATCTACCATCAATCTACCATCAATCTACTATCAATCTACCATCAATCTACCATCAATCCACCATCAATCTACTATCAATCTACCATCAATCTACTATCAATCTACCATCAATCTACTATCAATCTACTATCAATCTATCACCAATCTACTATCAATCTACCATCAATCTACTATCAATCTACCATCAATCTACTATCAATCTACCATCAATCTACCATTCATCTACTATTAATCTACTATCAATCTACTATCAATCTACTATCAATCTACTATCAATCTACTATCAATCTACTATCAATCTACTATCAATCTACTATCAATCTACCATTCATCTACTATTAATCTACCATCAATCTACTATCAATCTACTATCAATCTACTATCAATCTACTATCAATCTACTATCAATCTACCATCAATCTACTATCAATCTACCATCAATCTACCATTCATCTACTATTAATCTACCATAAATCTACCATTCATCTACTAATAATCTACCATCAATCTACTATCAATCTACTATCAATCTACCATTCATCTACTATTAATCCACCATCAATCTACTATCAATCTACTATCAATCTACTATCAATCTACTATCAATCTACTATCAATCTACTATCAATCTACCATCAATCTACCATCAATCTACTATCAATCTACTATCAATCTACTATCAATCTACCATCAATCTACTATCAATCTACCATCAATCTACTATCAATCTACTATCAATCTACTATCAATCTACTATCAATCTACTATCAATCTATCACCAATCTACTATCAATCTACCATCAATCTACCATCAATCTACTATCAATCTACTATCAATCTACTATCAATCTGCCATCAATCTACTATCAATCTACCATCAATCTACTATCAATCTACTATCAATCTACTATCAATCTACTATCAATCTACTATCAATCTACTATCAATCTACTATCAATCTACTATCAATCTACTATCAATCTACTATCAATCTACTATCAATCTACCATCAATATACAATTAATCTACCATCAATATGCTATCTATCTACCATCAATCTACTATCAATCTACCACCAATATGCTATCAATCTACCATTAATCTACTATCAATCTACTATCAATCTATCATCAATCTACCATCAATCTACTATCAATCTACTATCAATCTACCATCAATCTACCATTAATCTACTATCAATCTACCATCAATCTACTATCAATCTACTATCAATCTATCATCAATCTATCATCAATCTACTATCAATCTACTATCAATCTACCATCAATATACAATTAATCTACCATCAATCTACTATCAATCTACTATCAATCTATCATCAATCTACCATCAATCTACTATCAATCTACTATCAATCTACCATCAATATACAATTAATCTACCATCAATCTACTATCAATCTACTATCAATCTATCATCAATCTATCATCAATCTACTATCAATCTACTATCAATCTACCATCAATATACAATTAATCTACCATCAATCTACTATCAATCTACTATCAATCTATCATCAATCTATCATCAATCTACTATCAATCTACCACTAATATGCTATCAATCTACCATTAATCTACCATCAATCTACTATTAATCTACCATCAATCTACCATCAATCCACCATCAATATACAATTAATCTACCATCAATCTACTATCAATCTATCATCAATCTATCATCAATCTACCATCAATCTACCATTAATCTACCATCAATCTACCATCAATCTACCATTAACCTACTATCAATCTACCATCAATCTACTATCAATCTACCACCAATATGCTATCAATCTACCATTAATCTACCATCAATCTACCATTAATCTACCATCAATCTACCATCAATCTACCATTAATCTACTATCAATCTACCATCAATCTACCATCAATCTACCATCAATCTACCAACCCCACCCCAGCGCTGCCGCATACTCACCCGTCAGCATATCAGCCAGGGCCATTGACAGCAGAATAATATTAGTAGGGCTGACCATGTGCTTCCTGGTGAGCACAATGCAGATGAGCATATTGGTTACCAGGGTGATGACAATCACCGGCGGAGCCATATAGGTGCTTAGCAACACCTTGACAACATCCTGGTTAGTCCGGTCTTGCCAAGAGGTGTTGGCCGGAATCTCGTGTCCGAGAGTGCAGGCCGAGTCAGAGGTGGAAAAGTTCACCAGACGGTTTTCGCCGCGAAATGTCAGCTGGTAGGGAGCGGAGAGGCCTGCTGGCAGGCGGAGCTCGCAGGCGCACGGGGTGTTGCAGCGCATGCTTGGAGGCTCTGCGGTGGACATTGCGCCGGTCGGTGTGTCCTGCGGGATTCGATAGCGGCTTATGTATGTCAGGCTCTGCTCGTCTCTGTGGTATCTAGTTGGGACTCTGTGGGGTTTTTAGGGATTCTACGGCATTTTGTGAGATTTTTATGGAATTCTACAGGATTATGTGGGCTTTTTATGGGATTCTGTGGGATTTTTTGGGATTCTGTGGGATTTTTAGGGATTCTACGGGATTCTGTGGGCTTTTTAGGGATTCTACGGGATTCTGTGGGATTTTTAGGGATTCTACGGGATTCTGTGGGCTTTTTAGGGATTCTACGGGATTCTGTGGGATTTTTATGGGATACTATGGGATTCTGTGGGATTCTGTGGAATTTTTAGGGATTCTACGGGATTCTGTGGGATTTTTAGAGATTCTACGGGATTCTGTGGGATTTTTATTGGATTCTACGGGATTCTGTGGGCTTTTTATGGGATTCTGTGGGATTTTTAGGGATTCTACGGGATTCTGTGGGATTTTTAGAGATTCTACGGGATTCTGTGGGATTTTTATGGGATTCTACGGGATTCTGTGGGCTTTTTAGAGATTCTACGGGATTCTGTGGGATTTTTATTGGATTCTACGGGATTCTGTGGGCTTTTTATGGGATTCTGTGGGATTTTTAGGGATTCTACGGGATTCTGTGGGATTTTTAGAGATTCTACGGGATTCTGTGGGATTTTTATGGGATTCTACGGGATTCTGTGGGCTTTTTATGGGATTCTGGGGGATTTTTATTGGATTCTGTGGGATTTTTATGGGATTCTGTGGTATTTTTATGGGATTTTACGGGATTTGAATGGTCTATGGGATTCGTATGGTCTATGGGATTCGTATGGTCTATGGGATTCGTATGGTCTATGGGATTCGTATGGTCTATGGGATTCGTATGGTCTATGGGATTCGTATGGTCTATGGGATTCGTATGGTCTATGGGATTCGTATGGTCTATGGGATTCGTATGGTCTATGGGATTCGTATGGTCTATGGGATTCGTATGGTCTATGGGATTCGTATGGTCTATGGGATTCGTATGGTCTATGGGATTCGTATGGTCTATGGGATTCGTATGGTCTATGGGATTCGTATGGTCTATGGGATTCGTATGGTCTATGGGATTCGTATGGTCTATGGGATTCGTATGGTCTATGGGATTCGTATGGTCTATGGGATTCGTATGGTCTATGGGATTCGTATGGTCTATGGGATTCGTATGGTCTATGGGATTCGTATGGTCTATGGGATTCGTATGGTCTATGGGATTCGTATGGTCTATGGAATTTGTATTGGGATTCTATGGGTTTTGTTTGCGATGCAATGGAGTTTTTATTAAGATATGATAACATTTTTATGGGATTCTGTGTGATTTGTTTCCGCAGTTATTAACACATTATCCCACAAACCGCAGTTGCCATAGCACCAGAAAACGAGACCAGTAACTCGACCCCAGCAGCAATCAAGTATTTCAAGGGAAATTCAACACCGAACTTTGATGAGGAACTTTAAAGGCCGGGGAAAATCTAGGAATTTAAATCGGAATGAAAGGTGGAGGGCTTTCTTGTGCCGCATTTTTCAGCTCTCTTTTGAGTACGGCCTCATTTCTGCTGGCCTCTGACTCCATCTCAGTCTTAGTCTCAGTCTCAGTCTCAGTCTTCTCACTCTCAGTCCCACTTTCAGTCCACTCTCTCAGTCTCAGTCTCTCAATCTCACTTGGTCTCACTCTCAGTCTCACTCTCAGTCCCACTTTCAGTCCACTCTCTCAGTCTCAGTCTCTCAATCTCACTTGGTCTCACTCTCAGTCTCACTCTCAGTCTCACTCTTTCAGTCTCACTCTCAGTCTCGCTCCCTCAATCTCACTCTCACTCTCACTCTCAGTCTCACTCTTTCAGTCTCACTCTCAGTCTCACTCTTTCAGTCTCACTCTCAGTCTCGCTCCCTCAATCTCACTCTCACTCTCACTCTCTCGATCTCACTCAGTCTCACTCCTAGCCTCACTTTCAGTCTTTCACTCTCACTCTTAGTCTCCCTCTTAATTTCTCACTCTCTCACTGCCAATCTATCTCCCAGTCCCAGTCTCACTTTCTTATTCCCACTCTCATCGTCTAAATCTGTCTATATCATTGTCCGCTTCATTTCTAACCCATTGTTCATAGATAGCAGACCCACTATTTTATAGTTTGAAGATGTGCACATAATTCTTCTTATTATTGAGCCATAAATCCACAGCCCTAACAGCGACAGGCGCTACCTGTTAACAAAAATGCAGGTCGTGGCCCTCATGCAGGTTGAAACACAATAAGCCGAATGAATGCGAACATTCTCGGGCTGTCCCAGGAGTGGAACCAGCCAAAGTGTTAAGAGGAGAGGGCTGGAGAAATACTGGCATCGACTGAATGGGGGGCATTCAGTTGCGATAATGAGCCAGCCTATTGTGTTGGTTCGCAAAATGTCAATAAAACTTTAGGCAGAAAACTTCCGTTAGGATGAAAGCGGGAGTCTTAAAGTTAGACTAGTGCTGAGACAGGGAGTGAGATTAGGGGTGAGACATGGACTGAGATTAGTGGTGAGACAAGGACTGAGATTAGGGGTGAGACAGGGAGTGAGATTAGTGGTGAGACAGGGACTGAGATTAGTGGTGAGACAGGGAGTGAGATTAGGAACGAGACAGGGAGTGAGATTAAGAATGAGACAGGAATTTAGATTAGTAACGAGACAGGGAGTGAAATTAAGAATGAGACAGGGAGTGAGATTAGGGGTGAGACAGGGAGTGAGATTAGTGGTGAGACAGGGACTGAGATTAGTGGTGAGACAGGGACTGAGATTAGTGGTGAGACAGGGACTGAGATTAGTGGTGAGACAGGGAGTGAGATTAGTGGTGAGACAGGGAGTGAGATTAGTGGTGAGACAGGGACTGAGATTAGTGGTGAGACAGGGACTGAGATTAGTGGTGAGACAGGGAGTGAGATTAGTGGTGAGACAGGGAGTGAGATTAGTGGTGAGACAGGGACTGAGATTAGTGGTGAGACAGGGAGTGAGATTAAGAATGAGACAGGGAGTGAGATTAGGGGTGAGACAGGGAGTGAGATTAGTGGTGAGACAGGGACTGAGATTAGGAACGAGACAGGGAGTGAGATTAGGGGTGAGACAGGGAGTGAGATTAGGGGTGAGACAGGGAGTGAGATTAGGAACGAGACAGGGACTGAGATTAGGGGTGAGACAGGGACTGAGATTAGGGGTGAGACAGGGAGTGAGATTAGGAACGAGACAGGGAGTGAGATTAGGGGTGAGACAGGGAGTGAGATTAGTGGTGAGACAGGGACTGAGATTAGTGGTGAGACAGGGACTGAGATTAGTGGTGAGACAGGGACTGAGATTAGTGGTGAGACAGGGAGTGAGATTAGTGGTGAGACAGGGAGTGAGATTAGTGGTGAGACAGGGAGTGAGATTAGGGGTGAGACAGGGAGTGAGATTAGGAACGAGACAGGGACTGAGATTAGGGGTGAGACAGGGACTGAGATTAGGGGTGAGACAGGGAGTGAGATTAGGAACGAGACAGGGAGTGAGATTAGGGGTGAGACAGGGAGTGAGATTAGTGGTGAGACAGGGAGTGAGATTAGTGGTGAGACAGGGAGTGAGATTAGTGGTGAGACAGGGAGTGAGATTAGGGGTGAGACAGGGAGTGAGATTAGGAACGAGACAGGGAGTGAGATTAGGGGTGAGACAGGGACTGAGATTAGTGGTGAGACAGGGAGTGAGATTAGGGGTGAGACAGGGAGTGAGATTAGGAACGAGACAGGGAGTGAGATTAGGGGTGAGACAGGGACTGAGATTAGGGGTGAGACAGGGAGTGAGATAATGGATGAGACATTGAGTGAGTTTTTGGATGAGACAGAGAGGGAGATTAGGAATTCGAATTAGATGTACCAGGTATGTCTTAGAAGAGCCTCGTGACTGAAGACACGCAGGTCTTGAATATTTCAGGAGCGCCGCGTCCGTCTCAGTGATCGTGTTTTGAATTTCAATAATAGGCAAAATCCTCTCTGTGTTTCCCTTCATCAAAGCGCTGATCTGTGCATAATGCGCCAGGCGCCAATGTCGCTGAAAATCTGGGCAGAAAAATCGACTGCCCATCTTTTAGGCCACCGCATCTGCTATTTTGTCAGATGGGCAACAGCCATGCTCTGATGCTAATGCGGATTCCTCCCTACTGAACTGTCCATAGAAACCTGGCATTAAATTCTTGTTACTTCAAGATAAAAGCCTATCAGTCTGTGTTGCGTCTCGCATCCTGAAAGATCATTCTTGACTCTAGGCATTAACTTTATGGCCGCGTTTATTGGCTTGTAATTTGCTGCTGCTTTTGATGCAGAATAGACTGGGTTTATCCCCCCCCGCGCTTTGACTCTGGACATTTCACTGCGTTCTCGCCATCTCCCTGCTTTTCCAGATCCCCTTTCTTCCCTTATCTCTCCCCACTCTCCCCTGTGTGACCTCTCTTCCCGCTATACCCCCTCTCTCCTCTGTCCCCTCTTTACCCTCTAATCCCTTACCTTTTTCCCCTCTTTACCTTCTTTCCTATCTGTCCCCCCTTTACCCTCTTTCCCATATGTCCCCTCTTTACCCTCTTTCCCATCTGTCCCCTCTTTACCCTCTTTCCCATCTGTCCCCTCTTTACCCTCTAACCCCTCTGTCCCCTCTCCCCTCTGTGCCCTCTCTCTTCCCTCTTTCTCCTATTCACCCTCCCCTCCCTTCTCTCTCTCCCCTCTTTCCCCTCTATCCCTTTGTCCCCTCTCTCCCTCTGTCCTCTCTCCCCTCTGTGCCTTCTCTCTTCCCTCTTTTTCCTCTTTACCCTCTGTTCCCTCCTTACCCTCTGTCCCCTCTCTCCCCTCTATCCTAGTCCTCGGTAAAGCAGTTTTTTCAACTTCTATTTTCCCTGTTAACCAGCTGGAACATCTGTTTTGAGCATTGTTAACAGAAATCTTCTCTCATTTCAAATTTATGATTATGCCCTTTATTCCCTACAATTTTAAGTACATTTACCCCCTGAGTCATGAAAAATATTTACAGCCGAAAATATTCTCAACACATGCGAGCTCTCTCATTTATTTTCCGCCCTATTATTAGCTCGTATTTAGTCAATGATCTCAACTATCAGGCGTCATCACTTTATAACAATATAAAATTATGTGTCTGTTTCCACCGGATTTATAGATTTCCTAATTCCCCTCAGATGGAGTTGAGTGTTGATAATTTCTTCACTATATTATTAGGTCAAACTCAGTTATAAAAGCTAAAAAATTGCTTTAACAGAAAAAACAAGTTCCTGTGCCTGAGACAGCTTGGCGTTTTCATTAGAAATAAGATGAAAGTCGAATAATCAAGTTATATTGCAACATGAATGATTATCTCGACAGCAAATTATAGCTGGTCTTGCAGTCATCAGCTGTCAAGTTCAATAAATCAATTTGAATGGCAATAAGAGGCGCCCTTGCTCTCGAAAGCATGCAGTTTTACTCATACTTGCATAAAGCAGAAAAGTTGACACGAATCAAAGTTGAAAATATTTTGCTGCAACTTTTTTATTCTAATGCTCGTTTCCCAATATGACAGCTATGACTATGGCACTCTCTACTGCCTTTCTCTGCCTCTCTTTCTCCGCCTCTCTTTCTCCGCTTCTCTTTCTCCGCCTCTCTTTCTCCCCCTCTCTTTCTCCCCCTCTCTTTCTCCCCCTCTCTTTCTCCGCCTCTCTTTCTCCCCCTCTCTTTCTCCCCTCTCTTTCTCCCCCTCTCTTTCTCCCCCTCTCTTTCTCCCCCTCTCTTTCTCCGCCTCTCTCTCTCCCTCTCTTTCTCCGCCTCTCTTTCTCCCCTCTCTCTTTCTCTCCCTCTCTTTTTCCCCTCTCTTTTTCCCCTCTCTTTCTCCCCCTCTCTTTTTCCCCTCTCTTTCTCCCCCTCTTCTTTCGTTTCCAGTTCGCACTCTCTCTGCTCTGAGAAGCAGCCGACAGCACAGTCAAGCGTGAGAAACTCACCCGTGAAACCAAGTATTTATCAGATTAATGGGATATCTTAAACAATAAAACCAAAACGAGATTTTCCAGTGGTTGGTTCGACTTTTATCTATCAAAGCTGTCGTTAGTCTGGCGTTATCGCACAGTGGTGTTCTCGAAGGTGCTGCCGCGTCTGGGGTTCTGCATGCATGCGCCCGATATTCAAGCAGTTATATCTCTCTCCCCCTTCCCCATAAGCGAAACGGTTGCTATGGGGTGGGGAGGTCGAGATTTGGGGAAGAGGGTCTTATCCAATAGAAGGCCATTGGATTGAACTAATGGTCTATAGGGCTTGAAGGAGTCAGCCGTGTATAGGCGATAAGATCAGGGGCTCTCGAGTCCGGCGCTAAAACTTTGCGATGAAATTTGCGGAGATTTTGTTGAAAATTTATTGCCGAATTTTTTTAAAGAAAATATACTTGCGAGTAGCGAGCAGTGGTGCCTATAGAGAGAAAATCAGACAATAGAAGTAGAAAGAGATGAGAGTAAGAGAGAGTGGATAAAATATGGTACTGCAAACAATTGTAGAGCTAAGGTAGAAGGAGTGAGCAGAGTAGATGGTAGACCAAAAACGGAGGAGAGCAGAGTAGATGGTAGAGTAGAGACGGAGGAGAGTAGAGTAGATTGTAGAGTAGAGACGGAGGAGGGTAGAGTAGATTGTAGAGTAGAGACGGAGGAGGGTAGAGTAGAGACGGAGGAGGGTAGAGTAGATGGTAGAGAAGAGATGGAGGAGGTTAGAGTCAATGGTAGAGTAGAGACAGAGGAGAGTAGAGTATATGGTAGAGTAGGGACGCAGAAAAGAGTAGACTAGATGGTAGAGTAGAGTACACTAGAGCAGAGTGCAGTGGAAGAAGCAGAGCAGTTATGGGAGCAGAGTTAGAGTTCAGGAGCCAAGAGGCTCTGAAAATAACAAAATACACGTACCGGAGTCCTCACGGGTCGCTGACGAGTTGCGAGCTGATAAGAATTAGATAAAGTGCAATCCAGAAATATTGTAAATAAATAAGTAATTCGCGTCAACGCAGATCTACAAGTCACCCAGCCACAGATACTAAATATGCATTTGCCAATCAAGGCAGCCCAACTAAGTTCTTTTTATCGATAAATGGATGCCTAATTGATTCTAATAGCCAGTAAGGTGCCATTAGTAAGTGGCATTAACAGCAACTTCATCTACTGTTTACCAATGTGCGCTTGGTAAACAGTAATTTTTTTAGCTGTGTCGGATTCCAGTTATCCAGCTCATTAGATGCTTAGAGTACTTACAAGTAGCCTATAGATTCCCGAAGTGTAATGCGATCTGGAAAAATGATGGCTATAGAAACAAATTGCGGAAAAATATTCTGCGAATTAATGCAACTATTTGCTTGGGTGATAGTCTGAAATTTTAAAAAAAATTCATTACAGGTATGCTGTTTCGATTTGAAAGAAAGCAAAGCCTTGTGTTATAATTTTTTGAGAGATTGTGTAAATTGAAAGGCTAATTGCAGAGACAGGCGCCCACCAAGAGACAGGGGGCCCACCAAGAGACAGGGGGCCCACCAAGAGACAGGGGGCCCACCAAGAGACAGGGGCGCCCACCAAGAGACAGGGCGCCCACCAAGAGACAGGGGCGCCCACCAAGAGACGGGGACGCCCACCAAGAGACGGGGGCGCCCACCAAGAGACGGGGACGCCCACCAAGAGACGGGGGCGCCCACCAAGAGACGGGGACGCCCACCAAGAGACGGGGGCGCCCACCAAGAGACAGGGGCGCCCACCAAGAGACGGGGACGCCCACCAAGAGACGGGGGCGCCCACCAAGAGACAGGGGCGCCCACCAAGAGACAGGGCCGCCAACTCGGAGACAGAGGCGCCCACCAAGAGACAGGGCCGCCAACTCGGAGACAGAGGCGCCCACCAAGAGACAGGGACGCCCACCAAGAGACAGGGCCGCCAACTCGGAGACAGAGGCGCCCACCAAGAGACAGGGCCGCCAACTCGGAGACAGAGGCGCCCACCAAGAGACAGGGGCGCCAACTCGGAGACAGAGGCGCCCACCAAGAGACAGGGCCGCCAACTCGGAGACAGAGGCGCCCACCAAGAGACAGGGACGCCCACCAAGAGACAGAGGCCGCCAACTCGGAGACAGAGGCGCCCACCAAGAGACAGGGGCGCCCACCAAGAGACAGGGGCCGCCAACTCGGAGACAGAGGCGCCCACCAAGAGACAGGGACGCCCACCAAGAGACAGGGGCCGCCAACTCGGAGACAGAGGCGCCCACCAAGAGACAGGGACGCCCACCAAGAGACAGGGGCCGCCAACTCGGAGACAGAGGCGCCCACCAAGAGACAGGGACGCCCACCAAGAGACAGGGGCCGCCAACTCGGAGACAGAGGCGCCCACCAAGAGACAGGGACGCCCACCAAGAGACAGGGGCCGCCAACTCGGAGACAGAGGCGCCCACCAAGAGACAGGGCCGCCAACTCGGAGACAGAGGCGCCCACCCAAAATCTCAACTTCGGAGTTCCGAATTCCAAATGAAACAAGCATGCGTTCCCCCCGATCGGGCGCTCACAAGTTTATCAAGCAATATTTTCACTGAAATTCTGCACAAGACAGGCAGGCAAGCAAAGCTCCGGGTTATCTCGACCGGATTGGTCTATGGCCAAATTCCATTTAGCGCTAAGGTAAAACAACTCTGCGAACTCTCTGCGTTCGTGATTTCAAGTTTGACAAAAAATCAAAATTTGTTTCCCTAGATACCTTTAAAAATCTTGGGGGTAAAGTTCGGGTTCGAGCTCCTGGAATGCTTCCCCAAGCCCCGAAAAACCCGAAAACCTCTACAAGAACCTGATCCATCCATTACAAAGCAGATTCAGTGTGCAACTCCCAGACGTGCCCATCGCACAATCCGCGCCACGTCACGACTCCGACGGATCCGCGGGCGTGAAAAGTGCAGCAGACGAATAGGAAATTTCCACGGTGGAACAGAAACCTGCCCCAGGGCATGGCGCAGGAAAGAAAGAAATGCTCCTAGAAAGTCTTTACGATCCGCAGTTGGTCAGAGGGAGCATTATTTGAACGAGAATTCGGAATGGCAATAATTTCTTGGGGGCACTAATTATAAGGCCGTTCAGTTAGCGCATCATTGATGTTTTATGCCATATTTAATTACTACGGTTTTCGTAACTCAGGGGCACCAAGGGGCTTTAGCACCAAGGGGCTTTAGCACCAAGGGGCTTTAGCACCAACTAGCAATCTTCGCCCCCCGATGGGGGACATCTGGATAGAATCTCTGTTTTCTACAAGTAACAAAAAGACAGCCAAAATCCTTCAAAAAGACAACAGACAAACTGCTCAAATGAAGTGCATTGCAAAAAGAAATCATCCCAAGACCGCAAGCATCCCCCAGATAGCAAGCATCCCCAAGATAGCAAGCATCCCCCAGATAGCAAGCATCCCCCAGATAGCAAGCATCCCCCAGATAGCAAGCATCCCCCAGATAGCAAGCATCCCCCAGATAGCAAGCATCCCCCAGATAGCAAGCATCCCCCAGATAGCAAGCATCCCCAATATAGCAAGCATCCCCAAGATAGCAAGCATCCCCCAGATTGCAAGCATCCCCCAGATAGCAAGCATCCCCCAGATAGCAAGCATCCCCCAGATAGCAAGCATCCCCCAGATAGCAAGCATCCTCCCAAATAGCAAGCATCCCCAAGATAGCAAGCATCCCCCAGATTGCAAGCATCCCCCAGATAGCAAGCATCCCCCAGATAGCAAGCATCCCCCAGATAGCAAGCATCCCCCAGATAGCAAGCATCCCCCAGATAGCAAGCATCCCCCAGATAGCAAGCATCCTCCCAGATAGCAAGCATCCCCAAGATAGCAAGCATCCCCAAGATAGCAAGCATCCCCCAGATTGCAAGCATCCCCCAGATAGCAAGCATCCCCCAGATAGCAAGCATCCCCCAGATAGCAAGCATCCCCCAGATAGCAAGCATCCCCAATATAGCAAGCATCCCCAAGATAGCAAGCATCCCCCAGATTGCAAGCATCCCCCAGATAGCAAGCATCCCCCAGATAGCAAGCATCCCCCAGATAGCAAGCATCCCCCAGATAGCAAGCATCCCCCAGATAGCAAGCATCCTCCCAGATAGCAAGCATCATCCAGATAGCAAGCATCCCCAAGATAGCAAGCATCCCCCAGATAGCAAGCATCCCCCAGATAGCAAGCATCCTCCCAGATAGCAAGCATCATCCAGATAGCAAGCATCCCCAAGATAGCAAGCATCCCCAAGATAGCAAGCATCCCCCAGATAGCAAGCATCCCCCAGATAGCAAGCATCCCCCAGATAGCAAGCATCCCCAAGATAGCAAGCATCCCCAGATAGCAAGCATCCCCCAGATTGCAAGCATCCCCCAGATAGCAAGCATCCCCCAGATAGCAAGCATCCCCAAGATATCAAGCATCCCCAAGATAGCAAGCATCCCCAAGATAGCAAGCATCCCCAAGATAGCAAGCATCCTCCCAGATAGCAAGCATCATCCAGATAGCAAGCATCCCCAAGATAGCAAGCATCCCCAAGATAGCAAGCATCCCCCAGATAGCAAGCATCCCCCAGATAGCAAGCATCCCCAAGATAGCAAGCATCCCCCAGATAGCAAGCATCCCCCAGATTGCAAGCATCCCCCAGATAGCAAGCATCCCCCAGATAGCAAGCATCCCCAAGATATCAAGCATCCCCAAGATAGCAAGCATCCCCAAGATAGCAAGCATCCCCAAGATAGCAAGCATCCCCAAGATAGATAGCATTCCCAAATAACAAGCATCCACCAGACAATAAGTAGCTAGTGCGACAATTTCCTTGGCATTATAGCGGCTCCTTTAAAATTCGCTTACTTTTACGTTTGAAATTGTGTATCTTTTATGTTTAACAGGGTGGCTCTTTTATGTTCTACGCTCGTACATGGTAACTCTTTTATGTTTGATACGGTGGCTTTTCAATGTCTGACATGGTGGCTCTTCTATGTTTGACATGGGGGCTCTTCTACGTTTGACAAAGTGGCTTTTTAATGTTCAAAAAGGTGGCTCTTTAATGTTTGACATGATGGCTCTTTAATGTTGGACATGGTGGCTCTTTAATTTTTGACATGGTGGCTCTTTAATGTTGGACATGGTGGCTCTTTAATGTTCGACATGGTGGCTCTTTTATGTTCGACATGGTGTCGCTTCTATGTTTGACATGGAGTTACGTATATGTTTGACATGGTGGCTCTTTAATGTTTTACATGGTGGCTCTTTAATATTTGACATGGTGGCTCTTTTATGTTTGACATGGTGGCTCTTTTATCTTTGACATGGTGGCTCTTTAATGTTCGACATGGTGGCTCTTTAATGTTTGACATGGAGTCATGTATATGTTTGACATGATGGCTCTTGAATGTTCGACATAGAGTCATGTATATGTTTGCCATGGTGGCTCTTTAATTTTCGAAATGTTGGCTGTTTTATCTTTGACATGGTGGCTCTTTAATGTTCGACATGGTGGCTCTTTAATGTTCGACATGGTGGCTCTTTAATGTTCGACATGGTGGCTCTTTAATGTTTGACATGGTAACTCTTTTATGTTTGATATGGTGGCTCTTTTATGTTCGACATGGTGGCTCTTTAATGTTCGACATAGTGGCTCTTTAATGTTTGACATTGTGGCTCTTTAATGTTTGACATGGTTGCTTTTTAATGTTCGACATGGTGGCTCTTTTAGATTTGAAATGGTGGCTCTTTAATGTTTGACATGGTGGCTTTTTAATGTTCGACATGGTGGCTCTTTAATGTTCGACATGGTGGCTCTTTTAGGTTTGAAATGGTGGCTCTTTAATGTTAGACATTGTGGCTCTTTAATGTTTGACATGGTGGCTTTTTAATGTTCGACATGGTGGCTCTTTTAGGTTTGAAATGGTGGCTCTTTAATGTTCGACATGGTGGCTCTTTAATGTTTGACATGGTGGCTTTTTAATGTTCGACATGGTGGCTCTTTTAGGTTTGAAATGGTGGCTCTTTAATGTTTGACATGGTGGCTCTTTAATGTTCGACATGGTGGCTCTTTAATGTTATTAATGGTGTCTGTTTTATGTTTGACATGGTGGCTTTTTAATGTTCGACATGGTGGCTCTTTAATGTTCTTAATGGTAACTATTTTATGTTCGAAATGGTGGCTCTTTTATGTTTGACATTGCGCTTCTTTTATGTTTAGCAGTTTTTTGTTTTTAAGGTGTTTTAATAAAAAATCATTTTGCGCCACCAAGATTCGAACCCAGGTCGCTACATTAGCAGTCCAGTCTGTTCGCATCTAGGCTATCTTTTTTCAATTGGAGCACATGAATTGTGGCCCTTATAATTCAATTCTTACAGCAAGTCGGTTAGAGTAAAAATTTATGACATAATCAATTTCTCAGTCAGCCAGTATCAGTCTTAATTTAAGTTAGCAATATTGTTACGCAATTTTAATCAAGTCTTGTGTGCATTTCTTCGGCACTGTTTGCACCTTGTTGTGATGCAATCTTTATCAGAATTGAAATTCAGCCAGTCAGTTTTTTCTCTAGCATTCTTACAATGCATGTACCGTCCCAGGAAAATTTCTGATCGAATGGTGCAAGTTTGAAGAAAATCGGTCGAGCCAATTTTTCTGAAATCTATCGCATACCCACATGCCCACAGACAACTCATTTTTAGTATATAGGAAGGGGCTTTAGCACCAAGGGGCTTTAGCACCAAGGGGCTTTAGCACCAAGGGGCTTTAGCACCAAGGGGCTTTAGCACCAAGGGGCTTTAGCACCAAGGGGCTTTAGCACCAAGGGGCTTTAGCACCAAGGGGCTTTAGCACCAAGGGGCTTTAGCACCAAGGGGCTTTAGCACCAAGGGGCTTTAGCACCAAGGGGCTTTAGCACCAAGGGGCTTTAGCACCAAGGGGCTTTAGCACCAGGAAATATTATGTTAGGATCGCTTTAGCACCAAGGGCTTTAGCACCAGGGGCTTTAGCACCAAGGGGCTTTAGCACCAGGAAATATTATGTTAGGATCGCTTTAGCACCAGGAAATATTATGTTAGGATCGCTTTAGCACCAGGAAATATTATGTTAGGATCGCTTTAGCACCAAGGGCTTTAGCACCAGGGGCTTTAGCACCAAGGGGCTTTAGCACCAGGAAATATTATGTTAGGATCGCTTTAGCACAAGGGGCTTTAGCACCAAGGGCTTTAGCACCAGAGGCGCCAGCATGATATCCAATTTGATATATATACACAGTGCATTCTTCGAAGGGTAATTTTGTTTTTTTAAAACCTGCTAATAAGCTTCTACGAGTATATAGCTCGCAAACTGGATTACAGCATAGGAACTAGCTAATTGTTATTTACAACAGGTGTTCTAAGGCTCGGAGGATGGTCATTGAAAAAAACGCAGACTGTAGAGAGAGCTACCTGCAGACTGCTTATTTATCCTACTGGCTTTTTTATCCGCTGTGGCCAAATTTGGCAAACGCGTTCGAAATGCAGTTATTTGGTTTCATCGGGTGTGTAGCTACGTACTCGACTGCACAAGGACCACACAAGGCAGGTATATGTAGTGGCTAGCTGCCGGACTGCCTTTATATCGTGCACTTTTAAGTTTTGCTGGTACAGACTTTCTGATTTTCGTTGCTATTTTAGTCAAAAAAGCTACACTTTAATTCAGTTTTAACAGTTCAACGCATCAACTTAGCCTGTAGATAGGAAAGTCAGGACCGCTGTACACCCCGCGTGAGCGTGGTCGGGGAATATCGGAATTGGCCTGACTGCTTTTGCTTGCCTCCTTGCTGTGCTGGCGGTCGACCGTCCTCTTGAGTTGGTACATCACACGCATTAACCAAAAGCTACAATTTGCTGGCTTCGTTGGCACGAGCTGCTAGTATCGATATTTTCTGCTTTTTCTAGAGTGCAATAACGTGTTTTCTTTCGTGTTTCCTGCATGCTTTTGGCAGCTTTCGAAGTGATACAATTTGTAGCCTATATCACTGCTGCTGATGCCCGGTTCCTGTAGTTGGGATAGGAAGTGATATTTCTAAGAAAGTGGATATTTCTAAGAAAATAAATATTCCAAAGAAAGTGAATGATTCTAAGAATGTTGCTTGGAATTCTCATTTTAAGTTCATGTTTAAACCCTATTTTTATATAATTATTATTCTCATTCTAAACATTAGCACACAGTATTAATAATGTTTCTTAGAAATCTTAGAATAGTTTTGTATTGTTTTTGCATTGTAGTAGTATACAGTAGTCATTTATTCGTCAATAAGAACAAAATAGGTCCACGAATCTCACTTTGATTTTTTACAGAACCCCAGCCAGAGCTAGGGGTCAAGCCTTTATGCCCGCTCCGCTGACTCTGAGAACGGACATGCTCACACAGGGTGTATAATGGCACTGACCTTCTCTTCGTCGGAGAAGTACATGTACAGATACAGTATACAGTTGCTCCACTCTGGCTTTATTAGCATTGCTGCATTTCGAAATTTTAGTTTTGAGGATTTGTCAGAGTCTGTACGCCTGTCTGTTTGTTATCCGTCTTGTTTAAGTGTTTGCCTTAGTGTCTGTCTGTCTGTTTGTCTGTCTGCCCGTCTGTCTGTCTGTCTGCCCGTCTGTCTGTCTGTGTGTCCGTCTGTCTGTCTGTGTGTCTGTCTGTCTGTCTGTCTGTCTGTCTGTCTGTCTGTCTGTCTATCTGTCTGTCTGTCTGTCTGTCTGTCTGTCTGTCTGTCTGTCTGTCTGTCTGTCTGTCTGTCTGCCCGTCTGTCTGTCTGCCCGTCTGCCCGTCTGTCTGTCTGTCTGTCTATCTGTCTGTCTGTCTGTCTGTCTGTCTATCTGTCTGTCTGTCTGTCTGTCTGTCTGTCTGTCTGTCTGTCTGTCTGTCTGTCTGTCTGCCCGTCTGTCTGTCTGCAGAAAATTTAATAGCTTCAGTGATGTTTTGGGACACAGTGCTACATACATGAAAATAGACCACAAGACTTCCTATCCTTGTACAGTGAAGTTGAGAGATTAACAATAACACATCAAACAGTATTTTATTTTTGCGTCTATGCTCAAATTTTCAAGCAAAAAATTGATAAATTATTGGCTTACATATTGGATGATAACAAAGAATGTAACATTAAATTTTGGCCGGCTTCTTTAAGCCCAAAACAATAATTACGAGTATGAGCCAATTTATAAACAAACGCTATTCAGTCAGTTAAATCGTCTTGCGCGCAGTACAATATATTAGTTTTTTTGATAATTCAGAATTCGCAGAATAGGAATTAATTAACTGTGCGCAGAAATAAGAATATTGTCAAAAAACGCCACATCATACTACTCGTGTCCGCATAAGTAGCGCATACAGCATATATATATATATGAAACTATTACGAGGAAGAGAGGAGACAGGGGAAATGGGGGAGGAGTGAGAGAGGGAGACGGGGAGGGAGATAGGGAGAAAAGGAGAGGGAGAGGAGAGAGGGAGGCTAGAATCCAGGGGCAATATTTGAACATAAAGCACAGGTAAAAAGACAAGAAATCAGTAGAGCAAAATTAGCAGATTATATCAAACAACAGATATGAATCGACTGGAAGAGCCTTCAGTAAAATTGAAAAATGGAATAATAACAAACCTTAAGATCAGAGGGGGGATTAACAGAGTGAAGACTAAAACAAATAATTATCGTACATACTACACAAGAAAAACTGGTTTAACAACACAGTAATCAAAATATGAATCAATATATATTAATGTACAAATTGTAAAAAAGGGGGCCATAATAACCACAGACTAATAATATTTATAACAAGGTCATTATAGAGAAATGTTTGGGAAAGACATTTGATAATATTTAATATGGTTATGACGCATTGTTAATATGAGAAATCGTGCTTTCTTTGAACAAAAAAGAACTAGGCAAATCTAGAACAAACAACAATACTATAAAGTGCAAATTAAAGGTTGCTCAACTAATTTGTTTATTGGCCTCGGAATAGCACAAAATAGCAATATTTTTATCAGGCACCGTGCCGCTATCAACACTTGAAGCCGTTACCGACAGAGTATGCATATGGATATACTCAGTGGTCTGTCAGCATCTCTGACAGGTCAGTCAGTCAGTCAGTCAGTCAGTCAGCATCTCTGACAGGTCAGTCAGGTCAGTCAGTCAGTCAGTCAGCATCTCTGACAGGTCAGTCAGTCAGTCAGTCAGTCAGTCAGTCAGTCAGTCAGTCAGTCAGTCAGTCAGTCAGTCAGTCAGTCAGTCAGTCAGTCAGTCAGTCAGTCAGTCAGTCAGTCAGTCAGTCAGTCACCCACTCACTCAAGTCAGTCAGTCAGTCAGTCAGTCAGTCAGTCAGTCAGTCAGTCAGTCAGTCAGTCAGTCAGTCAGTCAGTCAGTCAGTCAGTCAGTCAGTCAGTCAGTCAGTCAGTCAGTCAGTCAGTCAGTCAGTCAGTCAGTCAGTCAGTCAGTCAGTCAGTCAGTCAGTCAGTCAGTCAGTCAGTCAGTCAGTCAGTCAGTCAGTCAGTCAGTCAGTCAGTCAGTCAGTCAGTCAGTCAGTCAGTCAGTCAGTCACCCACTCACTCAAGTCAGTCAGTCAGTCAGTCAGTCAGTCAGTCAGTCAGTCAGTCACCCACTCACTCAAGTCAGTCAGTCAGTCAGTCAGTCAGTCAGTCAGTCAGTCAGTCAGTCAGTCAGTCAGTCAGTCAGTCAGTCAGTCAGTCAGTCAGTCAGTCAGTCAGTCAGTCAGTCAGTCAGTCAGTCAGTCAGTCAGTCAGTCAGTCAGTCAGTCAGTCAGTCAGTCAGTCAGTCAGTCAGTCAGTCAGTCAGTCAGTCAGTCAGTCAGTCAGTCAGTCAGTCAGTCAGTCAGTCAGTCAGTCAGTCAGTCAGTCAGTCAGTCAGTCAGTCAGTCAGTCAGTCAGTCAGTCAGTCAGTCAGTCAGTCAGTCAGTCAGTCAGTCAGTCAGTCAGTCAGTCAGTCAGTCAGTCAGTCAGTCAGTCAGTCAGTCAGTCAGTCAGTCAGTCAGTCAGTCAGTCAGTCAGCATCTCTGACAGGTCAGTCAGTCAGTCAGTCAGTCAGTCAGTCAGTCAGTCAGTCAGTCAGTCAGTCAGTCAGTCAGTCAGTCAGTCAGTCAGTCAGTCAGTCAGTCAGTCAGTCAGCATCTCTGACAGGTCAGTCAGTCAGTCAACATTTCTAATAGGTTTTTTAGTGCCGGACAAGTCAATAAATAATAAAGAAGTGTTAGTTAGTGCATAAAAATAGAATAATTTTTAAACTATGAAGTAATCACAAAGTGCTCAAGCTTCAGAGTATGGCACAAGAACGCTCATTTTCAGGTGGAGAGGGCCGTCTGGCAGACTGATGATGCTGATAATGCGGCTGCTGCCTAGGCTGCTGTTGCTGCCGCCTTGGCTGCTGCTGCTGCTGTTGTTGTTGTTGCTGCTGCTGCTGCTGCTGGCGCTGAAACTGCTGTTCCTCTTCGCGTTGCAGCTGCAAGGCCAGTTGCTCGTCAGTCTGAGTTGAGGGACACTGACCGCCGGCTGCTGGAGCTGCGGCTGGGGTTAGGGTTTGGCGATTTTTGCGGGCTTTTTTAGCATGTCTAGGCAACTTTCTCTGCGGACTGTAGTCAGTCAGTCAGCATCTAATAGTATACTGCTACTATTACTAATACTACTAATGCTACTGCTACTATTACTAATACTACTAATGCTACTACTACTACTACTGCTACTATTACTAATACTACTACTACTACTGCTACTATTACTAATACTACTAATGCTACTACTACAACTACTGCTACTATTACTAATACTACTAATGCTACTGCTACTATTACTAATACTACTAATGCTACTACTACTACTACTGCTACTATTACTAATACTACTACTACTACTACTACTACTGCTACTGAACTCACCAGTCTGCCCCTGCAGTGCCAGAGCCAGCTGTCTATCCTGCTCCACCTGATCCATAGCCTCCCCAGTGGGAGAATGCACAGGATAGCCAGCCGAGGGTTCGATGTCCGACCGGCGAAAATCGGCGTTCATAAAAGTGCTATCGTTGTCGATGTTGTTTAGAGTTTCCCATACAACGTCGGGCTGGTGAAGGTAGCCCTGGTCGGTCACCAGCAGGTATAGCTGGCCCTGCATAGATATTGGGCGGTTGTGAGCATATTAACTTGGCGAACGAGCGAAGGCAGCTCAAAGTGGAATGGCAATGGCTAATTTAGAACGTTAGCTCGTTTGGGACACTGGAAAAAACCGAATGACCTTGAGAGTCAGTGACTGCGGGAAGTCCAATAACCTTGAGAGTCAGTGGCAGCGAAAAGCCTGATGACCTTGAGAGTCAGTGGCAGCGGAAACCCCAATGACCTTGAGTCAGTGGCAGCGGAAATCCCAATGACCTTGAGAGTCAGTGGCAGCGGAAACCCCAATGACCTTGAGAGTCAGTGGCAGCGGAAACCCCAATGACCTTGAGAGTCAGTGACAGCGGAAATCCCAATGACCTTGAGAGTCAGTGGCAGCGGAAACCCCAATGACCTTGAGAGTCAGTGACAGCGGAAATCCCAATGACCTTGAGAGTTAGTGGCAGCGGAAATCCTAATGACCTTGAGAGTCAGTGACAGCGGAAATCCCAATGACCTTGAGAGTCAGTGGCAGCGGAAAGCACCCATCACTAAACCTGAGATTTAAGAGTGAATGGTCGTGGAAAACCCAAATAACCTCGAGAATCTGTGACAGTGGAAAGCCCAAATGATCTTCAGAGTTAGAGTTAGTCACCTGGTGCTTAGTCAAGGTCGAGAAATGGTTATTCCTGAACAGCACGCACAGCGATCCCTCCTTCAACGATTCGGTTAACTGCCATAAACCGAACACAGTCAGCTGATTGGAGCTGCAATTTAGGAATTCTTCAGCCGCAATTGCTGCAAACAAAAGTGAAAAATAATTGAAGTTTAAAATTGTCACGTATGTAGCGTAAGAGTAAAATGTTCTGCCTCTTACCCTGAGCCAGCAATTCTTGATCTTCGCCATTCTTAGCCGTGATGATCTTCTCAACCAACTGATTATAAGTCAACTGCTCGATAAACTGAGCAACATCGCACTGCTGCGGATCCAGCACCCAGCCGTGAACCAACTCGATGTTGAATCGGTCGAATATGTCCAACTCGGGGGTGTACTCAAATTTCGAGTAGCTGAAAGAATAAATTAACCGTAAATTTGTTATAATTATAAAATGTGACATAATAACCTCTTGCCCACACTCCACGCACTTCTTTACTCTTCCCACCCTCTAATCTACCCTCTTCCCATCCTCTAATCTACCCTCTTCCCACCCTCTAATCTACCCTCTTCCCACCCTCTAATCTACCCTCTTCCCATCCTCTAATCTACCCTCTTCCCACCCTCTAATCTACCCTCTTCCCATCCTCTAATCTACCCTCTTCCCACCCTCTAATCTACCCTCTTCCCATCCTCTAATCTACCCTCTTCCCACCCTCTAATCTACCCTCTTCCCACCCTCTAATCTACCCTCTTCCCATCCTCTAATCTACCCTCTTCCCACCCTCTAATCTACCCTCTTCCCATCCTCTAATCTACCCTCTTCCCACCCTCTAATCTACCCTCTTCCCACCCTCTAATCTACCCTCTTCCCATCCTCTAATCTACCCTCTTCCCACCCTCTAATCTACCCTCTTCCCATCCTCTAATCTACCCTCTTCCCACCCTCTAATTTACCCTCTTCCCACTCTCTAATTTACCCTCTTCCCACTCTCTAATTTACCCTCTTCCCACTCTCTAATCTAGCCTCTCCCCAGCCCCAGCTCACCCAGAGAATCCGATATTAATATCCAGTCCAGTCTGAAGTCTCGGGAATAGAGACAAGGAGTCGCCAACCAGCTGTTCCAAATTATTCTGCTCGTCTTTATTCCCGGCATTAGACTGTTGCTGCCTAGTAACAATGTCGAGAAGGGCATCGCCAAGGCGCTGCATCAAATCTTGCGAGGCAACATAATCGCAACCGGATGGCAGGCTAATAGTCCCTCTTAGCAGGAGGATGTTGGCGATGGCCAGCAGGGGACACGGTCCGTTGATGTTCTGTGTCACCACCGGGTGCTGCTTGCCAGCGTGGCGAATCCATTTGACATGGTAGATGTCTGAGGAGTCAGTCCCGGCGCTGTCAATGTAACTGGCATTGGTGCTTCTGTTTTCAATAAAGGGCGAGACGCTTTAACTATTTTTGGTTGCCAAGGAGACGAATTTAATGTTTTAACAAAGTGTTGCTAAAAAAGGCATGCTATTAGTGTTAGATAGGGGTGAATAGAATGAAGATATTTCCTGTTGCTAGAGGACATCGATACAAGCATAAGTTGCAAAGGGACACCGGTGAAAGCATCGCGTTGCTAAGGGATACCGATAAAAACATCCGTTGGTAAGGGACACCGATGCAAGTATCCGTTGCTAAGGGATACCGATGCAAGTATCCAATACTAAGGAACACCGATGAAAGCATCGCGTTGCTAAGGGATACCGATAAAAACATCCGTTGGTAAGGGACACCGATGCAAGTATCCGTGGCTAAGGCAGGCACACCGATGCAAGTATCCAATACTAAGGGACACTGATGCAAGCATCCGTTGCTAAGGGACACCGATAGAAACATCAGTTGCTAAGGGACATGGATGCAAGCATCCATTACTAAGGGAGCCTCTTCATATCGCCGGTTCGAAAAACAGAACCGGTTCCAAACCGGTTCGATGCTCTTCATATTGATGGTTCGAAAAAACAGAATCAGTTCTGGAACATGGTTCTGGTTCTAGAATATGGTTCGAGAAATTTTCTCGAACCATTGTCATGTTTACACTTTAACAGTAAAATATATTTGAAATCGTCAATTTTTTATTATTGTTATATAATTATTCCTTTTTTGTCATATCCAAGAGGAAACAAAGTCAAAGAACGACAAAATTAAATTGTAAAGACTGTCAAACATAAAATGGGTTCGAAGCTCCTTATTTCACACTGGTTCTGGTTCTAGAACTCGAATTTATTCTGGTTCTAGAACCGATTGCCGTGAAGAGGCTCATTGACACTGATAAAAACATCTGTTGCTAAGGGACACCGATGCAAGCATCCGTTGCTAGGGAGGCATCCGTTGCTAAGCGACACTGATGCAAGCATTCGTTGCTAAGGGATACCGATGCTAGCATTTGTTGCTAAGGTAATCGAAAACTACGAGTACGTCCATACTTGATTCCGTTGCTAAGGAGAACACCCAATTATACTATTATATTCGTTTTTTAACATTGACTGTACCTTTCAGCAGCTACCACTGGAGCAGAGTTACTCCCCGATGATGAACCAGCGATATCTTTGGGCTGCTCTATTTGCTCAACAGTAATACTCTCTTCAGACTGCTTCTGTAGCTCCAGCTTCTCCTGCTGTTGTTGCGGTTCCTGTTCCTGCTCATCTTGATGCAGTTTCTGCTCCTGCTCATCTTGCTCGCTCATGATAAGAGCTGGTTGCTATGAAGTTGCTTAGACTTTGTTTTTTTATGACTCCTTGGCAATTTTAATCACCGTTTAGTAAGCATGAAATGTGTTATTTGCGAAATAGGCTTTAGTTCATTTATATACGCTCTTTCTTTCCTATGTTTTTTTTATCTTCCCTATCTACTCTCATTTGCTCCTTAATACTCCCTTATCCTCCCCATCCTCTCCCTTATCTAAGTTATCTTACCCATCCTCTCCCTTATCTTCCCCATCCTCTCCCTTATCCTCCCCATCCTCTCCCTTATCTTACCCATCCTCTCCCTTATCTTCCCCATCCTCTCCCTTATCCTCCCCATCCTCTCCCAATCTTCCCCATGCCCTTATCTTCCCTATCCTCTTCCTTATCTTCCCCATCCTCTCCCTTATCTTCCCCATCCTCTCCCTTATCTTCCCCATCCTCTCCCTTATCTTCCCCATCCTCTCCCTTATCTTCCCCATCCTCTCCCAATCTTCCCCATGCCCTTATCTTCCCTATCCTCTTCCTTATCTTCCCCATCCTCTCCCTTATCTTCCCCATCCTCTCCCTTATCTTCACCATCCTCTCCCTTATCTTCTCCATCTTCTCCCTATCTTCTAATCAAAGAAATTAACTTCAAAAATTTATACTGATAAAATCGCGGTTTCTGCTGAATAATCAGTAGTATCTGCAGTATACTTGCTATTTAATAATCAAAAATATTGTTTTAAATTATTAATTAAAAGCTTAGCTTACTTTTATAACGCGAACTCTGCCAAAACCAAGTATAAATAAATTATAATTAAAAATAATAAACTCGACCTCGAGAGTAAAGGAAGGTTAATTAGATAAATAAGATAAACTCAAATGAGGGTGTATATATAAATAACTAAAATAGTATTGCAATCGTACATTAAAAAACGATGAAGCTACTGCACTACTATTGAGTAGCCATCAAAGCACATAGACAACTCCAAAACAGGATGCTTTCTCAGAAAATAGATTTCAACAATGCAGATTATTTATGGAAATGATGATAACGATTTTTCTTGTAAAAATTGATGCAGAAAAAATGATGAGAAATATCTAAATATGGAAAGAGTTATAGTTTTTGCAGAGAATGAAACGCAAATCAAAATAGTTGAGTGAGTCGTCACGCTTTCTGTACACAAAACCAAATAGTATTACTTAAAGTAGAAAGGATATTATACAGGACTATTTATATGCTGAATATGCATAATGATTTTTTTGTTTTACAAGTTTAGAACAAGCTGTTTAAACAATGATAGATGACGTCACGGTATTCTGCTATGTACAATTGCGAATTTACAAGGAAGAAAAAATTATTTACAAAAATATGGCATATTTACAAAAAAATTAAAGAACGTCATTTTAGTTTTTCTATGGGAAAATTTATTTCTCAGTTTGAATTATTCAATATAATATAAAGAAATTTAAGTTAAGCGGGTTAATATTTAAAAGGGTAATCACTAGCAGGCCAAAAATTAATAAGCTACACAAAAATTTAAACAATTGATAATTCAAATGGCATCCTAACTAATATTTTTTCTGACAAATTTAACTACTAAAACTTAGCTTGTAATTAATCAATCAAAATGGCACCTTGATCAATAAATAGAATGGCACCTTGATCAATCAAAATGGCACCTTGATCAATAAATAGAATGGCACCTTGATCAATCAAAATGGCACCTTGATCAATAAATAGAATGGCACCTTGATCAATCAAAATTGCACCTTGATCAATCAATCAAATGGCACCTTGATCAATCAATCAAATGGCACCTTGATCAATCAATCAAATGGCACCTTGATCAATCAATCAAATGGCACCTTGATCAATCAATCAAATGGCACCTTGATCAATCAATCAAATGGCACCTTGATCAATCAAAATGACACCTGGATCAATCAAAATGGCACCTTGATTAATAAATAGAATGGCACCTTGATCAATCAAAATAGCACATTGATCAATCAATCAATGGCACCTTGATCAATCAAAAATGGCACCTTGATCAATCAAAATGGCACCTTGATCAATCAATCAAATGGCACCTTGATCAATCAATCAAATGGCACCTTGATCAATCAATCAAATGGCACCTTGATCAATCAATCAAATGGCACCTTGATCAATCAATCAAATGGCACCTTGATCAATCAATCAAATGGCACCTTGATCAATCAATCAAATGGCACCTTGATCAATCAAAATGACACCTGGATCAATCAAAATGGCACCTTGATCAATCAAAATGGCACCTTGATTAATAAATAGAATGGCACCTTGATCAATCAAAATGGCACATTGATCAATCAATCAATGGCACCTTGATCAATCAAAAATGGCACCTTGATCAATCAAAATGGCACCTTGATCAATCAAAATGGCACCTTGATCAATCAATCAATGGCACTTTGATCAATCAAAAATGACACTTCGATCAATCAAAAATGACACATGGATCAATCAAAAAATGACACTTTATTGAAAATGGCATATTGGTCAATCAGAAATGACAAATCGAATTATCAATATCGCCAACACCTAAAACGTAAACCCAAAATCCAACAAAAAATTCAGTTGTTTTTCTCTTCAATTTGACTGTCTTTTCTTTTTAGCTTCGCGAAATTTCTCTTTGAGTCTGGCCAGCCTGGTAGCCACTTTGTCCATCACAGCTTTGAGTCTATCGACGCCCCATTGCAGATCGGCAGTGCGCTCTTTCATTTCCAGCCTGCGATCGACAATGTCATCATCGTCGTCATCGTAGTCGTAGATGACCTCGCTATTGGGGTCAGCTGGTGCGTTTTGGCGAAGTTTTTCTCTGGCCTGTTGGTTTTTAGTTCGATTGATAATTGGCTATGTAGAGATGGTGGGCATTGTGTATACAAGGTTGAATTTACCCTATATATGTACAATAGATGGGCCGGTTTAGATATGAAAGGGGTGGATCTAGACAGGGTCATCAATATAGAAATTTATGTATACAGAAAAGAAGTGGAACAATAAGGGTCAGTTAAAATAGGGGAGGGGTCAATGTACATAGAAGAGGGGGTCACTTTGCATAGAGAAGGGGTCAATTTGTATAGGAGGTCAATCTACACAGGGGAGGAGTCAATCTGTATAGGGGATGGGTCAATATGCATATAAAGAATGGGTCAATCTGCACAGAGAATGGGTCAATCTGCACAGAGAATGGGTCAATCTGCATAGAGAATGGGTCAATCTGCACAGAGAATGGGTCAATATGCATATAAAGAATGGGTCAATCTGCATAGAGAATGGGTCAATATGCACAGAGAGTGGGTCAATATGCACAGAGAATGGGTCAATCTGCACAGAGAATGGGTCAATCTGCACAGAGAATGGGTCAATCGGCATAGAGAATGGGTCACTCTGCACAGAGAATGGGTCGATCTGCACAGAGAGTGGGTCAATCTGCACAGAGAATGGGTCAATCTGCACAGAGAACGGGTCAATCTGCACAGAGAATGGGTCAATCGGCATAGAGAATGGGTCACTCTGCACAGAGAATGGGTCGATCTGCACAGAAAATGGGTCAATCTGCACAGAGAACGGGTCAATCTGCATAGAGAATGGGTCAATCTGCACAGAGAATGGGTCAATCTGCACAGAGAATGGGTCAATCTGCATAGAGAATGGGTCACTCTGCACAGAGAATGGGTCAATCTGCACAGAGAATGGGTCAATCTGCACAGAGAATGGGTCAATCTGCACAGAGAATGGGTCAATCTGCACAGAGAATGGGTCAATCTGCACAGAGAATGGGTCAATCTGCACAGAGAATGGGTCAATCTGCACAGAGAATGGGTCAATCTGTATAGAGAATGGGTCAATCTGCATAGAGAATGGGTCAATCTGCACAGAGAATGGGTCAATCTGCATAGAGAATGGGTCAATCTGCATAGAGAATGGGTCAATCTGCATAGAGAATGGGTCAATCTGCACAGAGAATGGGTCAATCTGCACAGAGAATGGGTCAATCTGCACAGAGAACGGGTCAATCTGCATAGAGAATGGGTCAATCTGCACAGAGAATGGGTCAATCTGCATAGAGAATGGGTCAATCTGCATAGAGAATGGGTCACTCTGCACAGAGAATGGGTCGATCTGCACAGAAAATGGGTCAATCTGCACAGAGAACGGGTCAATCTGCATAGAGAATGGGTCAATCTGCACAGAGAATGGGTCAATCTGCACAGAGAATGGGTCAATCTGCATAGAGAATGGGTCACTCTGCACAGAGAATGGGTCAATCTGCACAGAGAATGGGTCAATCTGCACAGAGAATGGGTCAATCTGCACAGAGAATGGGTCAATCTGCACAGAGAATGGGTCAATCTGCACAGAGAATGGGTCAATCTGTATAGAGAATGGGTCAATCTGCATAGAGAATGGGTCAATCTGCACAGAGAATGGGTCAATCTGCATAGAGAATGGGTCAATCTGCATAGAGAATGGGTCAATCTGCATAGAGAATGGGTCAATCTGCACAGAGAATGGGTCAATCTGCACAGAGAATGGGTCAATCTGCACAGAGAATGGGTCAATCTGTATAGGGGATGGGTCAATCTGCATAGAGGATGGGTCAATATGCATATAAAGAATGGGTCAATCTGCATAGAGAATGGGTCAATCTGCATAGAGAATGGGTCAATCTACATAGAGAATGGGTCAATCTGCATAGAGAATGGGTCAATCTGCATAGATAATGGGTCAATATGCATATAAAGAATGGGTCAATCTGCATAGAGAATGGGTCAATCTGCATAGATAATGGGTCAATCTGCATAGATAATGGGTCAATCTGCACAGAGAATGGGTCAATCTGCATGGATAATGGGTCAATCTGCACAGAGAATGGGTCAATCTGCACAGAGAATGGGTCAATCTGCATAGAGAATGGGTCAATCTGCATAGATAATGGGTCAATATGCATATAAAGAATGGGTCAATCTGCATAGATAATGGGTCAATCTGCATAGATAATGGGTCAATCTGCACAGAGAATGGGTCAATCTGCATAGAGAATGGGTCAATCTGCATAGAGAATGGGTCAATCTACATAGAGAATGGGTCAATCTGCATAGAGAATGGGTCAATATGCATAGATAATGGGTCAATCTGCATAGAGAATGGGTCAATCTGCACAACAAAATCAGGAAATGGTTCGCACCTGCAGCCTGCGATCGTACCAATCCTTATCGGCAATTTTCTGTCCCCGACGTAACTGACGCAGCTTCTTTGAACGATGCTTCATCTTTTTGGCGTCAGATTTTCGTTCGCGCGCTCGCGCCGCCGCCCGGCCGTCCAGACTCCAGCGCAGAGCGGCGCGCGCCTTGCCGCTATCGTCGTTGGCGTCGTTGACGCCGTTGCTAAGGACGCACTGGCCATTCTTAGCAACAACGATAGGAACAGTGGGAATGGAATCCTTGGCCAGCTTCATCTCCTTAGCTTCATCATTGGCAGGCTGTTTCTGGTTATTATTCTCGGTTGAATAGGCCGGCGGCGGCGACGGGGCAGTCGAAAAATCGAAATAGCGCTTCGGCAGCTTCCTTAGCAACCGGCCTGTTAGGCTGCCGAACTGCTCTCTGAACAATTTCACCGTAGCGTTAGTGAACTTCTTCATCAATGCGCCTCCGGGCGAATTTCCCAGCTTCCTTAGTAACCGTTCAGAAGCGTTATTAACGCCGCGAAGCAGGCCGTCGCCAACTTTAGCAGCTGTTGCTGTGCCGTTGCTAAGGGCGCTAAACCAAGCTGGATATTCATTGGATAGGAAACGATCGAGCCTACCGCAAAGATCTTTCGAGTGTTTCGGTATAGAAGTTCGAAACTGTTCGATTTCAACTTGAAGTTTTGCGTTCCGGGCTTTTAGCTCGTCCAACTGAAATTGGATATATAGATTTTATTTATAACAAATAGATTTCCTTAGCAACTAGAACTCAACTTTGATTTTACAAAGCAACCAATGCCTAAATTAGATTTACCCCTAGCAACCAACAACAAATAAGATTACTCCTAGCAACCAATGCCCAAATGAGATTTTCCTTAGCAACCAGCTATCAAATAAGGCTACTCCTAGCAACCAATGCCTAAATGAAATTTTCCTTAGCAACCAGCTATCAAATAAGACTACTCCTAGCAACCAATGCCCAAATGAGATTTTCCTTAGCAACCAGCTATCAAATAAGGCTACTCCTAGCAACCAATGCCCAAATGAAATTTTCCTTAGCAACCAGCTATCAAATAAGACTACTCCTAGCAACCAATGCCCAAATGAGATTTTCCTTAGCAACCAGCTATCAAATAAGGCTACTCCTAGAAACCAATGCCTAAATGAAATTTTCCTTAGCAACCAGCTATCAAATAAGACTACTCCTAGCAACTAATGCCTAAACTAGATTCTACCTAGCAATCAATGACTAAATTAGATTACCCTAGCAACCAACCATACATTTCCTAATTAAGCGCCGACAGAAAAGTACATTGTGTACCTGCAAATTCGCTTTAGTTGAGTTGCAAGCTCGCTCGGCTTCGGCAAGACGCTCCCCAAGCTCTTCATTTCTAGCCTTCTCCCTGTTGTACCGAGTTTTGTACAGCTCCATAGCAACACGAAGGGCGTCCTTCTCCTCCTCCGATTCAGCGTACAAGCTCTCCCATTTGTCCACGTACTCCTTCTGAACTAGGGTGGTTTTCAGTTCGCTGACTGACAGCTCCAGATTGTCGTAGCGCCGAGTGCAGGCGGCCAGGTCGCGGCGGAGGGCGCGCGAACGGGCGGCCTGGCAAATTTGAGCCAAATTTATTGGCATCGATTTATAATGGCGGCTATACTGGGGTCAGTCTACCAGACTGAGAGTTGTAGCTTAATCTGGGAATCTGGGATACTGACTCAGAAACTGACACTCTGAAAGGCTAATCCAGCAACTGAGGATCTGGGAGGCTGGCCCAGCAAATGAGGATCTGGGAGGCTGGCCCAGCAACTAAGGATCTGAGAGGATGGCCCAGCAACTGAGGATCTGAGAGGCTAGCCGAACAACTGAGGATCTGGGAGGCTGGCCGAGAAACTGAGGATCTGAGAGGCTGGCCGAGAAACTGAGGATCTGAGAGGCTGGCCCAGCAACTGAGGATCTGAGAGGCTGGCCCAGCAACTGAGGATCTGGGAGGCTGGCCCAGCAAATGGGGATCTGGGATTCTGGCACGCAGTCAGTTGCCCCAAAAAGTCGCACCTGGTCAGCCCGCCAGGCCCGGCAGCCGATCAGCAGTCGGCCATCCCGTCCGCTTGAAAATCCATTGAAATGGCCCAGGCCGAGTCCGACAGCAAAGGCCAGCGCCACCAGGCAAAGCACGCTCAGCCAGCCATTCACCGGCTCATTCGGCCTGTGCCGGTACTGCCGCTGCCTGTGCCTGGCAGCCTCAGCCAGCATGGCTGGCAGCACGTGGCCATAGTCGGCTGAGTTGACGTCGCCGTCAGGCGGAGCCACAACCGCCGCCGAAGCCGCCGCCGCGCTAGGCAGCTCGGCAGCCAATCCGATGTCGCTTTCTGGCGGCGATTCGCGCTCGGCTTCGTTGCCGTCTTCGTCGTAGTCCAGCCAGCGATGAATGATGCGAAGTCGGGCGGGTTCCGGCTCCGGCGGCGGCGTCGGTGGCGACGACTGCAGCGGTTGCTGCTGCTGCTGTTGCTCAGCCGATGTCGGAAGAGAGTTCTGCAGCAGACGAATTGCTTTTAGAATGCGTTGCTGTTCTGCTTGTCCGGAAAATTGTTGCTGCTGCTGCTGCTGCTGCACCTCGTTGCCAACAACAACCAAGTTTGCCGACGCGGCAACAGTCTCGGATGAAGCTTGCATAGAAGAAACCGGCTGCTGTTCGTCTTCTTTTAATTCGACACCAATGTCGATTTGATCGCCGCCGTCTAAGTTATTGTCGGCATCATTATCTTCACAGGTGTCGTCAGCTTCAGACACTCGAAGCACTTCTACAGAAGAGCTGCTACTATTTGTCGAATAGTTATTCTGTTGCTGACTCGCAGATGCGGCCGGCTGAGCTGGGTCGACAATCTCCCAGTCGGACGACGTGGCAATCGCGTCTGCTGGCGTCAAATTCGAAGTCAATTCATTTGATTCGGTAGATTTCTCTTTACTACTTCCGCTGCTTGTAGCCATAGAAGTATTGATTATCGATTTACTGATTAATTGACAGCATGAAGATAAATTTGATTTTTGCGTAACATATTACATGAAAAATTATTCAAAATTCTATGGCTTAAACCCCAACTGTTGCTAGAACAATAGCAGGGAAACACACACTGTCTATGGCTTGAACCCCAGCTGTTGCTAGAACAATAGCAGGGAAACACACTGTCTATGGCTTGAACCCCAGCTGTTGCTAGAACAATAGCGGGGAAACACACTGTCTATGGCTTGAACCCCAGCTGTTGCTAGAACAATAGCGGGGAAACACACTGTCTATGGCTTGAGCCCCAGCTGTTGCTAGAACAATAGCGGGGAAACACACGCTGTCTATGGCTTGAACCCCAGCTGTTGCTAGAACAATAGCAGGGAAACACACACTGTCTATGGCTTGAACCCCAGCTGTTGCTAGAACAATAGCAGGGAAACACACACTGTCTATGGCTTAAACCCCAACTGTTGCTAGAACAATAGCAGGGAAACACACACTGTCTATGGCTTGAACCCCAGCTGTTGCTAGAACAATAGCAGGGAAACACACTGTCTATGGCTTGAACCCCAGCTGTTGCTAGAACAATAGCGGGGAAACACACTGTCTATGGCTTGAACCCCAGCTGTTGCTAGAACAATAGCGGGGAAACACACTGTCTATGGCTTGAGCCCCAGCTGTTGCTAGAACAATAGCGGGGAAACACACGCTGTCTATGGCTTGAACCCCAGCTGTTGCTAGAACAATAGCAGGGAAACACACACTGTCTATGGCTTGAACCCCAGCTGTTGCTAGAACAATAGCAGGGAAACACACACTGTCTATGGCTTGAACCCCAGCTGTTGCTAGAACAATAGCGGGGAAACACACGCTGTCTATGGCTTGAACCCCAGCTGTTGCTAGAACAATAGCGGGGAAACACACTATGGCTTGAACCCCAGCTGTTGCTAGAACAATAGCGGGGAAACACACGCTGTCTATGGCTTGAACCCCAGCTGTTGCTAGAACAATAGCAGGGAAACACACACTGTCTATGGCTTGAACCCCAGCTGTTGCTAGAACAATAGCGGGGAAACACACACTGTCTATGGCTTGAACCCCAGCTGTTGCTAGAACAATAGCGGGGAAACACACGCTGTCTATGGCTTGAACCCCAGCTGTTGCTAGAACAATAGCGGGGAAACACACTGTCTATGGCTTGAACCCCAGCTGTTGCTAGAACAATAGCGGGGAAACACACACTGTCTATGGCTTGAACCCCAGCTGTTGCTAGAACAATAGCAGGGAAACACACACTGTCTATGGCTTGAACCCCAGCTGTTGCTAGAACAATAGCGGGGAAACACACACTGTCTATGGCTTGAACCCCAGCTGTTGCTAGAACAATAGCGGGGAAACACACGCTGTCTATGGCTTGAACCCCAGCTGTTGCTAGAACAATAGCGGGGAAACACACTGTCTATGGCTTGAACCCCAGCTGTTGCTAGAACAATAGCGGGGAAACACACACTGTCTATGGCTTGAACCCCAGCTGTTGCTAGAACAATAGCAGGGAAACACACACTGTCTATGGCTTGAACCCCAGCTGTTGCTAGAACAATAGCGGGGAAACACACGCTGTCTATGGCTTGAACCCCAGCTGTTGCTAGAACAATAGCGGGGAAATACACACTGTCTATGGCTTGAACCCCAACTGTTGCTAAGCTATTTAAAACCGAATTAATAACGATCAAGTTTATTACTCAAAAGCTCTATAAGAAACTCAAACAGTTTATAATTGGTAGATAGGCACAACAAGAATTCTATTTTCAATAGATATTGTACCACAATTTTGACAATAAGTGATTTAAATTATTACAGAATAAAACAGCTTAAACATCAAGATTAAAATAACAATGAAAATTGAAATGAAATGAGAGATTATTAAAGTTTCATGTGATGAAATCATTGAAGAAGATATAATAGCAAACAAATTTATGCAAACGACACGATTATAGTTATTACAACATCATTATGATTATGAATTATGATTAATTTGTTTGAACACAGAGGCGCGCAAACTTTAAGATTAACTTTAAGCATCACAGATTTTTAATAAAAACACAAATAAGTTCTTACAAGCTCTACTAAGATAACAATAAATATAAATTATAGCGAGTATACACAGGTTGCAAATCTTGATTAGCAATCCATTAATGCACTATCTAGCACGAATATAAATAGGCTTCAAAGGGATTATAAATTAATTAACTAAACAGAGCGAAAACAATAAGATAGGGACAGCATAACTGTAGGCTTTTAGTCTTTTTAAGTACACCTTGCACTATTCTAGCTACGAACGAACATAAAATAAAGCATGTGATAAAATATTAGTTAAATATACCAGCAGCACTTTCGATATTTAAACTACAATGTACTCAAAATTTTAGTATTTTGTTACTTTCTACTTGAGGGGGCCATACCCCAGCGGCCCAGGCTCGATTCCAAGTGCAGTCGCATTAATTTGGGGCTGAATTGGAATCTCGGCTTGGCTCTGCTCGTGCAATAACGGCTTTGAGCGCCAACCCCCAAGGCACAGTGAAGTGTACATGCCTAAAGATAAATGAAGTCAGGGCCGCTGTACACTCCTGTGTGAGTGTGTGACTGCGTACGTATCCGCGCGCTTGTATGCCTGCTCAGGGGAGTCGGCGGAACTTTAAGTTACTAAGGTTGTTCGTGTCATAACTCGAGTGTCATGGAGCATCCAATTTCATTGTTGAAATTTACGGTTTTTCAAGCTTGTTGCTAATAAATCCACTTTTAATATTTTCGTAATTCTAGGAATTTCAGGATTTCTGCTAAGTCTGTGGCTCAAAGAAATTAATTTCAAGTTAGAAGCATTCTCCTGCGCATAAAATATTGATTTCATATACTAAACCATAGAATGACAAATCGGCCTTCAAAAAAGTCTGACCACACAGTCTTATACCATCATTAAGAGAAACCGCTAAAGTCCATCTTCAACTGGATAGTTGGCTGCTGCTGTTGCTGCTCCATTAGGCGTCTTTGACTAGCATCGCCTTGCTGCCTCTGCTGTTGCTGTTTAGCCTGCAAAGCGCGCTGGGTGGCTTCTAGTCTAGTCTTCAATTCTGGCACCTCAATTAGCAACGATCGGGTCAACTCGGCGTACTGCGGCAGCACCTTCTGCAGCTGGATCCAAGCCTGCCTACTGGCTGCACTGTCCGGCCGCTCCGGCTGGAGCAGGTTAACTAGCGGAGTTAAGAGTAGTAGCAGCAGTTTCCTACGCTGCGCTAACTCGTTACTGACTACTTGGTCAGTAGCATTAGTAGCAGATAAAACAGCCGAAGCCAGTGCCGCCGCACCGTCCAATGCATTCAAATTGGCATCGTCGGCTGACTCTAGTTCACCTAGTCGGAGCAATTCGGCGAACGCTTTCGGCGCTAGACGGCGAGCGAAATAAGCGCGCCTCAGCGGGGCGGCTCGAACCAAGGAGGCGGAGAGCTCGGCCGACTCGGTGGGACGGTGTTCTGATGTCCACAGCGCGTCCAACAGGTTGCACAGGCAGTCAGCTAGCTGAGGTCGGCGGCAAATTGCTGGACAGGTCAGGCAGAGGTCTGACAGGAATTTGGCGCGCTCGCCAGTGTCCAGGTGATCGGTTTGGGACACCTAGCGGCCGCATGGGGAGAAGGTGGGCGTTTGAGACACCGTGGCAACTTGTGGCCCTCGTGAGACACCCTGACCCTCCTGAGACACCCTGACCCCCATGAGACACCCTGACCCTCTTGAGACACTCTGACCCTCATGAGACACCCTGACCCTCATGAGACACCCTGACCCTCCTATACTAGACACCCTGACCCTCATGAGACACCCTGACCCCATGAGACACCCTGACCCCCTTAAGATGCCCTTGGCCTTTTAAGCATCCTGAAACTTGAGACAACCTATAGCAACTCTCAAGAAACCCAAACTACTTACTCAATTAAGACACTCTAAGGTACTCTCAAGACACCCTAGCCACACCAAAGACACCCTAGCCACATCAAAGACACCCTAGCCTCACCAAAGACACCCTAGCCTCATCAAAGACACCCTAGCCACATCAAAGACACCCTAGCCTCACCAAAGACACCCTAGCCTCATCAAAGACACCCTAGCCTCATCAAAGACACCCTAGCCTCATCAATGACACCCTAGCCACATCAAAGACACCCTAGCCTCATCAAAGACACCCTAGCCTCATCAAAGACACCCCAGTCTCACCAAGGACACCCCAGTCTCACCAAGGACACATTTAGCTACACTAAAGACACCCTAGTCTTACTAAGGACACCCTAGCCTCATCAAGGACACCCTAGCCTCATCAAAGACACCCTAGCCTCATCAAAGACACCCCAGTCTCACCAAGGACACCCCAGTCTCACCAAGGACACATTTAGCTACACTAAAGACACCCTAGTCTTACTAAGGACACCCTAGCCTCATCAAGGACACCCTAGCCTCATCAAAGACACCCTAGCCTCATCAAAGACACCCCAGTCTCACCAAGGACACCCCAGTCTCACCAAGGACACATTTAGCTACACTAAAGACACCCTAGTCTTACTAAGGACACCCTAGCCTCATCAAAGACACCCTAGTCTTACTAAGGACACCCTAGCCTCATCAAAGACACCCTAGCCTCACCAAAGACACCCTAGCCTCATCAAATAGACCCCAGTCTCCCCAAGGACACATTTAGCTACACTAAAGACACCCTAGTCTTACTAAGGACACCCTAGCCTCATCAAAGACACCCTAGCCTCATCAAAGACACCCTAGCCTCATCAAAGACACCCCAGTCTCACCAAGGACACCCCAGTCTCACGAAGGACACATTTAGTTAGCTACACTAAAGACACCCTAGTCTTACTAAGGACACCCTAGCCTCATCAAAGACACCCTAGCAACATCAAAGACACCCTAGCCTCATCAAAGACACCCTAGCCTCACCAAAGGCACCCTAGCCTCATCAAATAGACCCCAGTCTCCCCAAGGACACATTTAGCTACACTAAAGACACCCTAGTCTTACTAAGGACACCCTAGCCTCATCAAAGACACCCTAGCCTCATCAAAGACACCCTAGCCTCATCAAAGACACCCTAGCCTCACCAAAGACACCCTAGCCTCATCAAATACACCCCAGTCTCACCAAGGACACATTTAGCTACACTAAAGACACCCTAGTCTTACTAAGGACACTCTAGCCATCCCAAAGACACCCTAGCCTCACCAAGGACACCCTAGCCATACGAAAGACACCCAGACACCATTGGAGCATTGAGTCACCCCAGCTCAATATAAAAAGCGCCCCACCTTAAGCGCTGTACAGGCGCACAGCTCGGTCCAAATAGCGCCTCGAGATTCGCAATCTCTCGCCAAAGCTAATAAAGCGTCGCGCGCCGCTCGCCTTACCGGCGCCAGCTGACCCTGCGGAGGCGGGCGCTGCAGTATGGCCAGCAGCAGATGGCACAGAGCTGGCAGTACGGACAGAGCGCCAGCTGGCGAACATACCGGAGGTACCAGAGGGAACAGAGCTACAGCTGAGGCTAATAGTTGACTTTCAGGCGATTCCGACTGTTGCTGCTGCTGGGCAGCTGGGCAAGCTGGCACTCGCAGTTGCGGGCACAGATCCGGTTGGTAACGGAGCAGAAGACACAGTGCGGCTTCTAGGCACGCGAAAGCAACGCTATGACCGGGTATGATAGCGCCTGAGTCGCGACCCTCCTTTAAGCCGACGCCAATAGATAGAATGCGAGCCAATACGCGACAGCAGAGATTGTGGGTGGCCGGCGAATCACGGGTTAGAAGAGTTCGGTGCAGCGCCTGCATAAATCAAAGAAACAAACAAATTAGTACGAAACATTACATGTTGATCTTTTGATCCATTTGATGAAAGTCATAGCCGAAAGTGGAGTAGTTAAGGTTCTAGATACCGGAAGTAGCTTTAATTGTGATTCTTAGAAATAGGAACTAGCTAAAATTGGGAATTTAACACCGAAAAGTGGATTGATTTAGGAGTCTAAGGACCGGAAGTGGATTATTTAGGAGTCTACGGACCGGAAGTGGATTCTTTAGGAGTCTAAGGACCGGAAGTGGATTATTTAGGAGTCTAAGGACCGGAAGTGGATTATTTAGGTCTAACGACAGGAAGTGGAATATTAAGGAGTCTAACGACCGGAAGTGGATTCTTTAGGAGTCTAAGGACCGGAAGTGGATTATTTAGGTCTAACGACCGGAAGTGGAATATTTAGGAGTCTAACGACCGGAAGTGGATTCTTTAGGAGTCTAAGGACCGGAAGTGGATTATTTAGGAGTCTAAGGACCGGAAGTGGATTATTTAGGTCTAACGACTAAAAGTGGAATATTAAGGAGTCTAACGACCGGAAGTGGATTCTTTAGGAGTCTAAGGACCGGAAGTGGATTATTTAGGAGTCTACGGACCGGAAGTGTATCATTTATTTAGGAGTCTAAAGACTAGAAATGAATTATTTTAAGGAGTCTAAGAATCTGAAGTGGATTGTTCAGGAATCTAGTAAGGACCGGAAGTGGAAAATTGAGGAGTTTATGGATCGGAAGTGGAGCATTAAGGAGTCCAAGAACCGGAAGTGGAGTGCTTAGAAATTTACTAAGGACCGGAAGTGGAGTATTTAGGAGTCCACTAAGGACCGGAAGTGAAGCAGTAGAGTCTCAAAGGCCGGAAGTGAATCCGAAGCGATTAATGATCAAGCCACTAACCTGAGCTAGCTCAGCTAACAGAGCCGGCTCCTTAGACAGACACAGACGAGCGGCTTCCGGTTCCAATAGGTGAGCGCAGGCTCTCAGACACTGGTCAACAACAAGCAAAGGCTGCCGCGACACCAGAGCGCAGAGAGCTTCAACAGCTAAGCCTAGCAGTAGATGCAATCTTTCTTTATATCGAGTAGTTCTATCAGCTTCATCGCCGGCAGTAGTCTCTCCAGCATTGGTTTGACTAGTATTATTAAATCCTGTTGTCGGCTCCTGCGATTCTTCTTCGCGTAGTCGCAGAGCCGACGCTTCCAGTAGGGCGGCCCAATTGGCGGCATAGTGCGGCCTGGACGACTCCGCAATGTCCGGCTTGTAGGCTGGCAGCTGGGAGGCCAGCTCGGCCGGTAAGGATAGCAGAGCGTGCTCGCGTAGGGCGGCAAGCCACAGATCGGCTAGGCGGTGTAGCTGAGGTCGGACGAAGCTTAATAGACTGCCGCCGTGATCTTCGTTGCTGCCGCTGGTCTCGCCGCCGCCGCCGCCGCCACTGCTGGCGCCGATGATGTAGACCTGTGCCCAGGCGCGTAGCACCGCCAGGCGTTCCATTGTGGCGGCGGATTCAGAAAATACCTTAAGGCGCAGGTTGAGAGGCAAATCAATATGTTGTTGACTGGTTGGTTTGGTCTGTTGACTGGGTTAGTGGGTCAGCGGTGGGTCAATAGGGTGTTTTCGGGTCAGTAATGAGTCAACATTGTGCTTTCGGGACAGTGATGGGTCAACAGTGAGCTTTTGGGTCAGTGGTGGGTCAACATCGTGCTTTCGGGTCAGTGATGGGTCAATAGGGTGTTTTCGGGTCAGTAATGAGTCAACATTGTGCTTTCGGGTCAGTGATGGGTCAATAGGGTGCTTTCGGGTCAGTAATGAGTCAACATTGTGCTTTCGGGTCAGTGATGGGTAAATAGAGTGCTTTCGGGTCAGTAATGAGTCAACATCGTGCTTTCGGGTCAGTGATGGGTCACCATGAATCTTTCGGGTCAGCGGTGGGTCAATAGGGTGCTTCTGGGTCAGTGATGGATCCCCATGAATCTTTCGGGTCAGCGGTGGGTCAATAGGGTGCTTTCGGGACAGTGATGGGTCAACAGTGAGCTTTTGGGTCAGTGGTGGGTCAACAAGGAGCTTTTAGGTCGGTGGTGGGTCAACAAGGAGCTTTTGGGTCAATGGTGGGTCAACAGGGAGCTTTTGGGTCAATGGTGGGTCAACAAGGAGCTTTTGGGTCAATGGTGGGTCAACAGGGAGCTTTTGGGTCAGTGGTGGGTCAACAGAGTGCTTTTGGGTTAGTGATGGGTCATTATGGATCTTATGGTCAGTGATACATAAACAGGGTGTTGCACTCAGGTCAGCGATGGGTGGGTCAACAGGACTCTTTTGGGTCAGTGACGCGTCAACAGAACTGTCAGCCAGCGATGGGTCAACAGTGCGCGCTCAAGCCAGCGATAATCTCACCTGTTTACTAGCAGATGGAGTGGAATCCGACAGCTTGGCCAGTGAGGACACCAGCAGTTGAGTGACCCGGCGCAGGTCGCCCAGATCGCGAGCGACGCCGGAGCCAATCCAGGCCGAGCAGACCCGGCAGGCCGCCGCGGTTACGTCCGGCGATGTGTCCGGCGCGAATGCCGGACGGAGAGCGGCGCCCACCTGAATAATTAATAATTAATGAGCTGACTTACAATTGTTTGCCTAAATTGATTTCATTATTTTTAACTTCTAATGACTAGATATTAATTGGCTAATCCTAATTGGCAAATCATATTAACTAATCCTTAATTGACTAATCCTAATAGGCTAATCCTATTAACAAACCCTAGTTGGCTAATCCTTAATTGGCTAATACTAATTGGCTAATCCTATTAACTAATCCCTTATTGACAAATCCTAATTGGCTAATTGTAATTGGCTATTCGTAATTGGCCAATCCTATTAACTAATCCTTAATTGGCAAATCTTAAAATTGATCCTAATTGGCTAATCCTAATTGGCTAATTCTTTTAATTAATTGTAAATGAATAATCACCACCCCCAATAGCCACACTATTTGAGCTCACCTGAGCCTGGTACTGCTCCAACAGCAGCACGCCAGGCAACTCCGGCTCCGGCACCGATGCAAAATCTCTAATAACGCGTTCCAACGCGTCTAATCCACACAGCCTCAACTGGTCCGACTCGGCCGTAGCAGCGATAAACGCCATTTTGACTAGATCGGCCAGATAAGGCACCAGCTTGTCCGGCTGATTTTCAACTCCGGCAGTCATCAGCCTCAATAGCAGCTCCACAGCCAGCACCCTTGTAGGCCAGCGGCTAGCCAGCACCGGGTGAGTCACCTCCGCGTCGCTCGTGCCGCGGAATTTCCCATCGTCATCGTCGTCGTCATCATCCTCGTCATCGTCATCGTCGCCTCCGCCATTGTTTTTGTCGGATTTGCTGGCGCCTTTGGCACCGCCGGAAGCGGCAGAGGCTGCTGTTGAGGTGGCGCCAACGCCACCGCCTTTGATCTTGCCACCGGCCCCGCCGCCTAGAGCTGAGTCATCCTCGCCGCTGAACTGTTGGAGTGACCAGATTAAATAACCGATTAAACCTCGACCCCGAAACCCCAAACCTACAGTGTCCACGACCTCTACAACAACCCTAAAACCCGAAACCTGTAAGGCTCACCACCACCTCAAAACAAACCTAAAACCCAAAACCTGTAAGGTCCACCACCACCTCACAACCCTAAAACCCGAAACCTGTAAGGCTCACCACCACCTCACAACCCTTAAACCCGAAACCTGTAAGGCTCACCACCACCTCAAAACCCTTAAACCCGAAACCTGTAAGGCTCACCACCACCTCAAAACAAACCTAAAACCCAAAACCTGTAAGGTCCACCACCACCTTCACAACCCTAAACACCGAAACCTGTAAGGCTCACTCCCTTACAACAACCCTAAAACCTGTAAGGTCCACCACCACCTTCACAACCCTAAACACCGAAACCTGTAAGGCTCACTCCCTCACAACAACCCTAAAACCTTTAAGGTCCATCACCAACTCACAACCCTAAACACCGAAACCTGTAAGGCTCACTCCCTCACAACAACCCTAAAACCTTTAAGGTCCATCACCAACTCACAACCCTAAACACCGAAACCTGTAAGGCTCACTCCCTCACAACAACCCTAAAACCTTTAAGGTCCATCACCACCTTCACAACCCTAAACACCGAAACCTGTAAGGCTCACTCCCTCACAACAACCCTAAAACCTTTAAGGTCCATCACCAACTCACAACCCTAAACACCGAAACCTGTAAGGCTCACCACCACCTCACAACCCTAAAACCCGAAACCTGTAAGGCTCACTCTTTCACAACAACCCTAAATCCTGTAAGTTCCATCACCACCTCATAGCAACCCTCACCCAAATCACCCAAGCCAACTCACCCCGGTGTCTCCAACAGTAGCTGACTGCAGCACCTCCTTGAGCAGCTGCAGCCAGCGCCCCAGCCGCGCAGTGTTCAATAGGCTATGCAAAGTGTCGCGCAGGTGACCCCTTAGCTGAGCGTCAGTCTCCCTGTCCAGCATAGCAAACAGGGCCGCCTCTAGTCCGCGTTGAGTCAAGTGTTGCTGCTGCTGCTGCTGCTGCTGACTTGTGGCAGCAGTGGGATCCAACTGAGCCGTGGCTCTTTCGGCGTGTTCAACAACTTCGTCGGACTCGCGCTGGGCCAACTGCCTGAGGCAGGACACCGCGGCGCGGCGAAGCACCAGATGAGGCGAATCGAGCGATTTGCATAGCAACGGCACTAATCCGGCTAGATTAACGTGCCTCGGCGCGAACATGTGCAGCTGTTGTAAACAGGACACGGCAGTGGCTTGGACTAGAGCGTCCGGGTGTTGTTGCATGATTGCGCAACAGACTAGGCAGGACATGCGAGCCGTGGTAACTAGAGATGAGTTCTCTGTTAGACAATTAGACAATTCAGAGCAGTTTTATTGGATTTCAAAATAGCGAGAAATTAAATTTCAAAATGTCTAAAAATGGCGCTAAAGTGAGTCTCAAAATGGCACTAAAGTAAGTCTCAAAATGGCAATAAATTGAGTCTCAAAATGCACTAAATTGAGTCTCAAAATGGCACTAAATTGAGTCTCAAAATGGCACTAAATTGAGTCTAAAAATGGCACTAAATTGAGTCTCAAAATGGCACTAAAGTGAGTCTCAAAATGGAACTAAAGTAGGTCTCAAAATGGCACTAAAGTGAGTCTCAAAATGGCACTAAAGTGAGTCTCAAAATGGCACTAAAGTGAGTATCAAAATGACACTAAAGTGAGTCTCAAAATGGCACTAAAGTGAGTATCAAAATGGCACTAAAGTGAGTCTCAAAATGGCACTAAATTGAGTATCAAAATGGCACTAAAGTGAGTCTCAAAATGGCACTTAATTGAGTCTCAAAGCACTAAAGTACGTCTCAAAATGGCACTAAATTGAGTCCCAAAATGGCACTAGAGTGAGTATTAAAATCGCACTAAAGTGAGTCTCAAAATGGCACTAGAGTGAGTATCAAAATGGCACTAAAGTGAGTCTCGAAATGGCAGTAAAGTGAGTCTCAAAATGGCGCTAAAGTGAGTCTCAAAATGGCACTAAAGTGAGTCTCAAAATGGCACTAGAGTGAGTCCTAAAATGGCGCTAAAGTGAGTCCTAAAATGGCACAGAAGTGAGTCTCAAAATGGCACTAAAGTGAGTCTCAAAATGGCACTAAAGTGAGTATCAAAATGGCACTAAAGTGAGTATCAAAATGACACTAAAGTGAGTCTCAAAATGGCACTAAAGTGAGTATCAAAATGGCACAGAAGTGAGTCTCAAAATGGCACTAAAGTGAGTATCAAAATGGCACTAAAGTGAGTATCAAAATGGCACTAAAGTGAGTATCAAAATGACACTAAAGTGAGTCTCAAAATGGCACTAAAGTGAGTATCAAAATGGCACTAAAGTGAGTCTCAAAATGGCACTAAATTGAGTATCAAAATGGCACTAAAGTGAGTCTCAAAATGGCACTTAATTGAGTCTCAAAGCACTAAAGTACGTCTCAAAATGGCACTAAATTGAGTCCCAAAATGGCACTAGAGTGAGTATTAAAATCGCACTAAAGTGAGTCTCAAAATGGCACTAGAGTGAGTATCAAAATGGCACTAAAGTGAGTCTCGAAATGGCAGTAAAGTGAGTCTCGAAATGGCAGTAAAGTGAGTATCAAAAGGGCACTAAAGTGAGTCTTGAAATGGCGCTAAAAGGGGTTACAAAACGGCCGTTTCAATACGCAGTCTTACGCGTTAACTCCGGCCCCAGAAAGGTGATAATAGCGGACAGTAGCCGGCCAAGGCACTGGTGCACGGACACTTCAGACGGTTGCACTTTAAGCAACAATTTAAGCACGTGACCAAGGTTTAAACTAACGAAGCTGCGAAACTGTGGAGCGCCACTGTCGGCAATGAGAGCCAGGGCGTGCAACGACCAGACGTGTGTAACAGAACTAGTAGTTACAGTGCTTGTGTCAGCTTCGCTTAATGCTAGCATAATTTTCACGCTGGTCTCCAGTATGGATTGCACAGAACCGATGCTGCCTACGTAGCGGTGCAGACAGCCGAGAGCCAGGGCGTGGCCGGTGCGCAGACAGGCGTCGCGAGACGTTTGCAAGCGTTCAAAACAGGCAGCGGCCATTTCCGACGTGAACCGGCCCTCGTCTATTACCTGTGTCGATATGGTTTTTCTGGTATATTAAAAAGAAGCAAACTGAGATAGGGAAGGGTAATAGAAAAGAATAATTGGGGAAAAATGTAGTACGAGCGTAGGTAAAGAAAGATAGGTTAAAAGAGAGGGAAGCACCAGAGGGCGAGAGAAGAGACAGAGGGAGAGGAAAAGCGAGAGGGAGGAGAAGAGGGAGATATAGGGAAAGGTAGGGAGAGGGAGAGAGACAGAGGGCAGGGAGAGGGAAGGAGAAGGTAGGGAGACAGAGGGAGAGGGAAGGAGACGGAGAGGGAGACAGAGGGAGAGGGAGAGGGAGAGGGAAGGAGAGGGAGAGGGAAGGAGACGGAGAGGGAGACAGAGGGAGAGGGAGAGGGAGAGGGAAGGAGAGGGAGAGGGAAGGAGACGGAAAGGGAGATAGAGAGGGAGAGGGAGACAGAGGGAGAGGGAGACAGGAGAGGGAGAGGGAATGAGAGGGAGGGGATGCAGAGGGAGAGGCAAGGAGACGGAGAGGGAGACAGAGGGAGAGGGAGGCAGAGGGAGAGGGAGACAGAAGGAGAGGGAGAGGGAGGCAGAGGGAGAGGCAAGGAGACGGAGAGGGAGACAGAGGGAGAGGGAGAGGGAGACAAGGAGAGGGAGAGGGAGACAGAGGGAGAGGGAGAGAAGACAGAGGGAGAGGGAGAGGGAGAGGGAGACAGATGGAGAGGGAGAGGGAAGGAGAGAGAGGGGGGGACAGAAGGAGAGGGAGAGGGAGAGAAGACAGAGGGAGAGGGAGAGGGAGACAGAGGGAGAGGGAGAGGGAGACAGAGGGAGAGGGAGACAGAGGGAGAGGGAGACAGAGGGAGAGGGAGACAGAGGGAGAGGGAGACAGAGGGAGAGGGAGACAGAGGGAGAGGGAGACAGAGGGAGAGGGAGACAGAGGGAGAGGGAGACAGAGGGAGAGGGAGACAGAGGGAGAGGGAGACAGAGGGAGAGGGAGGGAAAGGGGGAGACAGAGGGAGGGGGAGAGGGAGACAGAGAGAGCAGGAGACACAAAAGCGGGAGTAAGGACGGGAGCAGCACACGCTCATAATAGCAGGATAGACGGAAAAGGCAGCTCAAACAGCCCCATACCTGACACATCCGACCGAGGCACTCGGCGCCAGCGCAGCGCAGCACAGGATTCTGACTGCTCAACGAGTCCAGAATCAAACTAACAGCCAAAGTGCGCAATTCGGCATCGCCGAATGGCGATCGACTTTCGGCCAACTTTTTCATAGCCGACAGCACAGCGGTGAATATATTGACCTGGATAGCCTGTTGCCTACTGGACCTAGCCTGTCTGATACACTCGCCAAAATGATTCAGCATCTGTTGGCGATGCTTGTGATTGACGCGCGGAAATACGACGCCAAAAAGTTGTAGAGAATTGTCTATGACGCTGACGCCCAGAGGCAGGGGACCCGGCGAGGTCATGCTGGCCGGTTCGCGAGTTAGAAACAGCGCGGCCGGGTCGTGCTCGAGTGCGCCCGAACCGCTGGCTAAGTAGGGCTGGAGCTGCGGATGTTTTGTAGGGGGGTAAGGGGGTTAATTGTTCATGCATTTTTAGTCTATACATACTGTATATGCTTCAGGGACAGAGGGCGGCAGGAAGCTTCAGGAGGACTGCTGGAAGCTTCAGGAGGACTGCTGGAAGCTTCAGGGATGCTTCAAGAACAGAGGGCGGCAGGAAGCTTCAGGAGAGCTGAGAGCAGCTGGAAGCTTCAGGGATGCTTCAGGAACAGAGGGCGGCAGGAAGCTTCAGGAGAGCAGCTGGAAGCTTCAGGGGAGCAGCTGGAAGCTCCAGGGATGCTTCAGGAGGACAGCTGGAAGCTTCAGGGATGCTTTAGGAGGACAGCTGGAAGCTTCAGGGATGCTTCAGGAGGACAGCTGGAAGCTTCAGGGATGCTTCAGGAGGACAGCTGGAAGCTTCAGGGATGCTTCAGGAGGACAGCTGGAAGCTTCAGGGATGCTTCAGGAGGACAGCTGAAAGCTTCAGGGATGCTTCAGGAGGACAGCTGGAAGCTTCAGGGATGCTTCAGGAGGACAGCTGGAAGCTTCAGGGATGCTTCAGGAACAGAGAGCGGCAGGAAGCTTCATGGGAGCAGCGGAAAGCTTCAGGGGATTAGCTGGAAGCTTCAGGGATGCTTCAGAAACTACGTGGAGATTCAGGTAATCTGCTTCAGGAGCTATTTAGAGCTTGATAGATGCTTCAGGATGATCAATTTAAAACTTCAAGAGGGCTGCAACCAGCTTCAGAATCATACTTTAAACAGTCTGTTAAAAGTTTCACGAATTAAACCAACCTGATCTTCTAAAATCTTGTCGTCGGTGTCCTGAAGCCAGCTGCCCAAAACGGCGCTATCGTCCGGGTGGCAGAGAGATCTGAGCAGACTTGTGGTATGATTGGCCGGATTCTCCGTCAGGGTGAACTCCGAAACCAGCTCTCGGAGCAACGGATGGTGCATGCTCTCCAGGTAGGAGGTTGGCAGTTGCTGCAGTAGGCAGTAAAGACGCTGCCGACACAGTGCCGCCGGAGCCTGCGTGAATTGCATTGGAGTTGGCTCTTTTGAGAGGCTGAATTCAGTTTTCTTAAGACTTGGGAGGCTGGCTCAGCAACTGGCGATCTGGGAGGCTGGCCCAGCAACTGGGGATCTGGGAGGCTGTGGCCAGCAACTGAGGATCTGGGAGGCTGTGGCCAGCAACTGAGGATCTGGGAGGCTGTGGTCAGCAACTGAGGATCTGGGAGGCTGTGGCCAGCAACTGAGGATCTGGGAGGCTGTGGCCAGCAACCGAGGATCTGGGAGGCTGTGGCCAGCAACTGAGGATCTGGGAGGCTGGCTAAGTAAATGGGGATCTGCGAGGCTGGCCCAGTAAATGGGGATCTGGGAGGCTGACCCAGTAAATGGGGATCTGGGAGGCTGCGGCGCAGCAACTGAGGATCTGGATGGCTGAAAGCCTTATCTGGAATCTGGATGGGGGCTGGTTAACTTAATCTGGGGATTTGGGAGGCTGGCACAGCAACTGAGGATCAGGGAAGAAACTACAGCTACATGTATAACAGAAAAATTAGATAGATGAAACCAGTCACCTTCAGATGCGGACCAAACGACTTGACAATCTGGGGCAGGGACGCCATCATAGTAACCGCCTGGTCCAACGGTTGCAGTAGGCGACGCAGCGTCTCTTCGCTGCAGAGCTCCGGGCAGTGAGTCAGGAAGGCTTGCATTGAGCACAGTGCTCCGGCTCGAGATTCTAGAGTTACCTGGGGATAATCAGGCGCAAAAAGCGGTTTTAATTTGGAACTGGGGATGAGAAAAGGGGAGGGTACAGAAGGATAGATAGGGGAGGACGGGGATTACAAAGGAATAGAGAGGGGGGAGACGGAGGGTACAGAGGATAGAGAGGGGGAAGACGGAGGGTACAGAGGGATAGAGAGGGGGAAGACGGAGGTACAGAGGGATAGAGAGGGGAAGACGGAGGGTACAGAGGGATAGAGAGGGGAAGACGGAGGGTACAGAGGGATAAAGAGGGGGAAGACGGAGGTACAGAGGGATAGAGAGGGGAAGACGGAGGGTACAGAGGGATAGAGAGGGGAAGACGGAGGGTACAGAGGGATAAAGAGGGGAAGACGGAGGGTACAGAAGGATAGAGAGGGGAAGACGGAGGGTACAGAGGGATAGAGAGGGGAAGACGGAGGGTACAGAGGGATAAAGAGGGGGAAGACGGAGGGTACAGAGGGATAGAGAGGGGGAGACGGAGGGTACAGAGTGATAGAGGGGAAGACGGAGGGTACAGAGGGAGATAAGCACGGGAGCTACACAGAAGCACACAACCCACCTGCCAGGTAAAAGCATCGCCCCGACTCCTCTCAGCTTCAAGCTCTTTAGCGGATCTTGGCAGCGCATTGCGCCAGGTAAGAAACATTCTTGGCAGGTGAGGTCGCACAGCCGGCCCGCTAAGAGTCATCCCGGCGCCTAATAGAAACCAAGCCGCCTGAGTTCGTTGTAAAGATAGGCGAGAATTTTGTGAAGCCAGCCGAAGCAGCTCTTCGCCAGCTTGGAAGACTTGTCGAGCCTTGGCCTGCGGTACGCCGTGACCGCCGGACACGGCCGAGACTAGGCCGGCTATGGCCAGGCTGCAGCCATGTACCTGGGATATCATGGGCAGATGTTTGATAGTTGCATGATAGATGTGATTATACATGATTATTATTACTCGAATCAATCCGATGACAATTATTCAGTAAATTCTATGATAATAATCATTATAATCAAACGATAATCATCGATAAATTACCGTGAGAATCATGTATAGACTTATGTGATAATCATGTATAGAATAATGTGATAATCATGTATAGAATAATGTGATAATCATGTATAGAATCATGTGATAATTATCTATAGAATCATGTGATAATCATCGATACATTACCGTAAGAATCATGTATAGAATGGTGTGATAATCATGTATAGAATCATGTGATAATTATCTATAGAATCATGTGATAATCATCTATAGAATCATGTGATAATCATCGATACATTACCGTAAGAATCATGTATAGAATAATGTGATAATCATGTATAGAATCATGTGATAATTATCTATAGAATCATGTGATAATCATCGATACATTACCGTAAGAATCATGTATAGAATGGTGTGATAATCATGTATAGAATCATGTGATAATCATCTATAAAATCATGTGATATTTATCTATAGAATCATGTGATAATCATCGATAAATTACCGTGAGAATTATGTATAGAATTATGTGATAATAATCTATAGAATCATGTGATAATCATGTATAGAATCATGTGATAATTATCTATAGAATCATGCGATAATCATCTATATACTCATGTGATAATCATCAATAGAATAATGTGATAATTATCAATATACTCTTGTAACAGTCTTCTATATAACAATAAAATCACGATGATAATTAATTCTGGTGATAATTATCATTCACTCAGATGATTCCTGCCACTAAAATACAGCGACAAGCACTCACCGACTCCGGACTAGTCTTCAGCTGCTGCAACTGGGTCAAGCACCGATCTAACAGCGGCGACAGTTGCCCGGGCAGAGCCAGGGCTAAGCATTTCAACAGATGAGCGCTAGCCAGTCTAGCCGCTTGACTCGGGTGCAGCAGTACAGCCATCGCCGTGTCCACCAGATGGGCGCCATCTTCTAGAAGCGACGCAGCTGAACTACCAGCAGAGTAAAGAACACCTGCCAGGTGTTGCATAGCGCAAACAATCAACTGAGCAGATTCGTCACCCGAGCCGCTACTACTACTACTACTAGTAGCAGCAACAATGGTACCACCGCCGATTCCCCCGCTGGAAGCTGACGCCGAGTTCGGACCCGCCGTTGCTGCGGCGGCTACAGCGGCTGCCGTTGCCGCCGCAGCCGCAGCTGACGAGCAGCTAGCCACGATAGCGATAATCTCTCTAGCTGCTGTTAACTGGGCCCGGTCGCTTAGCAGTGTACGACTAATCGTGTGCAGGATGTACAGCACGCAGTTGCGAGCGTACACGCAATCAACGTGAGAACCAGACGTGGTCTTGGGATTGGACAGTAGCTGGAGTACCTGGCTTAGATAGACCTGCAGGTTGATGGTGAAAACAAGTAAGTTAATATTGTCTCTAGAATAACTAGATAGGCCACTCAGGCATATATACTTAGTAAAACAGCTGTCTACTTTCAGTTCAGTAGCAAAGAAGAATACAGAAGCTATTTTATAAACATAAAGCAGTTGAAATGATCTTGATAAGTTTAGAAGCCCAACAAAATTGCTGGCGTAAACAACTTGCTAATTGGTTCAGCAATAATGTACATTAGCCAGTCCACTGAAATGTACATTGCAGCTTCAGGCTGGAATTCCGAGAAAGGCAATAAAAATTTCGGGGAAGTGGCGAAAGGTGCGATCGGAGGGTTTAAGCTGGGGGGTAAGAGCCAATAAATGAGCCTTGGCTTTAAAAATACATCAAAATGCTTTTATTTAACTTAACTACTGAACTAAAAGTAGCTTGCATGCAAATTTTTCTGAATGGCCCATCTAGTTATTCTAGAATCTGTGGTGTCTAGACACTTCGACGCAACGCCTTTGGGGTGAAATTGTCCTATAACCAACGCTCAGGCCATTCTGCCTAAATTGCAAGCCACTTACCTGCAGATTTCGTTCTAGCCAACGACTACCCATAAAACTGGCAAACTGCACGTAGGCATAGCTGACTCCGACTCGAATTTCTCTATTCGGGCCGGAATTTTTTAAACTTTCAACGCCTGATTTTAGAAAACTACCGCCGCCTTTGAGGAAACCGCCAGCTAATAAATTCAGCGCTTCTTCCATGGTGGTCTTGCGGCCGGAGCCCGACTGTTGACTAGATTGCGATTGTTGGCCGGCTTGACCAGAGCCTGGCATTGACTGCGACTGGCCCGGGTGCTGAGTTGCTGGGCTGAGAGCGCGATGAAGCAGGAAGCCCAGTAAGCGAGCTACGTCGCACCGTACATCGTAGTTGGACTCGGCCAGGGCTTTGAGGCAGAGAGAGACCACCTGGAGGGCGATGCGAAAGCGCGAGGTTAGACCCGATAGAATTCTACCTAGATAATCCAAACTGAAAGTCACCATATAGACCGGAAGTTACGGGATCAATACGATTCTAGATACAACCGGAAGTTATGGGATCAATACAGATACAACTGGAAATTATGGGATCAATAAAGATATAACCGGAAGTTATGGGATCAATAGAACGATTCTAGATACAACCGGAAGTTATGAGATCAATACAGATACAAACGGAAGTTACGGGATCAATACAGATACAAACGGAAGTTATGAGATCAATACAGATACAAACGGAAGTTACGGGATCAATACAGATACAAACGGAAGTTATGAGATCAATACAGATACAAACGGAAGTTACGGGATCAATACAGACACAAACGGAAGTTACGGGATCAATAGATACAACCGGAAGTTATGGGATCAATAGATACAACCGGAAGTTATGGGATCAATACAGATCCCAGTGTAAATCGGGAAATACAGATCCCGATTGGGATTATCGGGAAATACCCTAATACAGATCCCGATTCCACAACTGGAAGTTATGGAATCGATGTAGACATACAACCGGAAGTTATAGGATGCATCAAGTTAAATATCTAACCCACCAAAGAAAAAGAAAACTGCAGTGAAATAAAACAAACGCACCGATTCCAGTTCGGTAGTGTACATGAAAGCGGCATGCTGAACAAGGGCCATCATGCAGCGAGCGGCGGCACACCGGACGTGCATATGACGCTCGGCTGTCAGGCAAGTTTTCGCAGCTTTATAAATCTCTTTGTAGCAGCCGGAACCTGCGGCGCCTAAGCCGTTAACAACTCGCTCAAGGGTGTGCATGATTTCGGCTCGGACCTGAAAGCGATTAAAAAAGTACTGCGACTATGAGGCCACATTTGAGGGTCTTTCTGAGTTCTGCTCAGCGGAGTGAGGTTGGTGTGGGACAGATAATGGGACCTGATTTTATGGCTCAGTGAGGAGTGAGGTTGGTGTGGGACAGATAATGGGACCTGATTTTATGGCTCAGTGAGGAGTGAGGTTGGTGTGGGACAGATAATTGGACCTGATTTTATGGCTCAGTGAGGAGTGAGGTTGGTGGGGGAAAGATAATGGGGCCTGTGTTTTATGGCTCAGGGAGGAGTAAGGTAAGGTTGGTGTCTGACAGACAGATAATGGGACCTTCGCTTTTATGGCTCAGTGATGAGTGAGGTTGGTGTCTGACAGATAATGGGCCTTTGTTTTTATGGCTCAGTGATGAGTGAGGTTTGTGCGGGACAGATAATGGGGCCTTTGTTTTTATGGCTTAGTGAGGAGTGAGGTTGGTGCGGGACAGATAATGGGGCTTTTGTTTTTATGGCTTAGTGAGGAGTGAGGTTGGTGGGGGACGATAATGGGGCCTTTGTTTTTATGACTTAGTGAGGAGTGAGGTTGGTGCGGGACAGATAATGGGGCCTCGCCTGTTTTTATGGCTCAGTGAGGAGTGAGGTTTGTGCGGGACAGATAATGGGGCCTTTGTTTTTATGGCTCAGTGAGGAGTGAGGTTGGTGCGGGACAGATAATGGGGCCTGTGTTTTATGGCTCAGTGATGAGTGAGGATGGTGTCTGACAGATAATGGGGCCTGTGTTTTATGGCTCAGTGATGAGTGAGGATGGTGTCTGACAGATAATGGGGCCTGTGTTTTATGGCTCAGTGATGAGTGAGGATGGTGTCTGACAGATAATGGGGCCTGTGATTTTGGCTCAGCGGTGTGAGGCTGGTTTTATACACATAAGCTGACGAAGTTGCAAATAAAATGTTGTTAAAAAACCAACCTGCGACTCGGAAGTTTTAACAGCCTTAACAAGCAGGGTAACTGTATCTTTAAACGTCCGTCCAACCAGTCTTCCTAGCCTTTCATACATACCACCTAGACAGCAAATAGCCGCAAGTTTAGTCTGCAAATAGCTGAGAGAATCGTCTTTGCTACGCATAATATCGTTGCAACGATCGATAGCATCGAATAGGCCGAGCGAATCGCCAACATGGAATACGTTAGCTAGACAGCTGGCTAACAGGCGCCGCGTGGGCGGACCAGGCTCATTGTGAAGCTGAGCTAGTAGCTGCTCAACTAATGTATTTTGCTTCTCTTTGATGTCCGACTGTGAAAAAACAGAAACATACATAAGTGAGTATTGTGAACATGGTTTCAAAAAAATATTATTTAACTGAGAACAATTTTGTAATTTGTGTACCTTTTGAGCAGCAACAAGAACTTTGTCTAAAAATCGCAACCATTCATAGATGAATACAGGCTTTTCAACATCTCGCAGTTGAGCCAAGCACTCTTCATTAAGTAGAAGACTGTGCGCCAGTTCCATATTGTGGCTTAGATTAAATATATTGATGCTTAATTACGTGGACTGTCGATCTGGAAGAGAATTTAAATTAATATGAGGTTCAAGCTAATCAATGTGGACTAACTTTTAGCACTATTAAGTATAATAGGGATAAGCTTAGTAACTGTATGTAGATCATGGGTTGCAAACGTTTTTACCCAAAGGGCCAGATATAGAATCCAGCTCATGGCTGTGAGCCAGATGAAAGTAAAAAGAGAAGAGGAGGGGAGGGAGCTTAGGTTATAGAGTTTGAACTTTGGCCTTAGCTATACTTCGACTAAGAATATACATTCTAGTCATTCTGACAGCCAAAGAGAAATAAACAAATAGTTCAAGATATTTTATAGGCCTACTTATTAAACAGTTGCTTGCTAAATTTTCATAAGTAAACATTGTGCTAGCAGACTATGCCTAACATTTTGCTAGCAAGGTTCTTACTAACAAATTTCAGATCCAAAGCCAAATTTGGCTAGAATATTTCTTGCTAACTTTCAGCTAAAGAATTTTAAATTTTTGTTTCCTTGCTAGTAAGGAGAAAGAAAAGGAAAGAGAGAAAAAAAAGAAAGGAGCAAAGAGTGGTAAGAAAGAAAAGAGAGGGAAAAGAGAAAAGGAAAGGGAAGAGATAAGAAAGAGTGAGGAAAAAAAAGGAAAATTAAAAGGAAAAAGAAAAGAAATAGTAAGCAAAAAGATAACAAAAGTTGAAAGAAAAAGACAGCCATTTTGCTTAAGAAGGGTCACTTCTAGGCTGGCCTAGTCACTTTGTCTACTGCCAACTTGTTTGTCAAAATAAATACAAGTAAGCTTATCTGCTAGAAACTTGCCTACTACCAACATGTCTACCAATGGTATTTAATCCCTATTGGAATAAGTTAACAAATTATAGACAGCCATCTTTTACATTTTCAAAAATTTTTAGTGTCACTTTGTAGATTCAAGAAAGGCAAATGGTATCACATTGAATAGCAAAGTTGAATAGCAAGGCATATTAGAGAGTTGTAGTTGACAAGCAGCAGTGCCAAAAGCATAGCATATGTAAAACATTGCAAGAATAACATAATTGTTGTTTGAGACTTTGAGTATAGTTTTAGAATATTGAATTCTATTTTGGGGTTTTTATTTTAGTCATTATCTATTCTTTTTGCCATGTTTTGTAATTTTCAAATTGTATTGCATTTTTTTATTCATTTTTTGGCCTAGGGCTTTTTTCTTGTATCTATGTTGTGCATCTGCCAGTTTTAAAAAACTTTAGTTAAAATCATTTAGTTAAAGAATTATATATCCACGAAAAGACTGATGGTAAGCAGTGCTTACCATGGCCCAACTCAACTTTCTGCCAACCAGAGTAAATTAAATTCTATGGCTAAATTGGTAGTATCCATTCTTGCTGGATATGGTAAGCACTGCTTACCATGAGTATTCTAGGTTTTCTTGTTTTCTGACAATAATAGGCTTTGCATTCTACATTCTTAATTGTTTTGTCAATAACGTTTCTTTGTGCTTTGGTTCAAAAACACACATTTTGTTTGAAGAGGCTTTAATAAAGTTTGAAATCGAATTTACTAATAACAGAGTTAAACAACAAAAACGAGAATGAAAAACCTGATAATATTCTGGCTGATTGAACTTACTGCGCATACAGAGCGTACGGCTTGTGCACTACAGAAACTATAACTAGCGAAACTAATATAAATTATCAAGAGTTGTGAACTAATTTGAGATAAAGACAAGAGCCAAAAACAGTAAACAGAAAGGATGAAAACTTTAGTTTTAGCGGAAAGCAGATTCATGAATGGACGAATCTTGTGTATGTGGGTCGGCGCTTGCTTCTTCCCTGCTGTCGTAGAAGCGCAGAAATGTTAGCAGCTGTTTGAATCTATCGCGAGCTAACGCCTCGGGCTTCTGAAAGTAAGGTATGCAGTGAAAATCGTCTGTGCTCCACAGCTCCAGTAGTCATGTAGCTTGGACTTTTTGTTCAGGCCCATGTACAGGTGCATGCCGACTAGCTTTTTTATCTCACTTGTGGTGCAGTCCCGCCAGCTAGATACAATGGATGGAAGGACGTCCATCTCAGGATCCAGTTCCATCAGCATGGTGGCCATCTTGGCGTTTGTCCATTCAGCGAGGCCTTGGAAAAACTCTTCAGAAAGAAACATTTGTAAAAATAAAGACTTATCCTTCTCAACATCCTCAGGAATTACAAAGTTCGGATTGAGGCCAGCAGTTCCGGTAAATTTAAAACATTCTGTCCCTTCATTGGACCCAGGCTCGACAAGTCGCCAAACATTCTCAACTTCAGCAGCATCGCCATCTGCAAACTCCTGTTCTTCCTCGCCGTCAGGCCCTTCTATGGTTGGAGGATTGCCATCCAGTGCTTCTTCGCCAACCTCCTCGCCAGGCTCCTTGTCTATTGTTAAGTAGGAGTTGAGGCTTGCTTCACTGTCAGAGGTCATGTAGTCGATCTCAGAGGCAGAAGCCATGTACTTTAGGATATCAGTGAGTAAATACTGTGTCATATTTAGCAAGAAAAGGCTAACAAACAAGATGGTAAGAGTGTTACTGTAAGAAAGCTAGTTTATCTACAAAGGGGACTTGCTGTCTGAGCACAGATTTCTATGGTAAGCAGCACATACAAAGCAGGCAGCAAGTGAAACTGTTTTATTGGCTAAAGCAGTAGTGCTGTTCATTTCCTTCCCATCTAGTGCGTCAGTTTGAGCCAAGCTGGATCAGTATGCCTAGCCGGCAGGAATGGAAATGACATGCTATGCCATAAAATATCTATGGTAAGCACTGCTTACCAAGTTACCAAGCAGTCGGGAACAGACAAATTATGGATTCTGGTTAGGCAGGAAGAGGATATAGGCCTAATATTCTTAAAAATAAGAAACATATCTATCACTTTATTTATCTATATATTTTGCTTTTACATATTATTATAAAGACATTTCAGTAAAATTATTTAAATATATATATTTTTCTTAAAAGACATTTATACATTTATACATTTTTAATATTTTATAGGAATTTATCTATATACATATAGGCCTAAGCTAGATATATTTGAATAGTTTTACTAAAAATAATACTAATATATAGTATGTAAAATAACAAACAACTAATACTATAGGCCTAATGAAATTAAAAATTATATTATAATATTATACTACACAATACTTATACTATACTATTATACTATGCTTGCTCTATATATTATATTGATCTTTTTAAATAAAAAATAATGGTATTCAAGACTACCTAATATTTAATATACCTAGGCTACTAGTAATTTTGCAACAAGACATTTTGGCAAAAGACACTGCCAACAAATTTGGGACAAATGAATTTTGTGACAAAGTGACAAAGAAAAAACATTTTAGGAAAAAGCCTATAATATAAATTAAGGAATAAGTCTTGATTTGACAAACAATTTATATTTTATTTATACTGAAGGTAAAACAATCTATAAATAAGGGCACAAAGATAATTTTTTTTATTATATTGATAGCAAAATAAAAATAGAAGTTAGTTATACACTTCATTAAGGTAGTCATTATTTGCACGGTACCATGTAAATATTGCCAGTGTTTTTAACATGGTAACTAAAAAAATACCATCTAAATACTTATCCCATCAGGGACTACTCAATATTGTCCCTGTATCTTGTATTTTTATATTGAATTTTAACTAACTAAAGTTAGTAGATGGAGTTTAAGCATAATTTAGATGTTTTTATAGCTTAGAATTTTTTTTTAGCTTGTACATGTAGACGTAATACTCATTTTCAAAGTATGAAAGGTATTTTAAAAGTACAAAGAATAATGCAACTTATTTGCCTTTAAAAAGATAGATTTGTGGTCAAATATAACTGAACTATATTATAAAGCTATAGAAATATAGCTTTAAGAAGTACATAAAACTAGTTTATATACTAGTCTTAATTTTAGTTACTTGTTACATGTTAATAATGATAGTACTATTTACACAGTTACCATGCAATTAATGAGTGCCCTTCAATAGACCCTAAATACTTTGCTAAAACAGTTAATAAACTTACTGATTTTAAATTGAATAAAAGAAAAGTAATTAAAATAAAATAAAATAAAGTAATCAGTCTATTTAAAAGTTAAATAGGTATTGAGCAGTTGTAGAAGGGCCTACGAGCTATGTTTAAGAGAGTTTCCACATTTGATAGAACAAGAGTTCAGTTAGATGGCGAAGTGCATGCTGTAGTGAAATTCGGAGACTTTGAGATCGAAATTGATTTCCTATTATGTAGCCACGAGTGTGACAACATACTTGGAATGGAGTTTTTCCTAGAACAGTGTGAGGGCATTCATCTAGCAAAAGGTATGCTCATCTTGAAAGAAGGAACATGTATTCCTATGCAATACACCCACCTTCCATTGAAGGTTTGCCAAGTGTACATGCAGGAAAAGGCAGTCATTCCACCTAACAGTGCATTGCGAGTTCCTGTGCGCTTAGCAAAAAACTCAGAAGCTAATTATGGAGCTCCGATGACAATTGAGACAATTGGAAATGGCGTGAGAGCAAGAGAGGAAACTTTAGAGATGAATCCAACTCTAGTGACTATGCATGAAGGAGTAGCTATAGTGGAAGTCGTGAACTCGAGTCCAGTAGAAGTTAAATTGCCAAAATCATCGCTAGTAGGTTTAGCCAAGCCAATGAGAGCTAGAGAACTTACCTATCTGACTAGTGAGAAAAATCAACCAGAGCCAGTTACTGGGCGAGTCAATCAGGCCCAATCTAATGATGAGTCTTGGATTAGCGAAATTAATATTAGCAAGAATTTAACAAAAGAGCAAAAGGAGATAGTGATTCAGCTCATGAGAGAGCACGGTGAAGCCTTTTCGCAGAATGAATTGGATATGGGACTAACTCAGCTAGTGACGCATGAAATTTCATTAAAGGATGAGATGCCTGTAAGGATCCTGACTAGAAGGATTCTCCCTCATCTTCAGAAGCAGGTAGATGCTCAGTTAGATGACATGCTAGCTAAGAATTTAATTCAACCATGCTACTCTATGTACTCAACACCCTTAGTGATTGTACCCAAGAAGGATGGTACTATTTGCATTGTGAGTGATTTCAGAGTACTAAATTCTAGGGTAAATTATTTCCCATATCCATTGCCTAATATTCAGAAAACATTCTTGCATTTGATGGGCAGTCAGTACTTTAGTAGCCTTGACCTAAATTCTGGTTATTGGCAGGTTCCAATTAAGGAAGAGCATAAACACATGACTGCATTTTCAACTTTAACTAGAGGGCAATTTGAGTATCAGGTGATGGCGCAAGGTCTATCTAATGTGCCAGGCACTTTTCAAAGGCTCATGAATCTTGTATTGGCGGGCATTCAGCATAAATATGCCATGTCGTACATAGATGACATCGTGACCTATTTGATACAATTTGAAGAGCATTTAGAGCATTTGAAGGAAGTTTTCCAAAGACTTATTAATGCAGGACTAAAGTTGAGAGCCATGAAATGTAATTTATTCCATAGTGAGCTAAAATACTTGGCCATGTAATCGGTAGAGAAGGCATTAGTACCGACGAGACAAAAATAGAAGCTATTAAGAGTTGGCCGAAGCCAAAGGAGGTGAAGGAATTACAAAGCTTTCTAGGATTATGTAACTATTATAGTCGCTTTGCACGCTATTACACGCGCAGTCAGACCAAGCCCCCAAACAGATGTCAGTGCTATCTGAAAAGGCTAATCTCTGTGTGGAGCCTATTAGAGAGACTGAAATTCTGAATCAGGGAAGAATTAGTAGCAGGGTAAGGCACGGAGCGAGCAAACAAATGGGATTTCATTAGGTGAGAGAAGGAAATCGAAACAGCCAATTAGAGGCCAGCTATTAGGAAGGCCAGGAGTGGTCAACTGGGAAATCAGGGCAGTCAGCCAATGAAAATTCAGCTTTTGATTAAATGAACTGATAGGCAATTTAAAACAAACAATGCCTGGGGTGGGGTGCCACGCCTATATAAACAAACACCCAGAGGTGATTGGAAGTCAATTATAGTCCTGTTGACAGCTAGTA